>OZ020492.1:12984464-13584464 GCA_963971405.1 Psococerastis gibbosa
AAAATCCGGTTCTATCTAGTATCAAGCCATGTCATTTCGGGGAGGGGGGGGGGGGGGTTTGAACCCCCCTTGGATTTTCACTGAGCCTCCCATCCTTTAGGGCAGGACGCCGCCATTGACCATTCCGAGTTCACATGTACAGACTCAATAGGGTGAGTGACGCTAAGTGCAGATGGTGCCTGGTGCCTCCAGTATAGGATGAAACAGCGGAGCACATACTTTCTGAATGTCCCTCTTTCACAAAGCTGTGGTATATGAACCTTGAGTACCGCGCATTCTCTTATCCGGAGTAATTTATGGAAGTGCCTCTGCCCGGAGTAGCTTGCTTCGCCAGATCACTTCCCTGTACCTAGGAGGAACGTTTTAATTAATCTATAAATGTTATCTGCGAAAGCACCAGCACAGTATGTTCTCCAGGGTATTTGTGAGAACATTTAAATGGGCTAAGGTCAGCTAACTAAATCTATAATAATAATAATGAAAATAACAAGCCTGTATTTGACCATTCTATGAAAAAATTACAATCGAAAAAAACCTTGGGCATTATAAACGGCCTTGAATGCTGCATGAATAATCTAGGTTCTTTCCGAAGATAATCTATTAATCAGTCTAGTAAGGTAATAGTTTCTCATAGCCTCTATATGTTATATGCTTATTTAATTAGGACTTTATCAGATTTTTTAGAAGACTATTCGAACTGGGGCCCCCGTTTGAAGGAGAACTATATTACGGATTCGACAGTGGTGGACACAGCTTTTTATTTTGGGGACGGTCATCCTTCAAAATGCCGCCTCAGGTATAAACTGAGAATAAGAACAATACGGTATTTGATTTAAGTAACTGATTTAGTTTTTCCGAAAAATTCTGGTTGGTACATACAAAACGAAACGGAACCATTTAAAGAAATATTACAATAACACTTTTTATATTTCAATTTTTTTTATAAATTAAGTTGTCATTTTGCTGCCTTTTTGATAATTTTAAATAGTATTATGCAGTTGAATTTGGTTAGTAAAATTCGGGTAAGAAAGAAACTCATATGTTAATAACTGTTTGATCCCACTGAAGCCATGTAGTGTAGTGGTACGGACTCTGACTTTCACCCGAAAGGTTGTTGGTTCGAGTCCCACACTAGCTACATTTTCTGGCCATGCTTCGGAGGGCATGTAAAGCAGGCGGTCCCGGGCCTTCCTAGTTGAGTGTAAGAGAGGGCTTTATAGCCCTAACTCCGCTAGGTTGGCTTAGTAATAGAAACAACAAAAAGTCCTTATTTATTTATTTATTTCATAAGGTACCATTGAAATGAAGCTCGTCGGTAATGAATGAGTTACACTCTTGGAGCTAATAAACCTACTTTTAATGTCTTTGGTCAAACTAATTAACCCCGTTGCATTTGCGCGCAAAGGCTAGGAATTGTGGCGTCTCCCCCCTGCCATTAAATTTCGATTTATTATACCGACACAAAAAAATATTGCCTAGTTGGAGCAGAAGGAGCGCTTTAATACTTGGTCCCTGACTGCAAGCTTAGGCGCTTATTCCATCGACGTCAATAGTTCACAATTGACGTGTTTGACGTGGTAGCAGTTCATTTTTACACTGTCATTAATGTCTGCTACCAAACACGGCAATAGTGAACTATTGACGTCGGTGGAATAAGCGCCTAACCTTCGGGCTGAGGCATGTTATGGTGGTTGAATAATTCTTGCAAAAGGAGGTTGTCTCCACCAATGATGGTTTAGACAGGTTGACACAGTCCCTGGCAGTCACAAAATAATTGGTTAAAAAACAAATTTCTGCGATTTGAAAGGTAAGCATTTTTATATTTGTGAGTGGTTGCTCATCCCCATTGGTAGGGGTTGCAACTCGATCCTCTAGCCAAGATCCTCGTTCAATAACGACCTTTCAGCTATAAGACCCGTCAACCAGTGGCGGCGCTAGAAATTTTAAGGCGGTGGGGCCAAAGGGGGGGGGCATGACTTCTATCTGGGGGGGGGGGGCAATGAAAAAGCAAAAAATTTTTTATTGAGGGTGGGTATACCGTTCAATAATTCTGCAATTTAATTACATGTAAAATATCTCAAAAGTGGGGGGGGGGGGTCCGGTGGGGCCGGAGAAACTGTTGGGGGGGCCAGGCCCCCTCCGGCACCCCCGTAGCGCCGCCTCTGCTGTCAACCCTCTTATAGTCGAGTTCTGATGCATAAAAACGCCCCATAGAACATGAGCAACATTCCAATGTCAGGAGGAAAAAAAGACACAGGAAAAACGCCTAACTTGTCTTTCTCCAATGAGCCTAAAATCGAAATGGGAAACATGGTATTGAAAATCAGAAAATTATAGGAAAAGAATTGCAAAAATTGTCATGAAACTCCAGAAAAAAAAAAATTAATTACCTAGCCTGATACTTAATTTTAGGTCCATCGCAGCCTCACTTTGCTATTCTCTTAAAAACATTGCGGCTAATCATGATGGTGCAGCTATGTTCAGTTCGGAGGGAAGCATGAATCGACCACTTCAGGCCTCATGCATTGGTAGGCTTTGATAAAGGGGTTTTGCGGTCAAAATGATTAAAACCCCAATATTTCGCAAAAATATTTTAAAAAATTTAAACCTTGTTTTGTAACCTATTTGGAGTAATTTAAAAATGTCTTATTCTACAAAATTCAAAGTTAACCACAGGTGAAAATCGGTACGCTACTTCTGCAAAACTGTAATACACCTTAGTCTTCACAATCTTCATATGAAGCCTATCAGGTATTTTTCATCGGGGGAGAGGGTCATGGCGGATCCACGGGGGGGGGGGGGGGGGGTCAGGGGGTCATGACCCCCCCCCCCCTTAATGAGTAAATTCATAAGATACCAACTAAAAAAAAAAATCAACTTTTCAACAAAAAAATTACCTTTTAAACTTACAAAAAACTTGTGACCGCCCCCCAAATTTTTGGCTGGATCCTTGGGGGGGGGGAGGGCTATTAGGGAAAGCTGTCCCACTCTGCCTGCCCACTCTACAAAGATAGCTGCGATAGCCTATTCTTGCATACTGTTACGTGAAATGGGCGGCCCCTTCCGATTTATAATGAAGCCGGCCACGCCTCAATGCCCCAATCTCACAGAAATTCGAAAACTCAAGATCGCCATCCTTGGCTCATAAGCAGTCGAAGCTCGCCACTGTTTAGAATAGGGGCGTAGGGACTTCGAAAAATATTCCAACGTGCGACTTAGTTCCTTACTGCTCACTCAACATCGGGACTGCGCAGTTTTCACCCCTTGCCTTGACCCGCTGATATTTATTGCGACCGTCATGTAAATTGTCTTTAGCGGTGCTGACTAAGGAGCGCTCATTTAAGTTTTATTATTGTTTATCATTTTTTCATCTGATTCTTTCATCTGAGAAGGTAAGTGGCTCACTAGGATTTTTTAATATTTTCCAGTACCATTGCTGCGCATTTTTGACACACTCAAAGCTACCAGAGCTAATGCTTAGGTCATATGACAATAACTTATCGTTCTAAATCACTTTCTAAGTAAAGAACTGGTCCGAATTTACTCAACAAGCTTTCCTATTTATCAATCAGTAGATAGATAAAATGGGTACGGTGATTCCATTGTAAATAATTATCCTATGGCTAAAATACCCCCGACATCCCCTATCCCAAAGCAGTGGATTGATCGATGGGACGATTGCATAGTATACAACAGGCAAAGAAATCGTTTGAAGAAGTTGTTTTGGTGAAAAATATTTTTTCTTCGTTTTTTTAAATGTCCGCCTGACGTCACTGGAGGTGAAGTAAATTGTAGATAGGTCAGACATTACAGACATTACCACACAGCAATAGTGGCAGCAGATCGAATCCCCTTTCGAGTGTAGATAATAGATTATCGATTATTTGCTTCGTGACATATTTTGGTTGTTGTGAAAAAACGGATTTAAGACCTTTTTGTTTTTTATTGTTTTATTTGGAGTGTTTTAAATGGTTTTGTTGTTGAAATTACGCATTAAAGTAATTTTAAGGAACAGATAGAAAATAGATTGAATATGATAGAAGGGGCGAGCTGCGTAATGCCCAATGCGAAGCATCGACTACAATATATGGGAATTTAAAAGAAATCGTTGGAGCCGTTTTTGAGAAATAATTTTTTTAGACTTTTTTTGGAGTTTTTTGACAATAAAAACCCCCCCAAATTGAGTTAGCCCAAAATAAAAAAATGATCTCGAGGTCTGAATTGTTTGAACATACATGTCAATTTTCATCAAAATCGAGCGAGTAGTTTGTCCGGAAATCGATGAACAGACAGACAGACAGACAGAGTGGCAGACGGACAGACATTTCGTAAAAACCTCTTTTTGGGTTCCTAGGACCTCAAAACGTGTAAATCCATTGAAATTTTGGAATCGAAAATTTGGACCATCACAAAGCTTCCCTTATACTACGTATAAATTGGAAAGCAATGAAAAGCTGTATATCCACCACTGGGCCGATGAAAGGGTCAATGTCTCAATATTATCCCTGATAACGGATTAGCGTTCCCGTAACACCCACTATACCTTCCCGACTCCAATTAGTAGAGGATGACGCATGGAAAATTTCTTAGAAATGAAGACAGAAGCTCATTAGATTTTGTAAGTCACGTTGAATCTTCCCCCAACCAAATCTTTTGCCCGTTATTACGTAACATATATATTACACTGCTGTTTTTTTTTTTACATTTTCCAGTTTCGACTTCTGAGCAATCCTCATTCTTATTGTTTGTTTTTTGCTTTCCTAGTTATACGATAATATAATAAAAGTTTGGTGATGGCCAAAACTTTCAATTTAGAGATTTCAGTGGATTAACGCGATTTGAGTCCCCAAGAATAAAAAACAAATGTTTTTTACGAAATGTCTGTCTGTTCGTCAAATTGGGGGCAAACTGTTTGGTGGACATTGATGAAATTTGACTTGAAGTTTTACAAAGATCACATCTCAGGAGAATGTTTTTTATTTTGGGACACCTCAATCCTAGGAGGTTTTACCCTCAAAAAACTAAAATAAACGACAACATTTTTAAAACGGTTCCAAAGATTTGATTTTAAAATCACATATATTGCAGCCGTTATTACTGTCAACAAAACTCAATTGAATGCTTGCCCCTTGATAGTTTTGTATACTTAAAAAATAAAAGACTCAATTTTCATGAAAAATTACAGAAATTGTTTTCTGCGAAACCTTTCTATCGATGTTTTCTCACATGAGGTATGTTTTAGGTGTTGAATATAGTATTAAAATCGAGTAGGTTGTTTACCCAAGCAATGTTCCGGTTTTGAATAAAAAAAATTCCTTTCGGCTCTGGCCGATAAGGTGTAGGGAGATTCCGCAGACCCTGCTTTTCCTCTACGCTACCTACACTATGTATGTAATTAAAAATACTACATTATTTTCCCGACCACAACATAACACACAAAACACTCTTGTGTTCCAAATTTCGAACCACAATGCCGACTATGAACTTTACTTATCAAATTATTTTCACTGTGATTGGACGCCATCTTAAAATTGTTGATTTGTCGTAAAAAGTGTTAATGACCATTATCGTAGATAATAATACGGGCTTTCAGCCAGATTTTAAGTTATTCCTCTGCAACTAATATTAACCCTATGAATTTTATGAGGTTTCAATCGGCCGCCATCTTGTAAATAAATAGTGGATCTAGCTGGCTAACGAACTTGATCAAGACATTTGTATGATCAATTTTTGTGCCACGATTCATCAAAATCGGATAATATCTACGGAAGTTTTTCCTACAATCGATATACATACATACATACATATAAACATAACAGAGGGTGGTTTTTGGGTCAGGGGGTCATGAAATGAAAAGTTGTGAAGAAATTTTCCGAAAGTCGAACATTGGTCGCCATCTCAATAGGTAGATGAATCTCCCTAAGGCGCAGATTCCACCAACGTCAATAGTGATATTAAATGTTTTTTGACGTGGTAGCAGACATTTTTAGTATGGCTAAAACTGTCTAAAAATGTCTGTTACCACGTCAAAAAACATTTAATATCACTATTGACGTTGGTGGATCAGCGCCTTAAATAGTATTTGAAGAATTTTTTCATGTCCCAATACAGAGGCATTATGTCATTATTACTGTTTTGTATTAGTGTCAGCGATATCAGCAAAAATTATATTATATATTTTTCCTTAACGAAAATGCACCATTATCGAGCTAGTGATGGATGATGGGTGAAACTAGGGAATTGTGCAGAGTTCCATGAAGATGCGTCCTGCTCAGGAACTAGTGGACGAATTTTCAATCTAATAGCAAAGAACTTGAACAAGAATTAGTGTTCCCCCGGCTCGAAACGAGACTTTTTCCGAGACCGAGACTACTTCAAAGTCTTGGTTTCGAGACCGAGACTCGAGACCAATAAAACACGAGCGAGACCGGGACCAAGACCTACTAGTCTCGGTCTCGTCACGAAATGGTCTCGGTTTTGGGTTTGATGAATCTGTAATAGTAATACATTCTGTGCAAGAACTCAGTTGTCGCTCGTATAATGACGCCCCTGCTAATGAATGAATGATCTCTGGCCTATGCACTATGTGTTTACACCAGGTTCGGAGTTTTGCTTAGCTAGGCGATAATCCTGCTTATCTTCTATATATTCTTAATATTCCATTCCTTGTGTTTGGTATTTGTGTGTGTGTGGGCGGTTATGAGTATATGAACAGCCAGCATAAATTAAATTAAATATTGACTTTTTGTTCTATTACTAAGCTAACCTAGCGGAGTTAGGGCTGTAAAGCCCTCTCTTACACTCAACTAGGAAGGCCCGGGACCGCCTGCTTTACATGCCCTCCGAAGCATGGCCAGAAAATGTAGCAAGTGTGGGATTAACATTGTCAGTGCAGGCGCTATAGTTGAGTATGCAAAATTTGAGAACCGGCAGGACCGCATTCCTGAAATAGTTTTCAACTCAGAAAGGCTTGGAGATTATGATTCTCGATGTTGCCAGGGGTTTTATTGGTCCAATATTTTTATACCCCAATTAAAAGGACTAAAAATATTTTGGACGCATTTCAATGATTGTTTTAGTGGCAATATTCAATATTTTTTTATTTTGACAGTCATTATTTTTACATTTGCATCAGCATTTATCCATATACAGTATATATTTGTGCCAGTGAGGGCCCCAAGGGTGAAGACTAGATGAACGTCCCACGTAAAACAATTGAAATAGTTACTATAGCATGAAACCCCCCCTCGAGAAATATTTCTGGGTACCCCTTGGCGTGTGTTGAAGCTCTGTCACAATTGTAAATGTAGAGCATCCGATGTGTCATTAGCGTCATTTGGGTCTCTTGTGTCCTTATTTTAACCCTTCTTGCCCCCCAAAGCCACCCTTAAGGAAAATCAGCAATGGCGCCACTGTTTTAGGTCCACCTACTGTAAGTAGAAGTACTGGGACAGCAGCAGTAGTAGTATGGCTTGACACAGTCCCAGGCCACGGTGTGGGCCCATAGGACTCCAGTGGACCTCCTGATTATAGCGGATTCCGAACCACTTGGGAAACACAGTGAAGTCACACGATTAGTTCGGAGGTGACCAGGACAAGTCCTACCATGTTTCCCTACCGGCACTGTGCACACGACCAATTTATCTGCAGCTTTGAACCTGCTCTGGTCCGCTGGATTCAACTTGGTATGGCGGCCGGCTTGCTGGGACAGCAGGCTTTTAGGGGCTGCTCCACGACCTCTGCTTATTCTAGGCTAAGCCAAACGCCATAAGATAAGCATGGATAGGGATGCCAACTTGCGCTTAAGACTAGGATAAGCCGAGGTCGGGGTGGGACAGCCCGTTACTGGGTTCGCAATGGCCAGAATCTCCTCTCAAAACTCCAGCAATAATTCGTCTATTATTGCTTTCCAATTTTTACGTTGTATCAGGAAAGGTTAGTGATGGTCGAAATTTTCGATTCCGAGATTTCAACGGATTTGCACGTTTTGAGGTACCAGGAACCAAAAAAGTGGTTTTTACGAAATGTCTGTCTGTCTGTCGCTCTGAAATTTATCATGTAAGTTTACAAAAATCATACCTCAGGACCATTTTATTTATTTTGGGCTAACTCAATTTGGGGGGGTTTTATTCTCAAAAACTCAAAAAAAAGTCTAAAAAAATTATTTCTCAAAAACGGCTCTAACGATTTCTTTTAAATTCACATATATAGTAGTCGTTATTAATGTTAACTAAATGCGGTGGGTCGCTTACCCCTTGATAGTTTGCTTCTGGGGGTAAAAAAATAAAAATAACTAAATTTTAATGAAAAATTACTAAAAAATCATTTTTATGCGAAATCTTTCTATCGATGATTTCTACCTTCAGGCATGTTTTAGGTGTTAAATTGAGTAATGAAACCGGACAGGTTGCTCTCCCAAAAAACTATTTGGTTTTGTGCAAAAAATGATTTGAAAAAATGATAGTTAATTCACTCTCAAATGCATTGCGTGCCCTGCCATTATTGCTGTGTGGTAATGTGTTGGTCTGATGTATCTAGAATTTAGCTCACCTGCAGTGACGTCACGTGGACACACATTTTTTCACGTAATTTCTTAATGAAAGTCCATTCTATCCAGTGTTGATACTAAAATATATTTATTCCAATTCATCAAACAATACAGGTTTACATAAATAAATAAAATTTCGGGAGGGGGGGGGGGGTCCGGACCCCTTGGACCACCCCCTGGACATGGTCATGGGTACGCTAATAGTTCCTTGGTAAATAAGGTCGGTACTTTAACAAAATCGAATCACATTTGAGGGAGCTTAGCTTTTAGCACGCCATGCCTAAGTAGGCTGTGGATGTGCATTACACTATGGGTGTACACTGTATAGCGGGTTATTTTAATTAAGATTTGAGAAGGAAGCCGTAGGATTGTACATGGCTACTTGCAACAGTTCAATTAATGCTCGGGACGCATTCAGGTAGTCACTGCTCGCTTTTCTATTTGATAGTCTCCTCCAATGAAACCTGCCACTTTCGCATGTCTCGGCTACTGCAGGCACGTAGCCAGGGAGGGGGCTTGAGGGGCTGAAGCCCCCCCCCCCCGAAATGTAAAAAAAAAGAAAAAATCCTTGCATTGTTCTGTTTGATGTTTCACCTGTATTTTTTTCACCCTCTAAAAACACTAAAACTTTGTGTTTTTACATGTAAATTCTTAACAATTTCCGGGGGGGGGGGCGCACCCACCGTTTTACTGGGGTTATTGCATACCCCCTCGACCCCCTGGTAGTTATGGTAGTTAGCCCCTCCCGAAATAAAATCCTGGCTACGTGCTTGGGCTACTACATTAGTGCTTACCTATTTATATACGTTAGTATTAGGAAAGCATTGAGATGGTCGAAATTTTCGGTTAGGAGATTTAAGTAGATTTATACGTTTTGAGGTCCCACGAAACCAAAAAAATAGGTTTTTACGAAGTGTTGGTCTGTCGGTCTGTTTGTCGGTTCGTGGGTAAACTCATCGGTCGGTTAATGTTAATAAAATGCGGGGGGTCGCTTGCCCCTTGATAGTTTGCTTCTGGGGGTAAAAAAAATAAAAACAACTAAATTTTAATGAAAAATTACTAGAAAATAATTTTTCTGCGAAACCTTTCTATCGATTATTTCTACCTTCAGGCATTTTTTAGGTGATAAATTGAGTAACGAAACCGGACAGATTGCTTTCCTAAAAAACTATTTGGTTTTGTGCAAAAAAAATGTTTTTGAAAAAATGATAGAAAATTCACGCTCAATTGCATGGCGTGCCCTGCCATTATTGCTGTGTGGAAATGTATTGGTCTGGCATATCTAGAATTTATTTACCTCACCTCCAGTGACGGCAGGTGGACAACCCCCCCCCCCCAGATTTCCGAAATTTAACTATAGGAAAATTATTTACCATGAAATACTCATTTTCTCTACCTATACTAATTGATAAATTGGAAAGCATGTTCGAGTAAACTCGGACCGGTTCTTTGAATGGGGTAATGGCCGATATTGCCCGTAGCATGCAACTAGCGCACTTACGACGAACGCACAAGGTGAACCACCTATGCTTATTGAGAAGTGAATGGAAGCAAGAGGCGGTATCAGTGGCGTACAGAAGGGTAGCAAGCTATGCTATTGCCTCTTACAGTCACAATCCAGCCTAGCTAACTACTGGCATGTGTGAAGACTCCTCAAAAAAAGTTTTTGTCTGCTCTGCCTCACCAAATTTTATCCACGCGAGCCGCCACTGAGGCCTATGTCAAGGCATTTCTTGCCAATGTTTGTGTTTTTTTCTTTCTTTGTCGTGTCCGAACGTCATGTACAATAAAAGGTCGTAACATACAAAAAATTAAATGTTAAAAAAATCTAAAAGAGGCTAAAGCCTTTGCTTCTAGCACTGGGATAAGTTAAAGACTGAAGTGCCACCCATCCATATGTCGTCGTATGTGAAGCCACTTGGGGCTATTGGGGAGTCCCGTGTGTGGGAGTCCCATTGTCTGGCGCCACATTCACAGAGAACATTGTTCTGTTCGTTGTATCCCTTTCTGGTCTAGCTGACTTAGACGGTCTTCTTATTTTTTTTTCTTCCAGGAGCGAGCTCCATTGAGAATGTTACTCGACTGACTTTTGTCGTTATCATACGAGTATTACCAACAGCTGATAATGGCTATAGTGGACCTACCCATTGGAACGTCCAGTTCTGCTATGGATCATAGGCTGACTGAACTTGCAACATTACATCTTAAGAGGAGAATCTTGAAACCCCCACGTCGTTTCTATAGGTCAACACCCATCGAACCTGAGCGTATAAATTTATTTTCTATGTAAGTAGGATATTATATTATAACTTAGTTAACATAGTCAACAAATTATAATGTATCTATTTCCTATGACTTATATTTTATTATTATTTTTCGTTATTGTCTAACCAGCAAACAAGAATCCAGCACATGCTTATATTTGCAAATTCGAGAAAATGTTCTCAAGAATATATATTCAATATTAATCGGTCTTATTCTTCTAGGCTGGGCAATAGAAATGCTAATGTTATGAGAAACCGCTTATGGCTACCATGCTCCCCCGAAACACGACCTTTCCAATACGACTGTGCTCAAACTCAACCAGTGATAAATAATTAGATTATACTCGTGACTTCGTGGTATTTCATTTTAATAAACAAAAAATAACAAAACTTAGAGTTTTAGAAAAACTTGTTATAACAACCCGAATTAGTAAAACCCAAATAATCGTTAAGAAGTTAACTTTGTCTAAGAAACCCACTTGTGTCAGTATAAAACCCTGTGCGCTTTCGGCAAGAATTGCCATCTACAGTGGGAAACCCACTAGCACAGTTACACCTTATCTGCGATTTGAGACTTGCTCAACTCGAGGAGAAGATGCATATGTGACTAGGGATTTTTTTTTTTTTTTTTTTTTTAATGGAGCCCCAACCTCGCTCCGGAAATGGTGATGGCCGACCTGGTGTCGGGTACCGGTACCATCCCCCGAAAAAAAAAAAAATCAGAACGGAAGGAGAGAGAGTCTGCCCGAAGGCATTTGACCCTTGTCTGGATAGGAGAGCTTAGCTGTAGTGTGAACAGAATAGGGAGAAGGATAAAGGCCACTAGGGCAAAAACCTTCTCAATGTCAGAATGAGTGAGTGATTATATTACCTAACATGTGTGTGATGGTGAGTGTTAGTTTATTTTGAAATAGCTAGGAAGAAGGATAGAAGATAGGAAAGACCTGTCTGATAGTGTGACTAGGGAGAGGAAACCTTGGTTTATATAGGACTGGGAGCCAGGGGAGGGGGTGGGAGGGGGCGTGGCTGGTTACCTATTCCTAACCTACTAGCTAGATCTATTAGACGGGATGATTGGGTGAATGCTATGTCGTTTGTTAATTTTTCCCTATTGTGTAAAGTTCTTTTGATTTCGACATTTTCAAAATAAATTATCCTTAAAATTTATCCCTTAGAATCAAGCTTATTTTTGAAAACGTCGAGAAACAGTTCGGTTTATTTAGAAAACCAGTAGCTTAAGTATTGAAAATTCGTAAATCAAATTCCTTAGTACGGTCCTGATCGAAACAAAACTCAAATAATAGTAAAAAACCATTGGTTGCGGTTTTGAATAAAGATGTGCATTTCTTTTGCTCAATCACAATTAATGCTCGAGTTTAGACGTTTGCCCATATTCCTTAATATGGCCCTGATTGTTACATAATATGTTACCTCTTGAGCTGCCATAAACTAATTTAACAATTCAAAATAAAATCCACTTAGTTTCTCGTGAAAATCAGGAAGTACGTCTTCCCTAATACGGCCCTTATCAGTAAAAATCGAATGCTTCGGCTCGAAAATAAAGCTGTGAAATTTTTTTTTGTCTCATCATTATCAGTTTTGGAGAAATGCCTTGGTTACATTTTTTTTCATAGGGCCAGGCAGTGCCGGATCACCAACTAGGCACACTAGGCAACGGCCTAAGGGCCCAGAGCTGCCTTAGTGCCCACATTTTTTTTTTTTTTTAAATAGTATTTTTATGTATTATTTAAAATATGATGTATTTAGTATTGTATTATTAGTTCTTAGTTGCATGTTACTCATCTTACCCAGGCGCGGATCTATGGGGGGGGGGGGGGGCTATGGGGCCTCAAAATATAGGTTCCTATAGGTTCCTCAAAATGCGTAAAACCCCACTATTTCAGTCTTATTTTTCACAAATTTTCTCGCGGGGAGACCCCCGGGCCCCCTTGCGCTCGATTGTACTAATCACCTATAATATAGAACCCTTATTGCTCTGAAAATGCGTAAACCCCCAATATTTCAGCCCTATTTTTCAAAAAAAAAAATCGTCTTTATTCTTAGCCCCCTCCTTGGTCTCATTCTAGATCCGCGCCTGATCTCACCTATTAAGACTATAGACATAGAGCCCATAGAGGGGGGAGGGGGCCCAACAATTCCATTGCCTAGGGGCCCAGAGAATGTTAATCTGGCCCTGGGGGCAGGAGGTATAGTTGGCACTAACAATGGGCTGCTTTTACTTATGGAAGTGCCATAAGCCAGTGCATAAGGTGTTGGTCTTTGCGGCTCGACATACAAGGCCTTATGAATCAGTGTTTATCGTCCCCTTTGCATTTTTCTGATCATTCTGAAATTTTCGAACCCCCCCCCCCCCATTTCAGAAATGGAACTAAGTGGTCATGCCACTGAGAGATGTTGTCAAAAATATTTGAAAATTAGGAATCGATAATCGGTACTGTTACCCTGGAAATCGGGTATAACGTAACTTCCTTACAACAGCCCTGATCGAAAAAAATTATCCAATTTTCATTTGAAAGTATAACTGCTCTATCTCTATTAGTTTGCAAGTTATTTCATAGGGGGGTTTGAACCCCCCCCCCTCCTCGTTGAAAAAAAGCAAGTCTTATTAGGCGATGAAATGTCGTTAAGAATATGCGTGCAAAATTTGAAATCAATCGGACAAGTGAAAACAGGTTAGGAAAAACGCGTGAGTGAGTGAGTTAGTCGTTAGTCTTATATTAGTATAGTTAGATAGAATAGAAGATAGAATAGATAGATAGAAGGAGATGATACGTGTATCAAAGCAATAATCTGTAGAAGGGGCACAAAAGACCAATAAGGTTTTAGTGAATACGTTTGGTACGTACCCCAACATTGTAAAAAAGTTAACATCTTGGCAAGCTCGGGTAAGCTAATATGTTTAAAATTAATTAATTTATTGAATATATCATTTATTTAGTATACATTATATATTACGTAATATACATATATTTATGTATATGCACATGGCCATACCCCGGGGGGTGGTCCAAGAGGTCCGGACCCCCCCCCCCCGAAACAAATTTTTGCATGTAAACCTGTATGGTTTGAAGAATTCATCCATTAATTCATTAATAAATTACGTAAAAAAAAAATTGGGCCCCCCCCCTGGGCACGGCCTTGTATATGCATGTACTATAAGATTGCCTATGGGTGTTAAATTGTATTGTTGTATTAAGAAGAAGCTGGCCATTGACATTGGCCACCCCTGGATCTCATCAAAATAGGTTGCTGGTTTATATATTTGTATTTAATTTAATACTTTAGTTATATACATTTTGTCGTCAATTGGCAGAGGACTATTTCGTACCTAGTACTACGAGGAATTTCTTATTAACTTCGTAAAACTTACTGTCACTCATTTCTTAGTCTTGGTGCAGGGAGTTTTCCTTGAAACTGATAGGCGAGAGAAATTTACTGCATGGTCAAGTTCGTGGAAAAATTGTAACAACCAAAATGAAAATAAAATAAAATAAAATAAAATAAAATGCACGAAATAGTCCTCTACTAATTGAAAGGTCCAAATCTTTATAATTTAAGTACCGGTATTTAATTAAAAAATAAATATAAGCCACGATTTTTCTTTCTTTCTTTCTTTATTTTTGGGTGACTAAGGGATGGCCAAGCGGGGTACATTTCCTCGTCATTTAATTATATATAATTTGTTATAAAAATAGTATTAATAACAATAATAATAATAAAGTTTTTATAGAAAAAAAATGTAGATAAGTGTAGATTAGGCCCTCTCTTACACCTAACTGTACATATCAACGATTTTTTAATTTAAATATAATTTATAGCATATTGGGCAGAGTGAATGAATTTTCAATAGGCTACTTGAAATTTTTTGAAGACCTATTTTATTGCATTAGTAGATTTATTTTTTGTCCCTTAAAATGATTTTTTATCACGGATTTTTTCACCTTCAATTTAATTTTTAAAAGGGGGTGACATGACAGTAGAATTTGACGCCATTTGTGACGCTGACAGTACCACTTCCCTGACACCCAATCTGGAATGTGACGTCATTTTCATGTTACCCATGTCTTCCAGCGTTTTGGCTCTTTTAATCCACAGCTAAAGCACCAAATTTTATTTATTTACTTTTAAGATTTCAATTTTTTCATGCAAAAAACGTGTTGTAGGCCTATTATTATTGTTAACCTATAAGCTACTTGATCTAGCAGATTTTGTTGTATTTTATTGTTACAACCGTCAAATAACTTGTATTCCTCAGTAACATACTGTTACTGCTACTGAGTCACATTATTGAAAGTACTACAATATTAAGTTAATTAATTCTCAGTTCACATTTTTTAAAATTAATTTACTTTTTATTTTATTTTTTTGCATAAGCAGCTCACCAGTTTATACAGCTCCATTTTACTGTACCATTTTACTGCATTTTAGTTTAGTGTTCTTAAATTATATTGCATTGTTTTTTATGCTGCTACATTTTATTGCCAATCTATGGAGGACATGTAAAGCAATATTAGAGAAAGAAAGACATGGGATCGAGATCCGAACCCGAGTCTCCACCTTGCCGGGTGGTATGCTGACCACTGCGCCACAAAAAGACGGATTTGATGCCACGATCAACTCCGGCAACGTGAAACACGGGTTCGAACCCCGTTTCCGTCAATTTTTCCATGTCTTCCTTCCTCTAATACTCCTGTCTGTAGAGGCTTTCTACAGAGTTAAATAGGTAATCTGTACCTCTAATTGTTGTTATGTTATAACATACAATATAGGTATTGTTATGCAAAGCAGCGGGGAACAGTACAAGAGGCAGAGTAGTTCCAAATCTCAATCCCACACAGTAAGGTAATTAAATCTAATGAAAGAGTTATTTTTCTATAAGCACTCATTCACACTGCAAAAAAAGAAAGCAGAGCATTAATATTATAGAAAGAATGACATAGCAAAATAGATACTCTGTGACTTTAATTGATGTTATTTGATAACAGAAAACATTGAAAGCTTTAATATGATTCTCTTGTTGGTACACCCTTACACGATATATTACTAGGTTTATTAATGGTCTGGGAACAAAAATACAGAAAAATATAATATTGAATGGAAATCTGCGCTTATGGCATACAATGTTAAAATGGTCAAGGAAAATCATAAAGTAAAAGGTCAATCTGCCAAAATTTGCTTAAAAATATCAATTATTATTGAAAAATTTCCCAAAATCCCGAAGATACCACCTGACACCAGTGGTGGCTCTCATTTGGAGGAAAATGAGATAGTGCCTCACCTAATTTTAAAATTAAATATATTAAGAGGACATGCTACGTTGATTATTAGCACCCCAAAATTTGTTGTTTTTATTGACTTTTTATTTTTTATTTAATTGACAAAGCAAGTTATTAAAGATTTATCTCATGTAAGTTGTAGAAGACTAAGTCATGCATCATATAGTAGGAAATATTATCTTTTTGGTACCTTAGTTCTTTCATAAAAACCAGTGAGGACTAAAAACTACAAAGCCGAAAAGTAAAATAACCAATTACATGATGCACGAAGAAGAGCGAACGGAACTGTAATAGAGTAGAAAAGGGATACTTACGCGTAGCCTATATTGACGTCCGGCGAAGTCCAGCAGGTGAAGTCCAGGTGCACCCGGATTGACTACGATTGACTACGATGATTGACTTCAGGTGTAGCAAAGGTTTAATAATAATATAAACAATAGTAATAATAATGGAAAGTATAGTATAGAAGAAATATGGGAAAGCGTAGGTAGTAACCGATAGCAGTGAGAGAACTCAGCTGACTGGCGTTGAAGCAGGAAAAATAAAGGAACGCCTGTTGAGTCTTGACTATACTCCCCCGGCCCTAAATAGATAATTGAAATATATATATTTTTATACAAATGAAAAAAGGGAAAATCTATACAAAACTAAATTAATTAATTGGGCCCTGGCATTGGGACCAATACCAAATTCCTAGCGGCCCTGCGTACCGTGGTACAGTTTTTACATTTGACATTAGCCACTCGGGCTGTACCATCAGCATCTGGAAAAACTTCGGTGACGATGCCCAGAGGCCAGGTACTGGGCGCTGTTTTGACGTCAGGAACCCAAACTAGTTGCCGACAGAAATGTTATTTATTTCTTTATTTATATTTATTTATTTTTGTGCCAGATTTTCCAAAACTGTGAGGTTATAGACCAGATCCGATCCCACCTATTTTGAAAGGAAGAAGGCAACCTGTCACTGTTAGGGTAGACATCAGGCGTGCTGCAAAATGGACCCCCAAATAGGAATGAGGCAGGGCATAGGAGTTGGGGACCATTGATGTCGGGAGTTTGTTCCACATATGGCCGTGAATTCATGAGAGACTCTACATTTAGTGAATATAGTAAGGTACTCTTCGTTTGTGGTGAGATTAGCTTTGTATTGCTGTTTTAGCAAGTTTATTCATTGGTTCCCATGAGCCAAAAAAAAGTGCGTAAGCAGGGATGTGCATTATTTTAATGTTTCGGGAAGCGAAACTAGACAGAATAACATTTTTATTTTTGGTAAGAAAATTTTGAAAGTCTTTTATAGCCTATATAAAAATTATGTAAATATATATATATGGTATGGTATTTATAACTCCGAAAGGATGTGATCTCCATGTCTTCCTTCACTTGATGGAGATATTCCTTCTTGGACGGTCGAATTTCGCCTTTTATGATGCAACTGTCTTAGGAGATATCCGATCCAGCGTGCCTTTCATGCAGATACGGTTTTCACGTATTCGGGTTAGAACTTCCTCACTGGTAAGTGGTAATGTAGTTTACAGGCTCTGTTCTGGTAGATTCAACTTATGACATATAACATATGATTATTTAATGAATGTACGAGTAATAGTAACCTCTGACCTCCCCTCTTCGTGACAAAAGCCTGGGTACGGCCTTCATTTAGATGTATATACAGTATTCTTGTACTGTACATGTAAGATAGATTTACTGCAATATTAGTAAATATATATATATTTTTTTTAAAGGTTAACCGCATACAAACAATTTAATGAATGTATCCGATTGAGCTCTTCAGTCGCCTCTGTAGGTTAGTACCCGTGTTGAGTTACGACACGTCTCCGATCGCATGGCGTGTAAAGACTCGAACAAGTACAAGCACGTTACCACCTGGCCATCGAAGTCGATAAATATATATATATATATATTTCTGTTCAATTAAACAATCAAGTAATCAGCAATTAAATGACAAGAAAGTATAAAATAAAATCGTCATAGTGTGACGGACAAATAAATAATCTATACTACAGTAAATTGTGTTGTGATCCCATCGCACCTTTTTGACCGGTTTTATTCAAAATTGTTTTTTTGATAAATGCACGCATTATTATTATTATTATTATTATTATTATTATTAATTTTCTCTATGTATGCCTACTGTAGCCCTAGAATATCAATTATAAATAGTCTTATTAAGTTAGAGGCGCCCATTTTACCACACGACACTGAATAGAACAAAAGTCATTAATTTATGCGTTATTAATAATGCCACATGACAATTGTTCAACAATGATTGCCGTAAACAGCAGTAATGTATTTTTATTTTTCCATCCTTTTGCACCCCATTGCACTAGTCTGCAACAATTGACCACTCTTTTTCCAATTTTATCAAATTCTCTACGTTTGCTTCATTTTTGAAAGACCACATCATTATGACGGAATTCGTTCGTTCTCAAATAATTAATAAAAATTACCGAACTTATAAATAAATAAATATTGACTTTTTGTTCTATTAGTAAGCCAACCTAGCGGAGCTTGTCACATCTCAAGACGAAGCCATTTTAATTTTTACTTTGTTATTGTTTCGAGAGCGTATTTTCACTCTATAAGCTTTGACATGCGCGAGTTAAAATTTACAACATAGAGTATAACGAAAACGTCATGAATTAGGACCGACGGATGATGGAAAATTGACAAGTGGAATAGCCCCTTAATCAACAGAACCTGTAGAGTAGTGGTACAGACTCCAACTTTCACACGAAGGGTTGTAGGTGCGAGTCCCACTGCGGTGGTCATGTAAAGCAGGCAGTCCCGGGCCTTCCTCGTTGAGTGCAAAAGAGAGTTTTATAGCCCAAACTCCGCTAGGTTGGCTTAGTAATAGAACAAAAAAGTCAATAATTATTTATTTATTTAAATGAATGCTTGACAAAATAAAATGAGTATCATGATGCGAACTGCGTACCTTTCTCTGAAAGTAAAGTGTCATTGACACCGTGCCAGCTAGACTAGGCTACTATTACTACGATGCGGGCCAGCAGGTAAAATAATGACCTTAGGTCATCCAAAGGCTGGTCGTAACTCTAATTTGACAAGATGCATTTTTCAAGACCAAAATAGCTTCTAAACCAACGAAATCCTAGATTCGTGGTTTAAATGGTAGACATACTCGCTCAAATAAGATTCCGTCGCGTGATAACGATTGTGAGTAAACGACGAAAGTACCATACTAACTGGACAATCTCCTAGGCATATCTTTACATCTCCATAATGGCCACAGTCTCGTCTTACGCGCAGGTCTGTCATTTGTGGTCCTTGAGAGGGGCAGTATTGCGTTTGATTTTCGCTTTCTTATTTATACGTACGTGTAAGGATCAAAATTTTTGATTTGGAGATTTCAGAGGATTTTTTTTTTTTTTTTTTTTTTAAATGAAAAGGTTAATCGCGTACAAACAATTTAATGAATATATCCGATTAACCTCTTCAATCGCCTCACTAAGTAACCTAATAGGTACTTGTGTCGATTTACGACACGTCTCCGATTGCAAGGTGTGTACAAGCACAAGCACAAGCACGCTACAACCTGTGTATGTGGTTAAAATGGCATCATTTCATTTCATTTCATTTCACCTTGCCACCGAAGTCGCTTTACAAGTTTTGAGGTCCCAGCGGGTCTACTATGGCGATTATTTTTAATCTTAACCTGGGATTAAAAATGTAATCAAGATAATTTCATAATGGAAAGTGCTATTCAAATATTTTTTGTTTACATTTTTAACACCAAGAGTAATTTAATACTAGCCGCCATAGTAAATCCCGCAGGAACTTAAAAAGTGGTTTTTACGAATTATCTGTCAGTTTGCCCGTCGATTTGTGGGCAACTAATCACTAATCAGTGGATTTAGATGAAATTTGGCATGTAGGTTCACAAAATTATGTGTCGGGTCAAAGTTTTTTATTTCGAGCTAACTCAATTTGGGGAATTTTCACAAAATATAAACTTTAAACACCGGCAAATTTGTTTTCAAAAATGAATTAACAATATGTATTAAAATAACATGGTTTATATTTTAGTCGTTATTAATTTTAACAAAACCTAATAGTTTTCTTGCCCTTTGATAGTTTTGTTCTAGGGATAAAAAAATAAAAAGCCTCAATTTTCAAGAAAAATTACGAAAAAATAATTTTTCTGCGGAACATAGATTGCCCAGTTGGTAGAGAAGTAGACTATGAAACGGAAGGTCCAAGTTTGAGACTCAACACTAAGGGAAAATATCCGCCGGTCCTGGGTTCACCCAACGGCAACACCAATAGGTACCTGTCCTACCTTCATCGGGAGAGAAAGAACACGGCTGCTGGGGTTGTTGCTGCATGTTGTGAGAGCTACATTTTCTGGTCATTTAAAGCCGGGCCGGGCCTTCCTAGTTGAGTGTATCTACATTTTAACATATCGCATTATTGTGCATGGACATAACTTATTGGTGGATCACCCCCCCCCCCCCCCAAATTATTAATGAAAAATACAGGGCATTCACTTGTTTTTCCTCACTCATTCATTTAGTAGGCCTATATGCTATACTGTTAGAAGACTAGAAGTTATTAATCGTGACTAAGCAGGAAATTACTTATCTAGCTTTTAGACTCGCAGCATTTTCTTTCAAACAGATCGAGGTTGAGTAATACATTTCAGGTCATATGCGCTGACGTCTGAGGAGGTGTAGAATACGACAATTATTAATGACTTGCCCGGAAACATTAAGATATGGCTTATCTTACTTTCAGAGCATTCCTGGGTGGTAATTATTTAAACTTAAATGAAACAATCAGTGAACCAGCATCTGGGTGTCTGTTGATAAAACCATGGTTTTGCAATATTAAGCACCGTGCCAAGTAGACCTAATTACTTTTTAGCCCTCATCTGCTGCTTGATTTTCTTCTGGTATGATAAGGGGCTGCAGCTGCAGGTTATAGAACGAAAATTAATACCTGCGCAATGGAGCCGCTGTGGCGGTCCCAAGGGAAAAACCACTGAAGACTAGATAAAATGCACTTGCCACGTAAAACAAATGCAAATAGTAAGCAAAGCATGGAACCCCCCCCCCCCCCCCGGGATAAATCACTACGATGTCAAATGTGTACCTACTAACTATATAATCAGAATAGACAGAACTAAATACAAAGAGATATTGATATATATATATATATATATATAAATATATATAGATAGATAAATGTTCTGGAGGTGTGCACCTATGTAAGGCGCCCATTCCACCGACCGGCTAGGGCTATTTACAAAAACGGTGACGTGGTAGCAGACATTCAAGACTTAGGTGGCGTTTCCACCGACCTCGCTTTGCAGAATGCAAATGACATTGACGGAAATTAGAATTTTTCTTTTTATAGAATTCTATTAAAATGTTTGTACTTAACATATCCCATGACGCCATTTTTTAATTTTAGTTTATTTGTGATTTTACTGTAAGACCATTGATCAATGTTAACTATCGCATAGAGGAGCATAAACATTTCCGTCAATTCTGCAATGCGAGGTCGGTGGAAACCCCGCCTAAGTCTTGAATGTCTGCTACCACGTCACCGTTTTTGTAAATAGCCCTAGCCGGTCGGTGGAACGGGTGCCTAAGGAAGGTGTATGGCACCTTGCCTAGGCTGGGTGACACTCATACCTATGGTAGGGGCAGGGATGATCTCGTGATCCCTATGCATAGGACCAGTAGGTATGAGGCTGAGGGTAAATCAGCCTACGCAAGGGCTGCCTAGGAACATTAGAGAGGTGGGAGAAATAACTGCTTTTAGAAGTAAACTAAAGAGGCACCTCATAGACCAATGCTTGTCTGTGGAGGACATGAATCATGATGTGGAACTAGACAATTGGTGGTCTTTTCATGATTCTCAGTGCAGATATTACTAAAACCACTACCAACAACTGGTATATTGCTTAACGCTATTTTTTAGGGTTTCATTTATTTATTACTGTTATTAACTGTTAAACTTCGAAAAAGGGTCATGCGACCAAACGTCAAGAACAATTGGGTGCTACATCATGACAATGCGCCTTGTCACACAGCGATGTCAATCAATGAATATCTGACCAGTATAAACTCCTCAGGCACCCTATTCACCCGATGGGAGTCCTTGTGACTTCTTCCTGTTCCCCAGGAGCCAGGATAAAAAATGAGCTCAACGGACCCAGCAAACTGGAGGCCATCTGGGAATCTGAGTTCCAGCACTGCTTTGAAGAGTGGAAAAGCCGCCTAACGCGCTGTATCAACGCACAAAGGAACTACTTCGAGGGATATCGAATTGTAATCTAAATATATATATGTGAAAAAATTTAAAAAATATCGTCTCATTACTTTATTTACAGACCACGTATATATAGAGTAAACCAAAGGGGAAATCCGGGTTCAGCCTTGTGGGGGCCCCTGGCCCGGAATTGTGTGGGGGCCTTTTCTCGGGCAGAAAAGGCTTACACCCTTACACGAATATTCCACTGTCATTTATAGAATAGAGACACAGGATGCAAAATAGAACAGAATGCAATAGAGTAAGGCGATTAATCATTAATGCCACGGCACGTTCCGATTTCCCGCCAAATATTTCGACAAGTTTTTTTTTTAAATGTATTGCGATTTTGTATTTTGCGGTTTGCTACGGGGGCCCCTTTTTTGTGGGGGCCCTGGGGCCATGGCCCGCCACTGTCCACGACTACATATCAGCACCTCAGCTTCTAGGAATAGCGTGCCGAAACGGCAATGACCTGCAAATCAGCCGGTAAGGTGAGTTTTTCAAGGTTTTCAAGGAATGGTTAAAATTGATTTCTTGTTAAATGACACAGGATATGGCTGCTTTATTGAGACGATTCAAATCACTTCGGTGAAGAATAGTATTCACTCGAGACCATGACCGAGACGGGACTCGGTCTCGGTCTCGAAAGTCTCGAAAGCCTCGGTTCCTAAGTGTTCTGGATTTTTTTTATAAATGAAGGTTTGCGTAGGCCTAGCATTTCTTGATGCTGAGCCTATAATGTTTTGCAGCATAGTGAAGTAAAGTACAAAAAGATTTATTCATTTATTATTAATTTGGGTGGATCCAAATCAGGGGCGTCATTTTTTTTAAAAATATTTCAGGGGGAGGGGCAAGATGGCAATTAGGTACAGTTTCCCCTCATTGTGAATAAATTAATTAGTAAAGTTTTACGTTATATTGTATTATAAAAACACACGTTGACGATACCTTGAGCTGAAACCGGTTGTGTGTTTTTTATGATATAACGTAAAACTTTACTAAGCAATTTATTCACAATTAGGAGACTATTATATATAAGGTACATTTTTAAACAAGGTTGTAACTAGTGTTTGCCCGAGATCGATGGCTTGCCCATGGTATATTGTCTTAAAGAAGGAGACTATGTAAATAATGACTTTTTGATTTATTACTAAACCAACCTAGCGGAGTTAGGGCTATAAAGCCCTCTCTTACACTCAACTAGAAAGGCCCAGGACCGCCTGCTTTACATGCCCTCCGAGGCATGGCCAGAAGAAGTAGCATGTGTGGGACTCGAACCAACTACCTGAAAGTGAAAGTCAGAGTCCTTACCACTAATCTACATTGCCTGACGTGATATGTAAAAAAAAAAAACAATAAGGTTTGGTTACCATAGAAAGATTATTATAATAAACGTTTCTTTCCACTCTCGTACCTGCATCATAAAGTATCGTCTCATAATTAGAATGTCAAATTAAAGATCTTAAAAAAAGATCTTTCATATGATTTGTAGGATGACACATGTTTACGTTTTAAAACTCCGAGATATTATCATTGCCTCCATCTATTCCCCCCCCCCCTTCAGTCCCCCAAAAAAATTAATGCTTCAAAAGATAATTTTACCACTACTTAATTATCCCTTTTTACCCCACATCAAAATTAATAATAATAACTTAAATAAGTGGGGTTGGCGGATTGTGTGATTGAATCTGTATGAAACTCAAATGTAACAGTCTCTAAGCGTTGAAATTGAAAACCGAGGCGGGCCTGGCACCCGACGGCGCCTTGGCGCAAAGCTAAAACAATTAAAACTCTTTTTACGAGCAACATGAGTCAATTCCAGGTTCCCCTCAACAGGTGGCTGGTTACACGTAAGAGAAAAGTCCAGGTTATTTTTAATTTCACCACTTTTACTATATGCTAAGTAAGTAAAAAGTGCATTGGAACAACAAAAAATACACAACTATTTTAAGTTAGCCATTTTCCCCTAAATTTAAATTAATTAAATTAAACATATTACACCTAAACATGCACTAGTTGTTACACATTATATTGCAGTATTATATGGAGTATATAACATTGACTTTTAAATTAACTTTGGTTGATGAGGGAACCACCACGTTATAACTGAAAATATATAAAAACTGGACTTGGCGGGATTCGAACCCACGATCTACGCCTAACCGGGGCAATATAATGTGTAAAAAATTGCCTTTATGGCATTAAAGTAAGCTCACAGACCTGTTCGGTTAGAAAGTTGTGTAGCTGTGCTAACCTGTCTAACATTACAAATCATGTCAATACGAGCATATACATAAGTAGAGGATATTCATCAACTGTGCTTGTGCGGGCTTGTGGTTGAGCGGTTAAGACGACGCCCCGGTTGGGCGTAGATCGTGGGTTCGAAACCCGGCAAGTCCAGTTTTTATCTATCCTCAATTTTCAATTTGCACCGGTTTCACATACCCAACTGTCTACTATTTCAAGAAGTATCACCTCTTTCCGTTTCATCAGCCATTCCCGAATGAATTTGGAGAATTTATTTATTGACAAAGACCCAGGGTAAACATCAGGTAAGTTAAGTAATTTTGATGCAATGTATTGGTAAGATTTTGTAAATGTTGTTATATATGCTCTAGGACCTAGGTAATGCAAGGTGTGGAAAATAAAGGCAATTTTCTTTCTTTCTTTCTTTCTTCTTTTGGGTAACTACAATTGGGGCACTGCCAAACGGGGTCTTTTAAATGGCAGCTGTACAAACGAATCTCACTTCAAGAGGCTTCCCTATACTTTCTGGTTCTTTTAATGGTATAGTGGTTATTATATATATATATATATTATATTATATATTATAGTATAGAGGTTCTTACAGTTATATTCTTATAGAAGACACTCATATAGTATATAAATATTAATGTCCTTGTTGTATGATCCCTCAGATTCAGAAGTCAGGGTGAATCTGAGGTACCATATAACATCCGACATAATGGTGTCAGAAGTGCTCCTATAGCATTCATTTTTTCTTCACTATTTCACTGTTTTTTTTTTTTCATTGAAAGGTTTAAGATATTGTGTAATTGTTTTTTTTTCTATTGAAAGGTGATGAAAATGGGAATGTAGTGTTAGAAATGCTGCAATAATCTTTTAACGTAGATTTTTTTTTTTTAGGCGCGGGACTCTTTCGAGTATTTGCGCCGGTCGGTGTGTGTGTGTGTGTGTGTGTGCGGAAGTCATGGGTGGTTTAGAATGGTTTTGTCTACAGTCTACAGGTGGGGCATGACTCCGGTCTTGCTTATAAAGCTTAATGTTGCCGTGATCGGCCCATGCTTGTCCCCTATCAAGTTTGGCAGGGTGTGTGGTTTCGGTAACGAAAATCTGCCCGCTGCGTATATAAGGCATTCGGGAATTATGTGTTCCACTGATTGTGGGACTCCGCACCTGCTGCGTGTAGGGGGCTGGTCACCAGACATCAAATGTCGATGGGTAAGGCGGGTTTGATGTCTGGTGACCAGCCCCCTACATGTGTTCCACTGATTGTGGGACTCCGCACCTGCTGCATGTAGGGGGATGGTCACCAGACATCAAATGTCGATTGGTAAGTCGGGTTTGATGTCTGGTGACCAGCCCCCTACATGCAGCAGAAGCGGAGTCCCACAATCAGTGGAACACAGAATTTTTTTTATTATTATTATGTCATTATCCCTCAGATTCAGAGGTCAGGGTGAATCTGCGGTACCACATAATATCTGATATATTCTAAAAGGAACTTACCCTATACAAAGAGAAGACCGAATTGATTGATCTCAGATGTATTGGGAACCGGCAAACGTAGGCCTCCATGTCCACCCCTGGATTACTTGGGTAACCCCGGGTCTGGCTCGTGCTTCCCTTCTTGGACTTCCGCTGTACAATGCTCACACACTAGGTTTTCATTGTCAGCGGTCGTCAGCAGGTTCAACACACCGGGCCCAAAATAGGTCAAGCCATCCACAGGCGTACACTTCATGCCAATATGAGTATCACACTTATTATTTTTGTTAATTCATACTACATCCTCAAGGACTTTTTATCAACAAAGTCCGGATATGTAGAGTAGGTAGTGGTACGGACTTTGACTTTCACCCGAGTCCCACACTGGCTACATTTTCTGGCCATACTTCGGAGGGCATGTAAAGCAGCCGGTCCCGGGCCTTGCTAGTTGAGTGTAAGAGAGGACTTTATAGCCCTAACTCCGCTAGGTCGGCTTAGTATTAGAACAAGAAAGTCCTTATTTATTTACTTACTTAAAGGGGCCCATTGGTTCCTTGTCCAATGGATTTCGGACATGATTTATATTGTTTCCATATGCAATTTGCAATTGGCAAACTGGTATAAGTCCTCGATGTCAACCTACGCCGACTACAAACGAAAATGGACATGCTGAGACAAGCTTACCATTGAGGCAATGTAACAGTTGAATGCACTACTTAACCAAGTATAGATACGAGCCCACTGAGATAGTAACCCAACCGTGAATAAATCAATGCTGGGTATTTAGACCCAAAACCTGATCAGTTTTTAATTTCTTTCTGTTAACTTTACCTATTGGTGATGTGGTCCGAAATAGTCCAGTTTGTGGAAGCCTGGACTGTAAAGCAAAAGGTCATGGTTCGAAACTCGGCGGCGAAAACTTTTCCATCTGACTTTGAGATACCTGAAAAAAATTAACCACTCATCGTTTGAGTTGTTGTAAGAAAGGGCTTTATAGCCCTAACTCCGCCAGGTTGGCTTAGTAATAGAAACAATAAAAAGTCCTTATTTATTTATTTATTTATTTATTTGACTGAAAGGATTGTGTAGTTCAGTCAGATTATACTAGTAGTTAGGCGGGGTTTCCACATACGTCAATCGTCAATGAGAAATATGAAATTGAAGGTTTAGCCGACATTAAAGACATACTAAAAATTCTGCTACCACGTCAAAACCATATTTCTCATTGACGATTGACCTATGTGGAAACCCCGCCTAAGGTAGACACGCCCTGTGGGTTTGCTTTTTCTGGGATATTGTAAGAGAGAAGATATTCTCTACATAACTTATTAACTCAATAAAACCGTCCGTCTGGCTGTCCCTCGGAGCACAGCAGCATAAGCAAAACACAAAACCGTAGAAGTACTTTACGAATGGGAATCGTCTTACAACGAGTAGTGCTAGCCACTGCCACATACTTTATGACATCAAATTTATCACTGAACATTTGAAATTCCATGAGAACTGTGTGTAAAAATACCGACAAACACCAAAAAATTAAAAATTTCATGTGATATTTTGTATGATATAGTCGTCGTTTACAACTCAAGTAGGCTAAATCTATAATAACTTTTATTAAGTTAATTTGATAAAAAAGAACCGGTCCGAGTTTACTCGAACATGCTTTCCAATTTATCAAAATCAGTAGATAGAGAAAATGAGTAATTTCATGGTAAATAAGTTTCCTATGGATAAATTTCCGGTATCTCGAGGGGGGGGGGTGTCCATCTGACGTCACTGGAGTTGAAGCAAATCCTAGATAGGTCAGACCAACACATTATCACACAGCAATATTGGCAGGGCACGCAATGCATTTGAGCGTGAATTTTCTATAATTTTTTCAAAAAAACATTTTTTTTACAAAACCAAATGCTTTTATGGGAAAGCATCCTAACCGGTATCGTTACTCAATTTAACACCTAAAACATGCCTGAAGGTAGAAATCATCGATAGAAAGGTTTCGCAGAAAAATTATTTTTAGTCATTTTTCATTAAAATTTAGTTCTTTTTATTTTTTTTACCCCCAGAAGCAACCTATCAAGGGGCAAGCGACCCCCCGCATATCGTTAACATTAATAACGACTACAATATATGTGAATTTAAAAGAAATCGTTGGAGCCGTTTTTGAGAAATAATTTTTTTAGACGTTTTTTGGGAGTTTTTGAGAATAAAACCCCCCCAAATTGAGTTAGCCCAAAAAAAAAAAAAATATTCTCGAGGTATGATTTTTGTGAACCTACATGCAAAATTTCTTCAAAATTGGCCGAGTAGTTTGCCCGGAAATCGATGAACAGACAGACAGACAGACATACATACAGACATAGACAGACAGACAGAGCGACAAACAGACATTTCGTAAAAACCACTTTTTTGGGTCCCTGGTACCTCAAAACGTGTAAATCCGTTGAAATCTCGGAATCGAAAATTTCGAGCATCACAAAGCTTTCCTTATACTACGTATAAATTGGAAAGCAAAAATAGCTTGCGTGTATCGGTGTACGAGTACACACGTAAGAAGTGAAACTTCCTTATGATATTTTTCGAAAAATGATCTACTACAATATATTTACAACTTTACAGAAATTGGTTAAGTAAAGCTAAATTAGATACATTTTAAGCAAAAGGCTTTTATTATTATAAACATGTATACACAAATAATTCAATTATTTTACCTTAATGTTGCTAAGATTATCCTATGCAATGCAATGCCAATAATGTATTACGTTATAACGTTATAATGTAATCGATACTAAAAAACATTTATTCTATTTAGAGCCACCACTACCCCCCCCCCCCCTCACAATGGGCTGGATCCGTCCCTGTTCTCTCATGCCCCTGTTGTATGGAAAAAATTAAAACATTGGAAAGAGCTAATGCAATTAATGCAAAGTCGGTAGACTGTTAATGTCATCTTAGGTTACACAGTGTACTGGGAGCGCCCAGCATAGAAGTGCAAGGTGCAGACTGCAGTCGTTCTTTGGGTGCTCGCGTAAAAGGTAGTATCTTCCTTCCGCTGCGCTTCAGCATCCACGTTCTTCTACACGATTCTCGTTGACCTGCCAGGAATCTTCCAATTGTAAGTTATTGCTTTCCTACTCTAATTGTAGAATTTTTTTTTTGCTTTCCAATTTATATGTAGTATAAGGAAAGCGTTGTCAAATTTTCGATTCCGATATTTCAACGGATTTACACGTTTTGAGGTCCCAGGAGCCCAAAAAAGGTGTTTACGAAATGTCTGTTGTTCGCTGTGTCTGTCTGTCGCTCTAACTGTAGCTCTGTCTGTTCATTGATTTCCGAGCAAACTACTCGGTCGATTTTGATAAAAATTGGCATGTAAGTTTACAATCATACCTTTTTTAGGCTAACTCAATATTGTGAGGTTCTATTCTCAAAAAACTCCAACAAAACGTATAATTTTTTTTTTTATAAACAAAACGGCTCCAACGATTTCTTTTAAATTCACATATATTGTAGTTGTTATTAATGTTAAAAGATTCCGGTGGGTCACTTGCCCCTTGATAGTTTGCTTCTGGGGGTAAAAAAATAACTCAATTTTCATGAAAAATGACTAAAAAAAAATTGCTTTCTGTGGAACCTTTCTATCGATGATTTCTACCATCAGGTATGATATACTGTAGGTGTTAATTATAGTAACAAAACAGAACAAGTTGTTATCCCAAAAAGTATTTGGTTTTGTGCAAACAATTCTTTTTTGAAGAAATTATAGAAAATGCTCCCTCCAGTAAATTATTGCTATGTTCTAATGTGTTGGTCTGCCCGTTCTTTAAGCTAGTTATTCCCAAACTAAGTGGAAATTTTACTCTTCTCGCGATGCTAAATTATAGAATACGCACTATGGAGTATTTTCTTTTAAAATGTTTTCTGATTGTACTAAAGGCGTATGCATATATTGCATAATACAAAATATACTGTGCATACTAGACAAAGAATTCTAGACTAGAATGTACTCTAGACAGAATGGAGTTTTAAGTAGTTTTAAGTTTTAAATATATTTAGGTTACCAGAAATTACCTCACCTCCGTTGACGTCAGATGCCCCCCCCCCCCGAATAACATTTCGGGCTAGGGCCATGGGGATATGGAGAGATCCGAAATTTATTAACTATGAAATTACTTATATTATCTATCTACTAACTGATAAATAGGAAAGCATGCTCGAGTAAACTCGGACCGGTTCTTTTAAATCATTTATAAAATTTTTAGCAGTTGCATTTCAATTAATACTACCCCATCGTATTCCATTTTATTAATTTTATTTCTTCCAGTGACACCGACCATGTACTGGACGCCAGCCAGGATTTTTTTTTTGGGGGGGGGGGGTTCAAAAATTGCATTGGTTATTACATAGTAGTTTTTAATTCCCCCCCCCCTCAAAATCCGATTCTATCTAGTGTCAAGCCACTTCATTTTGGGAGGAGGGGGTTTGAACCCCATGCCCCCCCCCCTGGCTACGGCCTTGCTGGACGCAACCTAAAAACTTTGAAAGCGAATGTGGAACACTTTATGCACTCACATATTTATAAATCTATTCCACTGCACAATTCCCTACCAGACAATATTGAAGACTCCCTCATTATATCATGTTACAAAACATATGTAAATTACCTAATTTCTTCCAATCCTGAAAATATAAGGATTACGTCTTTGCTTGGCAACTAAATTTACTGCAACTTCCTGTTACTTTTCAATGAAAATTGGGATATATCGTACTGTTAAGTACAGGCACGTAGCCAGGGAGGGGACTTTGGGGCTGAAGCCCCCCCGAAATGTAAAAAAAAGAAAAAATTGAGATTATCGTTGTAAATTAGTGAAATGAGTTTTTTTGTATATATTATTATGGAGCTGATTTATTAATAAAAGTAATTTTTACATTCAATATTCTTTGTTTGGAAGAGATCACACTTTTTTATCTTTGCATTGTTCAGTTTGATGTTTCACCTGTAATTTTTTCTCCCTCTAAAAACACTAAAACTGTGTGTTTTTGCATGTAAATTCTTAAAAATTTCCGGGGGTTGGGAGTGGACCCGCCGTTTTACTGGGGTTATTCCATACATACCCCCTGGTAGTTAGCCCCCCCCTCCCCGAAATAAAATCCTGCTACGTGCTTGGTTAAGTGGATGTAGCTCTCTCAGTGTCGAATGTGAACCAGTATAATTAAATTACTTTGTTATCTGCCATGCATAATTATGTTTCTTAATTTTTAATTTTTATTTGTTTTAACACTAATTTTACTTTTATATTTGTAAATGGGGGCCCAGCACGGGACTTGCCCTTTGGGCCTCCTTTTCGATTTGTGAGAATGTAATTGAAGTAAATTTTTTTTGAATAAATTTGATTTGATGTACTACAAACTATGATTAACTGAAGTATCCCAAAGCTGTAGATAGGGGGCAACGTAGTAGTAGGTCACCTGCTCTTTATTTTTATGCTTAATTGGAAATGACCAAAAGCGTCCAGCCTTTGTGGAAGGGGAGGTTGCACTTTGACATCTTATAATCCCTTTTTATATTTTGCTAACTCGTAATCTCGCTTTGCTAGGGGTGCTTTTTCTAATTCATTATATCTTTCTTCAGTAGCATTCATGAATGGTCCGGTGGCCAATTATGTCGTTTATAGATTAACCTTCTACCCGGAGTAGGATTAAATTTTTCTGAAAAAGAAAAAAATCCCACTCATTTGTTTTAAACTGAAGAGTTCAAAAACATTTTCAATTTTCAATTTATAAATGAGCAACCGCTACCCTCAACATCATTGATCTATTTATTAATTATTTGATTTCTATGTAGTCAATAACAGAGACAAGTCGGCTGACCTTCAATGCAACGTCAAACATCGCCAACCTTTTCAATTATTATTTATTTATGCGTCATGCTGCTGTATTAAAATCTCATGTTAGCCGTGAGAAACGTAATATATTCGGTTATATATGCATACATGATTCACTGTTGTTAAAATATCCCTAAAAAGATGGAGTTTTGTATCTGGATTACATAATCAGCGAAAGCATTTAAACTACAAAGTAACTTAATACGAAACAACTCTAAGGTAAGGGGAAAATTTATTTTCAGTTTCAAAATAGTGGTCGGAGTTGTAGGTGTATTTTTCAATAATGTAATTTCTTCTTCTCAACAAAATGAAAGTTATGTAGGTACCAAATTACAAACCACAATAAAGTTATTACCCTTTAACTCACAACGGCCATATAATCGAGGTAGTAAACGAATTGACATACCTAGGCGCAAGGCCGTGCCCAGGTTTTGATTTCGGGGGGAGGGGGGGTGCAAAAAAATTTATACGTAATTTTTTAATGAATTAATGGATGAATTCTACAGAACATTACATAGAAAAATGTATTTCGGGGGGGGGGGGGGTCCGGACCCCTTTGACCGGTGGCGGCTCGTCATTGGAGGCAACTGAGGCATTGCCTCACCTAATTTTCCGTGCAAATCATTCAACTAAAAAAGTGTATTTTGTATTAGGAAATGTAGGTTAATCAAATTATAGAACAGACAATTAAAATTAAAAAATACCGCGAAAAGAACCATGAGCGCTGAACTAGCTCCAAAATTCACAACAACTCAGCTACAAGCTACACATAGAGGCACCATTTCCGGCTGCCTCTCCATTGCTAGTAGACAGGCACGAATTCCAGCTGTAAAAAGCTCAAACAGTGTGAAGATACATACTCAAAACATCGCTGCACCCAGCTCATTGAAGAGCCGATGAGGCAGCCCTATATCCCAGGGACGGTTTCAGAAAATGTTTTCGGGGGGGGGGGCAGTGGCCTGAAAAATATCGCGTTTCCCTTACTTGAGTAATAATTTCTTTTAATTTCCTTCAAAAATCCATTCTATCTTGTATAAAGCTATTTATCTCGGGGGGGGGGGGGGCGCCCCCACCGCCCCCCCCAAGGATCCGCCCCTGCTATATCCTGCCCTAAATATGCTATATCTAAACAAAATGATGGTGACCTTTTTTTATAGAGAATTTAAAGATCTAGAATTTTGGTGACAAGACTTTTTGATAAGACCTACCGTTTTCAAGAAAAAAAAAAAAAAGAAAAAAAAATGGAATTTTGACTATGCTTCACAAGAATTAAAACCCCCTACGAAACGCTATGGGACAGGATCGGCTCGCTTCTCTTTGTACCATAACAATTCAAATGACCTGCTCTCCTACAAGGCCGTAGCCAGGATTTTTTTCGGGGGGGGGGGGGGGGGTTAGAAATTTCATGGGGTATTACATAGTGGTTTTTATTTTTCCTCTCAAAATCCGATTCAATCTAGTATGAAGCCATTTCATTTCGGGGAGGGGGGGTTTGAACCCCCATGATCCCCCCCCCCTTGGCTACGGTCTTGCTCTCCTATATTATGAAGAAGAAGGGGGATGAGAATGTCTAGGATGATTTGATAGGCAAATTTGACACTAACAAGAACAGAATAATTGGCCTCAAAACTAAGCATTAATTAAATTTTTGATAAGTCTCCTCAAACTTTTATTTTTGTATGCTGTGCCTCACCAATTTATATCCCCACGAGCAAGGCCGTAGCCAGGTTCTTTTTTCAGGGGGGGGGTTTAGAAATTTCATTGGGTATTACACAGTGGTTTTTATTTTTACTCTCAAAATCCGGAAGGGGAGGGGGGGTTTGAACCCCCATGATCCCCCCCTTGGCTACGGTCTTGCTCTCCTATATTATGAAGAAGAACGGGGATGAAAAAGTCTAGGATAATTTGATAGGCAAATTTGACACTAACAACAACAGAATAATTGGCCTCAAATTTAAGCATTAATTAAATTTTTGATAAGTCTCCTCAAACTTTTATTTTTGTATGCTGTGCCTCACCAATTTATATCCCCACGAGCAAGGCCGTAGCCAGGATTTTTTTTCTGGGGGGGGGGGGGGTTTATAAATTTCATTGGGTATTACATAGTAGTTTTTATTTTTCCTCCCAAAATCCGATTCTGTCTAGTAAGAAGCCATTTCATTTCGGGGGGTGTTTGAACCCCCATGAACCCCCCTTGGCTACGGCCTTGCCACGAGCCGCCACTACCGCCTTGGACCACCCCCCTGGGCACGGCTATTGTATTATATTATATATTATATATCATATACCCCACATAATCAAGCTATACAGAAACTTGCGGTCTATCAGCTACATGCTATATAACCTGAGCCAATTCCTTCCACAAGGCGCCCTTGTTAAACTTTACAAAGCCTAGTACCAATCAAAACTATGTTATTGTATGGGGGTTTGAGGAAGTGAAGGCGTTAACTACAGCGCCTACGTACCTCACAAAATTTTACAAAAACTCTTTTTTTTATCTTTTTCTTTTTATAAAAAGTTAATCGCATAGAAACAATTTAATGAATGTATCCGATTGACCTCTTCAGTCGCCTCAATGAGTAAATTAATACTTGTGCTGAGCTACGACACGTCTCCGATCGCATGGCGCGCAGAGACTCGCACAAGCACAAGCACGCTACCACCTTGCCATCGAAGCCGATATCCAGTATTAACTCATTCAAACACAGTTTACAAAACGCATAATTTACTGCCCTTACAGCTGCTGCACAAAAAGCATATACTCCTTTTTTGCCATAGAAACATTGCCATGCGACATACTACACCCAGGCCCTTAGGCAGTGGCGTAGACAGATTTTTTTGGTGGGGTCCAGTTTTCATCCATCATGAATATATAAAATTTGCCTGCTTCCGATAGGTTTTCGAATGGGGTGGTGTTTCATTTAGCTCTCCCCCCCCCCCTTATTTTCATAAAATAGTAGAAAGAGAGGAAAGCCGTTGTCATGGACGTACGCATCTTCTAATTAGGGGCATAATCTTAATTTCCCCACCTAAGGGGTCAGGAGGCCGAAGGGGGCCCGGGGGTCTCCCCCGGGAAAGGGTTTGAAAAAAATAGTCCTGCAAGGTTTACACATTTTGATGTATATACGTCTTGTAACGTATTCTAATAATGTTTAGGTTTTACAGCCAAAGAATAGAAGACCTACTGCAACAATGGGGGGCCCGGGGGGTCTCCCCCGGGGGAAGTATTTTGAAAAAGAAGAGGCCCGAAATAGTGGAATTTGAGCACTATGAAAGCACCCCGGGGACTGTTTTTTAAAAGATAGGCCTGAAATAGTTTGTCCGCGAAACTTTTTTGATTTTACAAATGATAACTATATTAACAAACCTGGAAACAGGGGGACCGGGGTCCCCTTGGCTACGCCACTGCCCGTAGGATTTTATTTTGGTAAGGCCAAGAACAAAAACTTTTTTTAAAATGATACATCCGTAGTAATTTTACTAGTTTTAGCTAAAACTCTTCCATTTTTTATTATTTTTTAAATCAAATTTGGGGGTGGGGCATAACCCCCTTGGGTATGGGCCTGACTACACCTCTCAAACCCTTACATTCAGCTGCCTTTAGGTCTAGGCCTACAGCGTATAAAGTACTGCCACTCCCTAAATGGAACAAGACAACTCGCGGCGCTCACTGCTCTACCAATCAGTAACACAATACAATTACACAAATAAACATACCAACAGTAGCAATGCGCCATCAAAAACAATACAGGCTAATAAATTCGACATTGTACTCTGGCTGGAGGGTGAATTGTGTAATTTGAACTAACTGCACTGATTGTATTTTATTTATTTATTTAATTGTTTAATTATGAATGTAGTAACAAGGACCATAGTTTGCTTTGTATGTGTAAATTAAAAAAAAATTAATAGCGACTCGTAAGTGTAACTTGCACCTTGCCTTTGCTTAACAAGGACAATAGTCCGCTTTTCTTTGTTTTTCCATGTCACATAGAATTGTTAATATTTACTTAAGGCGCCCATTCCACCGACCGGCTAGGGCTATTTACCAAAACAGTGACGTGGTAGCAGACATTCAAGACTTAAGTGGCGTTTCCACCGACCTCGCATTGCAGAATTGACGGAAATGTTTATTTTCCTCTATGCCATAGTTAAAATTGATCAATGTTCATACAGTAAAATCACAAACAAACAAACTAAAATTAAAAAATGGCGTCATGGGATATGTTAAGCACAAAAATTTAATAGATTTCTATAAAAAGAAAAATTCTAATTTCCGTCAATGTCATTTGCATTCTGCAATGCGAGGTCGGTGGAAACCCTGCTTTGGTCTTGAATGTCTGCTACCACGTCACCGTTTTTGTAAATAGCCCTTGCCGGTCGGTGGAATGGGCGCCTATATTAGGTTTGACGTGCCACCCTCCCACGCTTTGGCTTGATCTATCTATCTCGCAACATTAGGTAATCGAAGCTTCTGTTAATACTCATTGTTATTTTTACTACTACTACTACTACTACTAATTTCTACTACTACTATAATTTCTACTAATACTATAATTTCTACTAATACTAATTTTTACTACTCATTGTTTTCAATTATATCAGTGAGGGACATTGTTGAAACAGTGAATAATGAATATGGAGTTAGAGCGGAAAAGAAGTCTTTATCCCGGAACATTTCACTGCCCCTGTATTCAGGCCATACGTAATTCTACTTGTAGAATAGAATAGAATAGAATGGAATAGAATTGAATTGAATAGAATAGAATAGAATTGGATTGAATAGAATAGTCCCTTCGGCAATCGTCAATAATAAACATTCAAAAATAAAACACACAAAACCATTTATAAATTTTGTCATCAAACACAGATGGCACATACAATATACAGTGATGTCTCGATAATCCGACAGATATCGTATCAGACCACCGCCGGATTATCGAAAACGCTGGATTACAAGAAAATCGTGAAAAAAAAACAGTACAGTACGTACAGTTTAAGACTTGTAATAACATACAGTACTGTACTAACAATAACTAAATAGAAGTCACATTTTAGAGGAATACAGTACAGTAACAAACTTACGTCATTCCATTGAATTTGAAATCCCATCAAAATAGTTCACAATAGTCGTCAGCTTTTTTACTGAGAAAGACGACCTTCACACTTATTCACATCCTCCGCTGCCACATTGAAAAGGCCGGATTACTGGCATGGCCGCATTAGCGAAGAGTCGGATTACAGAGGGACTATACTGTATATAGAAGTATATTGTCAAATGTGATCACAAGAGAAATATATTGTCAGTCAAAATCAATTCATGAATTCATGTATAGTATAGTAGGATTTCTCAATTGGAAAAGTTTTTAGATGTTTTAGAAACTCTTTCTTGTTTTTCTCTCTTAGTGTGGCCCGTTTTCAGGAATTATTATTATTGTTTCCGAATTAATTTTAGATGCGGGTCATAGGGTTGATCAGGGCATAGACAGATGTAACATTTTATGGTGGAGGCCTAATAGACCTTTTTTTATTGTTATGAGGGTCGCGCTTGGAGCATGAAATAGAGCCAACCTTCTATCAACATTTAAGTACGGTATTCATGTATCATCTACGATACCTTGTATAGAACGTTCTTAAACGTAACTGGCAGAGTTTTGATGCCAATTAGCTGCCAATAAAAAGCATAGAGGGTAGCCCATTTTTCGGCAATGTGTCCCATATGAATTTACTTTACTTCTAAAGGTGGATAGGTACAGCAAGGTCCCCATAAAAAGCTTAAGGCATACATTTCAAAATATTTTCTAAGCAAAGGATCATTTTGAGGAAAATAATTTAATTCCTCGTTAGTGGCAAAGATATGAAAATAGTCCCATGAAAAATTCATATAAGTTACGAGCTACAGTTTCAGTTCAGCAGCGACTTCGGTGGCAAGGTGGTAGCGTGCTTGTACTTGTTCGAGTATCTACACACCTTCCGGTCGGAGACGTATCGTAACTCGACACAAGTACCTATTAGGTGACTTAGTGAGGCGATTGAAGAGGTTAATCGGATACATTCAGTAAATTATTGTTTGTACGTGATTTAACCTTTTTATAAATAAATAAATAAATATCAATAAAACAGTTTGTTGTTTAATTTATTTTTCCTTCTTTATTTAGTTATTTTCGGATATTTTTATAGTTATCATGTTACTAACTTACTAACAACTTAAAAATCTTAAAATAGAGTTTTGCGTGCTCTAACAGTACACTCGACTGTGTTTTATATAATATTGATTAAGCTTCAATCTATCAATTTCAGATAAAAGAATTGTTGTCGTGGGAAGAAGATGGACTTTGTGAGATCTTTGGTGAGCGGGAAGCGCCGTCGCTACGTCCAAGGCGGCTACAATTTGGACTTGACTTGTATCCTTTTATTTTTGAAAACAAAAATGGTCTCAGATGTAATTATTTGGTTGGGGAAAATACTACCGGGATGATAGCTCATATCACTATTATCAAAGATTTGGAATTTTCAGATTTAGCTCTGCTGAATTTAAGGCGCATCTTGTGAGTGCACCCGAGAGCATGGGCACCTGTTCCTGGGGACAAGAAATTAGGATAAAAAAATAACAATAATAATAAGTGAAATGGAAAAACGAAGACAAAAATTTGACAAAAGTGAAAAACAAATCAATTCTTTGTAATTTCGCGCGAAGATGAAATGAATGTGCTTCACCATTGGAGTTATTATTTTAAATAAGATAGTACCTTAAAACTGATGCATTAGGTATTATATCCAAGCAACAATTATCATGAGTTGGTACCTATAAGGAATAAGGATAATTATGAATTGATTTTGATTTAGTTGCAAACATTCCGGTGAACCTGAATTTTTTGTGTATGTTTTTCGGTACCGACGAGCAAAGTTTCACCAACTTTACAGTTTTCAACATCGAAAACCTTGTTCTAGCTGTGCAGTTCTCGAGGCAAGTCGAAATATTTTCTAGAACTTTCATAATTTATATTAATAAACAATTTACAGAAAAAACGGTGGCAACCTGTTTTAAAGTATTGTAAAAATAATTTGACACCAACTTTTTTAATGTATCTTTAATAGAGCCCGAGATATTATCGAGTATTAAAGAAAGGCATATTTTTAGGGTGTGTTACGGATATAAGAGAGAAAGAAAGAAAATTGTCTTTATTTTCAAAATGGGTGAATTTTGGGTCTTTCGGCCCTCTCTTACAATTAACCCATAATAATTAATACAATTTACAAATTATATTAATTTAGCTGGAAAAAAAGTAAAAAATTGAATCAAACAGACCATGTACCCACCATTTTTACGCCATACATACCCTTAAAAAATAGTTTTGACACGCACCCTTAAACTTCTTTCATTTCTTATGGGATCCAGCAGTGAGTTCCAAAGCCTCACCGCCTACACCGAAAAAGGAGAAGATAAGGCCTGGGACGTGTGGATTGGAAAGGATAATTTATTTTTTCTCTGGTGTTCCGGGCGAGGAAGAAGGATAACGGATGGAAAAAGGTGTAAGGTAGGGAGGCGTATGCGTCTCAAGCACATTGTACAAAGTACGGAAACATATATGAGCATATGCGCAGATATGCGCATTCCTTCTTTCGTTAATTTTTAATCAATTTACAGTATATAAATAATAAGTTGAGAAGGTAGCAGTCCCAGACAGAGTCCGGTTTGGCGACACCCTGACTATTGGGTGTGGCAACTTAGGAGCCGCTACGATGGTTCATTGGACTTTATTCGAACAGGTTCATATAGCCTAGTGACTCTTCATTGTTAAGTAACTCTCAACAGACGAAAACCAGGTTGCCCCCTGGTATTAACACGTTCCTCACCGAATGGTATAACCAGTGTCAACGAAATTTCAAATGACAAATGCGAGCTATTACCAATGGCAAATGTTATATTGCGTTGATGGCGGGATAAGTGATTAATACTGTCGAGCCAAGAATCCAATTAATTTTATTGCTTGCTTGTACAATTTACATTCTAACAGGATTAGCAGGTAGCAGAACAGTATGTTCTCGAATGAGAAGCCTACCGGAGAGTAGATATATTACTATATTGAACGTATCCAGCATTTAATCATGGTATTTTGGGGAAGACTTTCACCAATAAAAAAAATTGGTTGTCTGTAAAGTCGGTTTACGGACGATAGTTTAACCTGACGTCATTACAAAAAAAAAATAAAAAAAAAATAAAAAAATTATAATTAAAAAATAATAATAATAATAAACAAATAAAAAAATTCTTGTTGAAATAAGCAATGAACACCACATTAACTAAGATGCGGACAATGAGCGTAACGCATCGGCATACCGTAACGGACAATGAGCGTAACGCATCGACGTAACGTAACGCTTTCTCGTGCATGCACCCAGTGTTCCAGCCAGCGTTCATTGATTTATTTGACGTTGTCACGTCAAAAAAAAAAAAAAAAAAAAAAATGTAAGATCTACTGCGAGAAATTAGGTAAGGCACAAGGTGGTTCCCATACATTTTATATAGGCTAGCTAGATAAATTTGAAACCACTTTTTGCTTTCCAATTTTTACGTAGTATAAGGAAAGCTTAGTGATGGTCGAAATTTTCGATTCCGAGATTTCAACGGATTTGCACGTTTTGACGTCCCAGGAACCCAAAAAAGTATTTTTTACGAATTGTCTGTCTATCTGTCGCTCTGTCTGTCTGTCTGTAGCTCTGTCTGTTCATCGATTTCCGGGCAAACTACTCTGTCGATTTGTATGAAATTTGACACATAGGTTCACAAAAACCATACCTCGAGCAATGTTTTTTTATTTTGGGCTAACTCAATTTGTGGGGGTTTTATTCTCAAAAAACTCCAAAAAAACGTCTAAAAACCTTATTTCTCAAAAACGGCTCCAACGATTTCTTTTAAATTCATATATATTGCAGTCGTTATAAATGTTAACAAAATGCAAGGGGTCCCTTACCCCTTGATAGTTTGCTTCTGGGGGAAAAAAATAAAAATAACTAAATTTTAAGAAAAAATTACTGGAAAGTAATTTTTCTGCAAAACCTTTCTATCCATAATTTCTACCTTAAGGAATGTTTTAGGTGTTAAATTGAGTATCGAAACCGGACAGGTTGCTTTCCCAAAAAACTATTTGGTTTTGTGCAAACAAATTTTTTTTGGAAAAATGATAGAAAATTCACGCTGAAATGCATTGCGTGCCCTGCCATTATTACTGTGTGGTAGTGTGTTGGTCTGACCTCTGACCTATCTAGAATTTACCTCACCTCCAGTGACGTCCGGTGGACACCCCCCCCCCCCCGAGATATCCGAAATTTAACCATAGGAAAATTATTTACCATGAAATTACTCATTTTCTCCATCTACTAATTGATTGATAAATTGGAAAGCATGTTCGAGTAAACTAGGACCGGTTCTTTAAAAGAATTTTTACCCATAGCTGGCAATGCCCATAGATAAAATAAGTATAAAACGTCCAACCATTCATAATAGTGCAGAGTAGTGTGGTGATTTTTCGGTGTCAAATGAAACCTTTCAGGCAAATATGCCATTGTGTTTTGCAGTGAAAACATAATATCGTATATTATTTTTAAAAAAATGTTTTTTGGCTTTTTTTTTTTCTTTGGCTTTAAAATAAAATACAAAGTTGCTGGCGAGGTTGACTACCTTGCAATGTGCTTTCTATAAGGAAAATTACACTATTTTATAATGGTTATGTATATGGTATTGAGTTGGTTTTAAGAGTGGGCCGAAGGGCCCAAAATTCGCCCATAAGGTTAGCATGAAAACAAGACTTTATAGTCTTATTGTTCGCCTTTTGTTCGCAATAAAGTCGTTTTTTTCATTTAATTTCAATTCATTTCATTTCATTTCATTTCATTTCATATGGAAAATATAGGCAATTTTCATTATTTCTTTCTTTCTTTCTTATTTCATAAAGAAGAAAAGCATTGTTGGGACGAGGAGGGGTGTGGCTTGGTATATAATTATTAATTTTTCCCAGTCTAATTTTTGTTGCCAGTCCGCCATTACCAATTATCCTTGCCTAGCCAGGTATGGGTCCGGGATGATCTGCAGGTGGAGCTACAAGGGGAGCCCCCCCCCCCCGGAATTTTTTAAAATATCGGTGCAACATTGTTAATTAATGGTTTTCAACCAAAAAGTAGAAACATAGTATGTATATTTAGGGGAATAGGGAGGTTCAGAGGGCTCCCTCTTGGGAAAATAAAATTATCTATAAAAATTTTAGCCGCGAACAACAGGTTTTTATGAATTTTATTTGAAATAAATGCGTTTCTATTCATTTGCCATGGGTGGTACGCTGGAGTCCAGCGCGGCTTTAGCCATTTTTCAGGTGGGTGGTTATTGACACTGAAAATTAAAATGGTTGCTTTCGTAAGACCCCTACACCATCCATAGACGATCTTTTTATACTACTGCTCTACAACACTCCCCCATATGCAGGTATCGCGGTTTTGCTCGACTTCCACCATCTACGCCTATGGACTCAATTCACTCTTCCAGTAGTTTCATGGAAATATGAAGTTATTTTTTTCATCTTGTGGCTTTACAGCCCATGATGGGCTCTACAACACTCCCGTATATCCATTCATCTCGGTTCTGCTCGACTCCTACGGGCTTCCAACTCGTGGAGGTCAGTTTCTAATTCATCCTTCCAGTGATTTAATCGACTTCCCTGCAGTCGTCTTCCCGTCATTCTGGCTTTACAAAAAATAATTAAATAAAATATAAAATAAATTATATTTTACCTTCGATGTCACATTTTTTATACATACATTTTATTGGTGGTTCAGAGGGGCACCTTTGGGAATTGTGATGGGCCCCTCGACCTAATAGATAACACTTATATTAAAACTTATTCTAAACTTCATCTACAATACAAAACAAATTCTTTTAAAATTGTGTTATAAACAAACCAATTATTCCATAACTTCGCTCTACAGACCATACTCCCATAAAGTCAATTTCTGGTTAAATTCTAATATCATTTCAATACCGCTTTCGACCTTTTCCTTAACAAAATTTCCGTAGACGTCAGGAGGAATCTGATTGCAATGGGATTCCCAGCGGAGGGCTGGGAATCCTGCTACAGAAATCAAATGAGCGAGGTTTACCGCTTTTTGGAAGCCATACACCCACAAAAATATAAGGTGTACAACTTGTAAGTACTTATTTATTTGTTTATGCGGTATTGCACCAGCAGTTATTATTTTGATTTTGAAAATATTTTTTTATATAATATTATTATAGTATCCCTGTTGGGTGTAAGAGTTACCTGGCAAACTAGGTATTGTATGAGTCAGTCTATGTCTAATGGGAACCTGCGTTATCTTGCTGTATAGCCTATGTGTCACCTCACTACGGATGTTGCTAAGTTGAGCATTGCGGAACGTGACATAAACGTCAATATTTGTATTTCATTTTTTTAAAACACAATAACAATTTTTATTAACAATAATAGTCTATAATAGGCTAATTAATCAAATCTTGTAAATGCCAACATACTAGGGATGTCAATATGTCTCAGACAGGTAATTATTTTATGCACTAAGAAAACTACCACTACAACTACTACTGCTGCTAATGCTACAACTACTATTGCTGCTAATGCTACAACTACTACTGCTGCTAATGCTACAACTACTACTGCTGCTACTGCTACAACTACTACTGCTGCTAATGCTACAACTACTACTGCTGCTAATGCTACAACTACTACTAATGTTTTAACATTTATAAACTACGCCGATGATTGGCAGAAAAGAAACCATTTTCTTAAACCACCTGACTTTGCCACCACCCGCAATAAAGAGCGGTTCCCATTATCACTTGAAAAGTCTGCGCGGCACTGGCAGGTGGCGCAGTATTCCTTAAGGATACCAATTAAGTGATGGGGGATGCTAATCGCCTTTCAACTGATCACATAATAAAGACATAATTGCAGCGACATTACATTAACACTAGACACCGACTAGCAAATAACATTTACACTCAGCCGGCACAAAAAGTAATATATGAGCATGCACCCAACTATTTAGCATGTAAGATGTTTAATGCCATGCCAATAGAAATCAAAGTTTTAAAAGGAAATGAAAAATTATTTAAGGCAGCAGTGATAAAGCACGTAACTAACCTTTCCGATCAACACCTGCTGGCCATATTGTTTTAGCTTTTTAATTTTGTTTGTTTTAGCTTTTTATTTAACACACTTTTTTGTATGTAACCTTTTAATTTTGTTTTATTTTTGGTTTTATAAGTGAAACTTTCCACATTTGAAGTACACATTAGGCACGACTGAATAATTTAAGTTTGTAATTGTTTATTTTAACCTTACTATGTCAACGGAGAAGACATAGTAAGGTTCATTAAAGCACAACGATTAAGGTGGCTGGGACACGTTGTAAGGATGTCTGAAGAACGCATGCCACGAAAAATGTACAAAGCAAGCATGACGGGAAGACGACTGCCAGGACGGCCAAGAAACCGCTGGAAGGACGAGTTAGAGAATGACCTTCGCGAGTTGGGAGTCTCCAGATGGTGGAGCGTTGTGCAAAACCGAGAAGAATGGAGGAGTGTTGTCGAGCAGGCCAAAGCCCACCAAGGGCTGTAGAGCCGGAAGAAGAAGAAGAAGAATTGTTTATTTTAATTGTATCCCGGCAACACAAGTCCTCTTGAGGAACTTAGAGCCGGGATAACTAATGGTGTTTTTTAATTGTAGTTTTTTTCAAATAAATATTCATTCATTCATTCAAGTAGCTCTTAGTAGGTTTTCGTGTCACAGACTTATATATGGCGCCTTCTGGCTTTCAGGTGCGCCGAGCGGCCCTACCTCAGCAACAGGTTCAACGGTCGGTTCGAGGTTTTTCCATTCGAAGACCACTGTCCTCCACCGTTGGGGATGATCTTTGACTTCTGCCAAAACGTGATGACCTGGCTCTCAAGTAACAGGAGCAATGTCGCAGTCATCCATTGCAAAGCAGGAAAAGGCCGCACGGGCGTAATGGTCAGCTGCTACTACCTGTACGAAGGCCTGGCCATTTATGCCAGAGACGCAATGGAATTGTTCGCTTTTATGCGAACACAAGATGGCAAGGCATGCGATTTGTTCTAAGATTATCAGGACATGCCATAGAGTAGTAGTAAGGACTCCCCCGAAAGGTTGTTGTAGAAACTAAATTACCTTGCCATGTACTGCTATTAATATCAATCACAAGACCCGGCATCGTCAGGCTACAGACACACAAGCCTGATAACGGCCTAGTGCTGAAAGCGTACGCTATTTTAAGTAAAAATGGCCCCCGGACCTGACCCCTTCAAACTCTATCAAGTTTTACCGGTGTCTCTTTCCGATGTCGTTAATAATTATACTAAACTTACGATAATAGATATAAAATTGAACATCCAGGTATTGATCGAAATCGAAGGACAACTACGACTCACAAACATTTCTTTGAACCATTAGCCGTTAATTCATACGGATATAATGAGCTTCGATGTACCATTCCGCGCCACTTTAATAGATTGCCCGATGAACCACAAGGTTCAATAGGGGTTTTGAAGAAACAGCTAAGACTTATCCCCAGCTTATAGAGCTAAAATTCTAAAAGGCATGTCGTTTCCTCCATTATTAGTTTTATTGTAGTTATATATTTTTTTTAATGTAGTAATAATTGACAAAGTTATTTTATTTTTTACAATGAAGAAGTATTAGAAAGTGCACTGAGAAAGTCTTGGAATTTTTTTTATTGTAGCAATGAAAACTTACTTTTTCCTTCCTCCATACCACGGAAATGTTTTCGGATGAAAGTTACTTGGTTTTCTTGGCGCCACTTGGTGGCTTAGTCATAGTTTCTTGCTTGAAAGCACCGGACAAGACACCGCAGTGTCCTGAATTTACAACCTTGAATGTGAAGTGTGGTACAACAAGACACGTGTGCCCTCACAATAGCTCACCTTCTTCTCGATTGCCCAACCTACTCGGTCCAACGAGCCTCCGTCCTACGAGCACCCTCCTCCCTCTCCGATGCTCTAGGAAACACAATAACAGCCACAAATAATATCATCCAATTCCTAAGAGCCACCGGTCTCTTCTTCAACATTTAACCACCCCCCCCCCCTCCCCACTACTTACACAAAAGAACGGATAACTCTCTACCACTAAATAATTGGTAAACATTCCCAATTTCCTAGCGCAACTTCCCAACAGGGACCCGCGCTTTAAAAACAAAAACAAAAAAACCAAAACAAAAAGACACGTAAAATGATGTGCTTTGTGATAAGTAAACAACGCATCTTAAACCAAGCAGTTGTTAGGTTCATTATCGCAAGACGTTGAAGTTGGCTAGCCTGTAGCCGACGTATATTGTTAACACGAGGGACTTATATGAATGTGAAAAATATTGCTGGAACCAAGGTTGTTGGTTCGAGTCCCACACTTCCTGCATTTTCTGGCTACGCATAAGGAGGGCATGGGGTTTAAGGCAGGGAGCCCCAACTCCACTAGATTAGGTTCTTTCAGTAATATTGAACACATTCTCTTGGTAATACTTCATAATAGTAAAAAATTAAATAAAACAGCGTAGTCATATTTTACTAATTAATTTTAGAAATACTTAAATATAAGTTATCTTATTTTATTTTTTCCACTAGTTAAACTTAATAGCTAGTCATTATTTATTTATTTATTCACAACAGTTATGTAACTCCTTGATTTTTTAATATACCCGTAAGGTTCTCCCCTCAGATTGCCCCTTAGTTAAACTATACAATATATAGTAAATAATATATATAGTTCTTATATAAATGCCCCCTTTTACTCACTCGTTCAATTATACTTAATTATATTGCAACAATGTTTGGTACAATACGAATAGAAATTGGAAAATGTAACACCTACACTAAACTACGTGTTTTTTGTTAATGACTTCTTATGGACCCAGGCCTACTTATAGTGGCCCATAGGTCCCTTGTCCAATGCCAACGACCCCGTGGATTTCGGAAATTATTTGTATTGTTTCCGTATGAATTATAGGCCATTGGCAGATGTCAACCTACGCCGGTTACATGCGATAATGGACAAGCTGAGACAAGCTCACCATTCACCAAGAAACAGGCGTACGCATGACTTAACCAAGTACAGATACCAAGACTAAATTCCGATTCAAATCGAATGCTTCAGTATATATTGCTTCAGTATATATTGTTAAAGTTCTTGTACCTAAGAAAGCTAGTTGCAGAGACATTAAAGACCACTATATGCATCTAGATATTTTGCCTTTGTCACTACAAGGCAAATATCGTGTGGCGCAATTATACTATTTCGATGGGAGGTTTAAAGACGTGAAAAAGCGCATTGACAGAAATCTTATATTCCCGAGCTTTGATTTACCAAGATTTAGAAACAAACATGGCAAAAGAGCCTTAAAGTACGTTATTCCTGAACTATTCAACAGTATTCCAAAAAATCTTCTCACGCACAAGAAAGTTTCAGAATGTAAAAAAGACTTTAAAAAAATTTTCTCTTCTAAAATGTAGCTGTACGATGGATTCTTGTTTTTTTCTTTTTTGATAACATAAAAGCATTTTCTTGGGACCCATGAGGTCCAATTGAAGTGTACAATTGTTTTGTTTTCTTTTGTTCAAATATATGCACCCTGCCGACCGGGTAGGCGGTAGGGGAAAAAAACATTCCAAATATTTCTTCGATGGAATAAATATTGTGTCGAATAAATATTCGAGTGTGTTATCAGGGCGATTCTCATCTCGCAAAATATCTCGTTTCCCGAAAAGTGGTTTGTCAGGTGAGGAAGTTCTCAATAGGCGCTGATTCAACCAACGTCAATAGAGATATTAAATGTTTTTTGACGTGGTAGCAGACATTTTTAGACAGTTTAAAAATGTCTGCTACTACGTCAAAAAACATTTAATATCACCATTAACGTTGGTGGAATCTGCGCCATAATGATCCCTAGTTAGAGAAGATGCAGAGATCACGGGAATAACATAATTAGCAGTTTCATTAACAGAGTTTGGTTTAAAGGCCATAGACTAAACACTCTCAGATAACATGCTGTTCTCTATCCAGCAGCCAAAGCAACTTGAGCGTTGTGAGCTGTAACCACAAAGCAACTAGTAACAGAATTCTAGGAAATCATCCCCTCCAATAGACTAATGCTAAGACTAATTCGGAATTTCTTGGAAATCCAGGAAATATCATTCCAGTTTCCTCGCAGTTTTTTTTTCCAATACTTCGTAGGCGTCATGCTTTATCTCAACACCGTGTGAAAATAATAATCAAAGACTCACAATAATCATCTTCTTGGCTTCCAACTCCTAATCCCTACTGCTACTTTCAGCTGCAATTTTCATCATGCTTCCGTCGTTTCTTTCCTATTTATACGTAGTATAAGGATAGCTTTGTTATGGTCGAAATTTTCGATTTCGAGATTTCAGGGGATTTACGCGTTTTGAGGTCCCAGGAACCAAAAAAATTATTTTTACAAAATGTCTGTCTGTCTGGCCTTCAGGACATAATTAATAATTACTAAATAGTATATTTCCAGATTAAAATTATACAATGTCTGGTATATCATCATCTGCCGCAAGGCGACGCCCGTTTACGTATAAATGGTTAAATATATACATACAGTCAAATAAAATACAAAAGGAACAATATTTAATCAAATAAAATGGAACGCTGTCTTTCATAAAATTGAATTGTCCTTAGTCATGGCCGTGCCAAGCCAAGGGGTCCGGACCACCCCCCCCCCCCGAAATAAAAGGGGTTTGCACAAATTTAAATTAAATTATTTATTTTAGTGATACAATTTATAATTTTTTTGTAAACCTGTATTGCTTGAAGAATTGAAATTTATTTGAATTTGAATGTACTTTCATTAATAAAATACGTAATACAATTTTTGGACCTAAAAACCTGTACCGATTTGATAAATAGTAGAGCATGTACGGATTCTCTTGTACAGTTCATTTTTTAATTGTTGGGTGGGCGCCGAGGCCAATTAAACAATTTTGGGAGGTGGCTTCACTTACCCAAAAGGCTACGGCCTTGTTTCAGTGCAGGAACGCGTGCAGAATATTTTGCTTCGGGGACCAAGAAATTTAGTTTGCAATAGTTAATAGCCCTAATTTTTAAGATTTTTTTTTTACATATAACATATACATATATTGTCTCAGCCTATAAACTCCCAAGCCCCCTGAGGTACCTGAAAGCATAAACACAAATTATTGTGGTTTCAGGGCGTAACCTTGCCGAGCCAAAGGAGGTATGTGTTTTACTTCGCTGAGCTCCTCCGCAGAAAGATGACTTACACTCCTATTCAAGTGACTCTCCAGGAGTTCAGGCTGCGGCACATCTCGTGGGCGGACGAAGATACGCAAGTCATGTTGGTCATCTCCGACAGGAGCCGTACCATCCACCGTTCTGGGGTCTTGTCCATCAGCAGCTTCTATTGCTACTACTTGCCCAGAGATCTTCACCTTATCGGAGATATTAAGGTAAGCAATCCCCCAGACATAGTCCGGTTAATAAAAGCTCAACGCCTAAGATGGCTGGGACACCTCGTAAAAATGTCTGACGACCGCATGCCGCGCAAGATGTACAAAGCAAGCATGACAGGAAGACGATTGGTGGGGCGTCCTCGAAAACGCTGGAGAGATTTGTTAGAAACTGACATTTACCAGTTGGGAGTCCGTAGATGGTGGAGTTTCGTACACAGCTGGAGGAGTGTTGTTGAGCAGGCCAAAGCTCACCATAGGCTGTAGAGCCAGAAGAAGAAGAATCCCCGGTTCAACGAAATATAACAAGAGTGAGATTGAAAGGAATGGCCTAGGGCAGGGGTTTCCAACCTTTTATTGTCCTTGGACCACTAGGTTATGTTATGATTTTCAGTTGATCGCCATGGCTGTGACAAGAAAATCGTTAAATTCTAGGACTAAGATCAAGTAGATTGTGCCAACAATTACATGCTAATATTTGATTAAATGTTTAGGACTGGTATCGGTCAGATTTTATAGTTCAGTGGCAAGACTTTACTGTATTTTATTTTAAATTTCCAATGTCCAATAACTCAACTGTTTTGTTTTCTTACCTCTTACTTTGGCCCTTGGACCACCTGCTATATATCGGCTATATATATTTTTATTAAAAATATTTTCGTATACAAACAATTCAATGAATGTAGCGAATAACCTCTTCAGCCGCCTCTGTAGGTATTACCTGTGTTGAGTTACGACAGGTTTCCGATCGCATGGTGTGTAGAGACTCGCACAAGTACGAACATGCAACCACTATGCCATCGCAGGCCATATGTCTGTGGACCACAGGTTGGAAACCCCTAGGTACTCACTCACCCACTCCACGTGGGACAGCCTTTGTCTTCAATTCAGCGGATTCTGACTTATTACTTGTCTTGGCGGAAGTTCCAAAAAATTTCTTACCATAGCCAGGTCAGCCAGAAATATTTAGTCTACCCCAGCAGCTCCAACTACGTCCATTTCGGTTGAGGGACTACATTTTCAACAGTTGAATTTACAATAAGGAAACTGAGGGACGGCTCGCAGAAGGATCAGCGAATGCTATTCTATATATTCAGTTTTGGACTTTCGATGAGAGTTGAGGGTAACAGGTAACACTGTAGGTAGCCTTATGCATATACGACGGAGATTTCTGCAGCAGAATGGCACACGAGACGAGAACAGCAAAAAAGTGCGGGACGGGAATCGGGCTCAATCCCGTGCGGTCATCCCGTGTACACCCCTAAAAATAGCCCTGCAAACGTATTTTCGTTCCTTTTTTGGATTTGTATTAGTGGCAATTATCCCTGACCTTTAACGCCGAGTAGTTACTCTTACTGTCTGACCACGAATTGAAAAGGATGAAACACGTTGTCTATTCGAAAACATGGCTTAAATCTAGAAAAGAGTGCCTCTACTCCTCTAAGCTTTCAATCGCTTGTCAGACAATTGCGCTTCGGCGGATACAAGTTAGGGAGGATCTCGTAAACTTTTTGAGTAATTCAAAAAAACATATGCAACTGCACTGAATCAGACTTATTTTCATTCAGGTTGAAATGCTGTACTTCCCGCCAATGAGAAGTGCAAAAAAGCTCTTCAGTTTTTGGTTCAACACCTTTTTCGCCAGAAATATCCGCTTAGTCGGAGGTGGGGGTCTTCGGCACATTGGCAACCAGAACGTCTTATCGTTCCAGAAAAATGAAATTGAGAATCTTCATAAACGTGAACAACAACACAAGTTGTTCACCTACGATTTTGAAGTGAGTTTATTATTTCTTAAGAGGATACTGCCGGCCTAGATTACCCCACAAAACCCGTCAGTTATTATTTTTTATTTAATTTATTACGAAAGCTATTAAAGATCCAAGTTCTATGAGGCTCCTGTCCCTTGTACATCATATTATTTGGATATTTTTAAGTTTAGGTGTAATTTTTCAATGAATTTAAAAATTTGATATCACCAAAACTAGACGATTCCTTTGTGTATTCCTCTGCAACTTAGGATAAGTCTTAATCCCGATAACTTGCATCGTGTAAATTCAATTAAAAATAGAAACTGACACTGATCCTGTGATGGCCAAGGCTCGGGCTCGGGAAGTAGTATTCAGACTTTGGCCACCCCTGGTTTGACTAAAATCCGAGCCATTTTATGTTTGTTTGTTAGGTATTTTTATGCATGTTAGGCATGTTATTAAATTTATTAAAAATGTAGTTGCCATGTTTATGCATGATGACAAGAAAATTGCTATGTTAAAGAAGTTCTGGACAGTATTTTTTATTGTTTAGTATGGAGATCATTTTTATCATTTCATGCAATTATGTATCATACATTTTTCTGAACATGGGTAATAGAGCTGTCATTGAGAACTCAGAGAAGAGAAAAAGGTTTCAACATTGTCTCATTATTGCTTTCCAATTTATACGTAGTAGGCTATAAGGAAAGCATTGTAATGGTCAAAATGTTTGATTCCGAGATTTCAACGGATTTACACGTTTTGAGGTCCCAGGAACCCAAAAAAGGTTTTTACGAAATGTCTGTCTGTTGGTCGAATTCCGGGCAAACTACTCGGTCAATTTTGATGAAATTCTGCATGTACGTTCACAAAAAAAAAATTTATTTTGGGCTAACTCAATTTTGGGGGGTTTTCTCAAAAAAATTCCAAAAAAGGCTAAAAAAAATTATTTCTCAAAAACGGCTTCAACGATTTCTTTTAAATTCACGTATATTGCAGTCGTTATTAACTAACAAAATGCGGTGGGTTACTTGCCCCTTGATAGTTTTCGTCTGGGGGTAAAAAATTAAAATAACTCAATTTTCATGAAAAATGACTAAAAAATAATTTTTCTGCGGATCCTTTTTATCGATGATTTCAACCTTCAGGTATGTTTTACGTGTTGAATAGAGTAACAAATCCGAACAGGTCGCTTTCCCAAAAAAGTATTTTGTTTTGTGCAAAAACTTATTTTTTGAAGAAATTCTATTAAAATTACCCTCCAATACATTGCGGGCCGTGCCATTAAAAGATTTTTAAAGTTATGAGTATATTATCTTATATTGAGGTTACCTCACCTCAAGTGACGTCAGATGAACCCCCCCCCCCCCCCCCCCGAGGAATCCGAACGTAGGGAAATTATTTACTATGAATAAATGACTCATTATCTCTATCTACTAATTGATAAATGTAAAATAAAATAAAATATAAAAAAACATGTTCGCGTATACTCGGACCGGTTCTTTGCCCATGTGGCCATCATCAAAAATAATACGAATGGTCACAGTTATGGAATTTCATTAAAAAAAACGTATGGTGGGACGTGTCCGGTTGTTCCTTTATTTATCATATACTAATATTGTATTTTTATAAATAAATAATGAAATATAAATACATGTATTCATAATAATATTCGCAGCAACAAGTTGTTGAATCTCGGTTTTCTTACTAACAACTACTACTAACCTAAGCAGCCTCGGATCTATGAGGGGGGGGGGCATATTGGTGCATTTGCCCCGGGCACCAAGTTAATGCATTGGCGTAAATAGGGGGTCCTGGGGGGGCTTGCCCCCCCCAGGTCCACCCGTAGCCCCCCCCCCCAGGATTTCTCCTGATGACTTTATGGAGGCTAAAGGCATAGTATCCACAATAATGAAAGGGAAATTAATTCTTAGTATGCTTATTTTACATGAAAAAAATCAACATATTGACCAAATACTTTCACAAAAAATAAATTACTCAAAATACTTAAAACCCCATTACTTCAGAGCTATTTTTTTTCCAAATTTTTCTCCGGGGGAGACCCCCGGGCCCCCCTCAGTGTTTATTCGTCGTTATAATATCTCAATTGTAATGCTTGCAAACATTGGCGTAAATAGGGGGGTTCTGGGCTAAGCCCCCCCCCCCCAGGATAACAAAGACGTTATGGAGGCGAAAGGCCAATACAATCCACAATAACGAAAGGGAAATTAATTCTTGGTATGCCTATTTCACATGAAAGACATGAAAAAAATCAACAAATTGACCAAGTACTTTCACAAAAATATATTACTCAAAATGCTCAAAACCCCAATATCTCAGACCTATTTTTCCAAAAATTTTCTTCCCCGGGCCCCCCTCAGTGCTGGTAACTTTGGTTGACTTAGTAATAGAACAACAAAAAGTCAAGATTTATTTTATTTATTCATTTGTCTGTAAAATCTAACTGTACTGCTTGCAAAATGCGTAAAACCTCCCTAATTTTGGCCTATTCATAATTTTTCTTCTCCGGGGGAGACCCCCGGGCTCCCCTTTATCCAGGATATAATATGCGTAAAACCTCACTAATTTGGGCCCATTTATCGTTTTTCTTTTCTACTGTGGATCAAAGTCTTGGGGTCATAAAGCCCCCCCCCCAGAAATTTCGAAATTTTGAGAATTTACGCTAATTAGTTAATGGGGTGAAAACGATCAAATCATGTCACGAGAAGGAAAACATCAAACAGGATCCAGGAACTGGTTGCCGGTTGGTTGATTGGCACTAAAAACAGGAAAGTAATCAGGACATGGTCGGATTACGGGGGGCAAGGGGGGTAGCTGCTCCCCAAATTTCATAAATCTATTGTAAGTTAATTCATTACGCTCTAATTTAATCAATACTACACATGTTTTTCTATTTTGACTCACAACCACCCCCCCCCCCCCAAAAAAAATGGGCTGAATCCGTCCCTGAATCATAATGCAAAATAGGGGGAATTAAGATGAGGTAGAGGCGCCACATGACGAACTTGCCCCCCCCCCTCCCCATTCGAAAACATTGTAGATCCGGGGCTGAACCTAAGAACTACAATACTAACCTATATTTTTATGAATATTACTAATTGAATTGACTTTTACTAACTTACTAATTATCTACTGATACAACTAACCTGTTTAATACTACTAACCAATAATTAATTAATTATTTAACTACTGTATTGTATTGCGATTGAATTACATGTACTGTTTATCCAAAAGCGAAACCGCACACGGGCTGACTGAAGCCTTGCGGTATATGATTTTATTGTATCAATATAATGTATTGTACTGGATCAATATAATAATAATAATAATATTATTATTATTACTATAGCCTAAGCCTATTTTCTTAATGTTGCAGGTTGCTATGCATTTCTTGAACGACGTGTACTACTTCAATAATTATTAAAGCGGAATTCTGCATTTTGCCCTGATGGCTGATGTTGTTAAAACTGGCTGAATGACGGGATAATATTTTTCGAATTGCTGTTGTGTTTTTATGTCTTTGTCAGCTCTCATTTTCTTTTCCAAATTAAAGTATATTCCAGTTGACTATATTTGAAATTGTTTATTATACCTGCCATTTTGAGACTACAATATTATAAGTGCTTAGACAGATGCTAGAAGGTAGATATTGGGCTTTAGGGCTTTTAGGGCTTTAGATATCGGATCCGCAAGCTTTTTGGGTGACGAGAAGCAGCACCACTATCTTCTTAGTAGGGAGGCAACTTAGTTTTGATGTGGTCCGCTAGATGTCTCAAGTCTTACTTGATTTCGGGTATTGGAGAAGAATGAGGCATACACATTCTCTCTTTCTTTTTTTCTTTGGTGGTGGTTTTGGTTTGGTATTCAAAAGATAATGAGTAATAATCAAAATGTTTCTCTCCCATGCAAAAGTTTCACTGCTGTCCTCTACAACACACAACTTATTATGATTTAGTTCAGTCAAGTTGAAGAGGACTAATGGTGCTAAACATTTCTTACAATTTTGGAGCAGTGATTGTTTTTCATTGGTAAACTGATTAGGGACCGAAATTTTCGGAATCATCAAATTCATTTAAAGATTGCAGGACCAAAAATTGAAAATACGGTAACTTATACTGATAATATGTGATGTACCGAATGAGATAGTATATTACAACTTGGATAGAGAGAATGACTGTATTGACGATACTTTTCGACTCAAGTAAGAGTAAATTCACAAACAGTGGTTACAATATCAGGTATGAGAAGAGAACGATACATGCTGACAATTAATAACGGATTTAACCCAGCCTGCTTCCATGTAGACAAACCAACTCTGTGTCCCCAATTAAAGGAGCTGATGAGACACAGAGGGTAGCATAAAGATATTATTGAATAAAGGAAATAAATATGTAAAAAGAAGATTTAGGAATATTGAATTGTGTGAATGTCAACAGCGCCATCTACCGGGAAAAAGGTGAAGCTGCAAGCAGACTGGTTATTATAAAATATGTGGGACTACGTGGTCCCTACTGAGTAAACGTTGAATATCGTGGGTGGTAAATTAAATAAAAACTGACAGATTTATATATGATCCTGTGGTGGAAGTTCCTTAGAATAAGCACTCTTTTAACATAGTATTGGAATAGATGCGCATTCCCATAGTCGATGATAAGGAAATTTTTGTGCTGAATTTCAAGTGCTTTTATTGCAATGCGTATTGGCAAATGTTATAGAGTGAAATAATGAACTAAATAGACTACAACTCAGTGGTGATTCCACGAAAGGGGGTCACGGGGTCATGACCCCCTTCAAGCGCCCTGGAGGGCGCCAAAATTAGACCAATTTGGGAGTAATAAATATTATCTAATTAACAAAAAACATAAAAAAATAGGCTGCCGTAAACCAGTTTAACTTTGATAGCAAAAGGCGCTAATATCACCCATGACCGCTTTCAAATAAAAAGCTGAATCCGCCACTGCTACAACTAATAATGCAATACAATAAATTTTTTAATCAGGCACACATAAAAACTAGCATTCTATGCAGAATGCTGACGATAGGCTGCAAGAAGAGGAGCGCTACAGTTTATCAAAAACAGCAGGAAACACTTCCATTGAGTGAGTACATGCAGCATGCTGGGCTGCCAGCTAGTAGTAATAATTGAGATAAAGGAGATGAAGGGACTTAAATTAAGGGTGAAGAAAAATCGAATTAGATGGAAATATAGATCCATTGAGCCATAAATGAGATGACATTTAGTAGATGAGGTGTTCCTCTCCATTTTGATGCACAATATTTGGCCGTCACTATCACTGATTGGCCACAGTTATTGAACTTGTCAGACCAAAGGGGACCCAAAACCGGGGCCAATTGGTGGCAAGCTATGTATCAAAATGAATAGAAACATTCCTTCTACATTATAACGTCTCATTTACGGCTCTACAACCGATATTTCTTGGGATTAATTAATTAGTTTCATTCAACAGCAAAAAACCGACTGTAGGGGTCCTTAATTAGTTGCATGTCAGGTAAGCAGTCGCGACTACCAAACGGGTGTAAACCTTTGTACCACTCACTAGAATGCTTGCTTTCGTAACTTCCACGTAATCCAATATAGGGTTTCTCTCGTGACTTCGTGGAAACGAAACATTGTGTATAAACTATTAAAATCAAACAACTTTGCACAATTTCCACTTTTTTTTTTTGGAAATTGTGCAAATTAGTTTGATTTTAATAGTTTACACATACTTCCACGTAAGATAAAATTTCCAAATATAACCATAAGGACTTCAAACGAATTTATTTGACAATGGAAATGTCGGCACAGTTTCTAAAAACTTCTTGATTAGCACAATCCAATGATGAAGTTCCGTCTTCGCACTCACCTTGGGAGTTACCTGTAATAAAGGAAAAAAATTGTTCAAATCGTTGGAAATCCATTGTAATTTGTAGTGTAAGTCCGTAGAAACATGGAGGAGTCCTCAAACTACTCATCTATTTCAGCGCAGCCAAAGAATACAATCAACGGTGGTACCCAACATCGCTGGTAAAGCTGTAGGGAAAGTGCAGGGGCGCCATTTAGGAGAGGCTAATTCGCCCCCATCACCAAAATACGACAATGCACCTGACAGTCGAAGAAATTGTTCCAACCTTGTTTTAAAATGTTTCAAATTGACTTCTTACCTACCTCCTGAAAAATATTCAAATGACGCCCCTGAGAAATTAGCTCTCATAGGCTACTTGGTTAAATCAAGTTAACAATAACAATGGTAAGCATGTCTCATAACTGTCCCCTGGTTAAATATCGGCTCCCTATCGATTTTCCTTATCCTAAAGCACTAGATTGATGCATGATCAGCCCAATAATATACTAACACCCAACCAAATGGCATGATTTGCAATTAATTATAGATTATCCCTAATAAATCCTAAAAGGGGGGGGGGTTGTCCACCTGACGTCACTGGAGGTGAAGCAAATTCTATATAGGTCAAACATTACATTACATTACCACACAGCAATAATGGCAGGGCACGCAATGCATTTGAGCGTGAATTTTCATTTTTTCAAAAACATTTTTTTTCCACAAAACCAAATAGTTTTTTGGGAAAGCAACCTGTCCAGTTTAGTTACTCACTTTAACACCTAAAACATGCCTAAAGGTAGAAATCATCGATATAAAGATTTCGCAGAAAAATTATTTTTTAGTCATTTTTAATTAAAATTTAGTTATTTTTATTTTTTTACCACCAGAAGCAAACTATCAAGGGGCAAGCGACCCCCCGCATTTTGTTAACATTAATAACGACTACAATATATGTGAATTTAAAAGAAATCGTTGGAGCCGTTTTTGAGAAATAAGTTTTTTAGACGTTTTTTTGGAGTTTTTTTGACCCCCCCAAATTGAGTTAGCCCAAAATAAAAAAATTGTCTCGAGGTATGATTTTTGTAAGCCTACATGCTTATTTCATCAAAATCGACCGAGTAGTTTGCCCGGAAATTGATGAACAGACAGACAGACATATTATATAATTAATCCATAATTCAAAACGAAAAAAAAAAAAAATACAATTCCTACAGTTTTCAACTTCTTAAATCTAAATTTATAGAAAAACGTAACTGCCTAACTAGATAGCAGCACCGTTCAGTTCTCTAGCGATGACGTCACAGTGGTCACAGTATTAACTAATTATTATTATTTATTATTATTATTATAATTATTTTTGCTTTCCTATTTTTATGTAGGAACGTATAGGAACTTAAGGAAAGCTTTGCGATGTCGAAATTCCGATATTTGAACAGATTTACACGTTAAATAGAGTAACAAACAGGTTGCTTTCCCAAAGATTTGGTTTTGTGCAAATAATTATTTTTTGAAGAAATTATGGATATGCATGTTCGAGCAAATTCGGTCCGGTTCTTTAATTAAACGCAGCCCTATTTTATTTTGTTTCGCTTCCATAAAAAACACTCACGTGTAGCAACTCTGAGTTGGAAGCATTCACTAGCTTTTACTGCAAATTGTTGCTTAGGCAATTATGTAACCCGCAAATAATAAGACATGAGGTTGTGAAAAAAGATGTGCTAATATTTTTTGCTTTCTAATTTATGAGTTGGTATAAGGAAAGCTTTGTGATGGTCTAAAATTCCAATTTTTGAGATTTCAACGGATTTTCACGTTTTGAGGTCTCAGGACCAAAAATAAGAAATATCTCTCTGTCTGTCTCTTTTTCTATTGGTCTGCATATCTTTAATGAAATTGAGCATTATAATTATTTTTTGAACATAGATGAATCCAGGGCTGTAGGATAGGGAAAATTTATACAAAGCCGATATTTAACCTCGGGGAAATTAGTTACGAAGATGTTTTTTTTTTACTCGTATCTGCACTTTATCATGCTTTCACCTGCATCATTGCGTTAATGGTAAGTTGGTCTCAGCTTGTCCACTATCGCTTGTAGCCGGTGTAGGTTGACATCGAGGACATCTCAGCTTGCCAATGGCCAAAAATGTATACGGAAACAATACAAATAATGTCCGAAATCCATGGGGTCGTTGGCATTGGACAAGGGACCAATGGGCCTAGATCCATAAAGAAGTCATTCAGGGCATTATTATATACTAAGCTGTTTTGGTTGATGGTAGAATTCAACGTCCTTTGGATCTTGGCAAGAAGTTGATAGCTATAGGCAGGCACGTAGCCAGGGAGGGGGCTTTGGGGGCTGAAGCCCCTCACGAAATGTAAAAAAATGGGGAAAGAAATGATTTTTTAGTTTATTTATATTTGTTCTCGCTCGATCCAGTGTATATACAGTAGATTCGATAGTGCAAGATACTTCCGCAGATTACGGAAGACTTGACCCGGGTATCCCATACCCCCCCCAACCCACTGGTAGTTAGCCCCTCCCGAAATAAAATCCTGGCTACGTGTTTGGCTATAGGCTATCTAGTCTCTCTCGAAAATATTTTATACATACGCCTCTGCCTTCAGTATACAGTATATACGTTTTTGGTACGCATGCCTAAAATCAGGTACTAGATAATATATATTTAACCCCAACCGTTGCCCCCCCCCCCACCAATCAATCCGCGGGTGCTTTCGCCCACTAGAATTTAACAAATAATAATATTGGGGCAATAGGTTCGGTATATATAATGCTCCAGCAGCCTGATCGAGGCGATTATAATACCGGTATTTATTTAATCCCCTGGCAATAAAAATGTAAACAAGATAATTTTATAATGGAAAGTGCTATTCAAAATTTGTTTGTTTACAGTTATAATCCTAGGGTACTTATTTAACCCCGGTATTATAATCGCCTCGATCAGGCTGCAGGGCCACAATACGGTCGAAATGGGAGGGGATGGAATAAAAGGTCTTCCGTGAAAATAAAACATTGCAAGTGTGTAGTTCGAACTAACAATCTTTCGAGTGAACGTCAGAGTCCTCTTGCATTACAAAGTGCTAACTTTACTTGCCTGCTTTGCGCCAACGGCCTAACCATGTTGAATCCATTAGAGCAGAGCATGTTTCAAACTGCGGGAAACTTGATAGAGTGTACAGTGTTGGCAGGGGAACATGGTACGACATGATTTTTTTTTTTTTTTATTTAATTGGGGCACAGGTGTTGTTACCTGTGTGCACTTAAGCCTATTTGGCCTATTGTGCCCCAACAAAAAAGTATCTACATCACTTCTACATCTCTTCCTCGAGAACTATCTCCATCTGGAGAACCAGGATCTTGAGGGGATTTAGAAGTGGTAGGTAGGTCTTTTACATGTAACTGCAAGCTTCCCGAGCATGCTACTCTTCTTCATGCGGTTGCATCGCAGTGAAGGAGGATGTGCTTGAGGTCCTCCACTCCTTCATTGCAGAATCTGCAAGACTGTAGTTGTATCCCCAAGAGACTTCAGATATATAACCCTAAGACCAAAGACGCCAAGGCCTGTACGACATGATAACGCGCTGAGACTATACCAGTCCTTCTACGTGCGTGTCGAGTCCTGGTCACCTCCGAATTCATCGTGTGACTTTACCATGTTCCCCAAGTGGTGCGGAATCCTCTATAATCAGGAGGTCCACCCTGTCAGTCAACTCCCCTTTCCCCTGAGGTGAACGAGTCTGCCCTTAGGGTGCCTCAAGTTAACAAACAGACTCACTCCCCCCGCAAGGCTGACAGGGTTGCTTATAGCAGAAATGCTGAAAGCAGGCGTTAGAAACAACAAACACTTGCCTGCTTTGTAGTGCCATCTAAGCACACATCGCTCACAGGTAACATCGCTGGGCAATCTCAGAGGGATGGTGTAGTTTTCGGCGTCATAAGTGGTCACGTCGAACTGCGGTGAGTTATTCTCCAAAAAGACAGACTTGAAGCATTCCTCGGTTTCGACGGTGTCGGTGAGGTCGCAAAGTCCGAATTCGAAGTGACCTTTGTGGGACGCAGTGAGCTCGACCCAAACGGGTACCACCTGGCCCTTCTTGTATGTGTCCACCACAATGCCGCGCCCGTATAGACCCCTGTCTTCGTTCTGGCGAGGGGTAAGATCGGCGTAATTATCGCCGCAGATGCCGCAATGCCCGCCATTTTGACCGAATTGTACCTATGTGAAGGAGACAATTATTTAGAGACATATTTGATATGATTTTGGATAGGGATGCGAGACTATGTAGTAGACTATGAAACTCAACAAAAAAGGAAAAATTTCCCCGCATACTTCCTGACTGCCCACTTATCAGGGTGGTTTTCAACATGTCTCGTTTAAAAAAGTGCTGAAGTGAGCAGTGCAGTGCGGCCAGTGGCGAACTAACCTTTGTAATGGCTTCTTCATTATTAAACAATAAAAAATAGAATAGAATAGAATAGAAAAACCGTATATTTCTCAACAAAATGAACATGTGAACGTGAAATAACATGTGCCCCCTCAAGCCGAAGCGTAGGAGGGTGGCACTTCATACCTAATATAAGTTTTAACTTATATAACTAATATTTAAAAATATTAATAAATATTGACATGGAAAAAAAAAGCGGACTATTGTCCTTGTTAAGCAATAGAATGTCTAGGTTTCTATTACATTTTTTTAAATTTACACATACAAAGCGGACTATGGTCCTTGTTACTGAAATACATTCCTAAGTAAAAATCAATAAATAAATAAATTACAAGACGTAGTTAGTTTAAGTGACATAATTCCCCCTCCAGCCAGAGTACAATTTCACGTTTATAAGCCTGTACTGTTTTTTTTCCCTGGTGAATCGCTGTTGTAGGTGCGTTTATTTGTGTAATTGTATAGTGTTACTGCTTGGTATAGTAATAATAGTAATAAATAGATCTGATGTTAGAATTTAAAAAGATTAGGATTTATTTGCACAGAACAGTACACTAGGAGATATTTCGCACAATCGCCGACCCCGCTTTGCCCCTTTTAATACTCTATGTTGACGACTAGTGTAAGTATCACATTATTTTCACTTTGTCTGGCCGCCATCTTTAAATTGTTGATTTGTCGTTAATATTGTTTTCACTACTGTCGTAGATACACTGGCTTTCAGTCACATTTGATTCAAACCTTCTGCGACCAATATGAGCTGATGATATTATATGATTATATATGACTTTTTAAAGTTTTTGATCGGCCGCCATCATGAAACAAATTGGCTGGTTAACGAACTTGAGGAAGCAAGGCCATAGCCAAGGGGGGTTCATGGGTGTTCACCCCCCCCCCCCCCCCCCCCGAAATGAAATGGTTTGATACTAGATAGTATCGGATTTTGAGAGGAAAAATAAAAACTACTATGTAATTAATATCCAATGAAATTTCTGAAACCCCCTGGCTGCGGCCTTGTGAGGAAGAGATTTGCATGTAATATTTTTGTGCCAAGTTTCATCAAAATCCGATACTATCTACGGAAGTTAGTGTTTCCTGAAATCGATATACGATACATTACACCATTAGACCCTGGACTATAGCCTATAGTCTTTTGAACTTCTGTGGGTTTCTTTTGGCCACAGAAACCAGGAGGCGTACAGGATCAGCAATAACAGCTATCAGGTGCAATCGTAGCTAAGTAGATAGCTAAAGCAGATTTCTCAATGTGGAAGTTATTGATTTACACAATTGCATAACTTACATTCTGCAGAAACTATTAAACTACTGTACGATAGAACATGTGAAACTGACTTGTGCACAATGCCGGATCCACGGGGGGGGGGGGGGTCAGGGGGTTATGACCCCCAAGTGAGTAAAGTCATATGATACTTAGTAAAAAAAATTGAATAAAACTCAACTTTTCAACAAAAAAAATTACTTTTTAAACTGACAAAAATTTTGTGACCCCCCCCCCCTAAATTTTCCACTGGATCCGCCCTTGGTTGTGCAAACGTGGTAATGTAATAAGTTAATAATGAGGATTGGCTGGAGTGATCCACGAAATAATTATTAATCCCCGCGGCTCTTGGATGGGGGGGGGGGGTCACTTTTCTTCCTTTAGTCAAGCTATACTTACTTCTTTCCCACCACAGTTGAGGCCCATATCTGTGTAGTTGGGCTCTGTAGGGAATCCGAAACGCCACATGCTGCTACGATTGGGTGGGTTCATCAATCTGCCATGGCCTGAAGCCTAAAAAAACAAGTGAACAAAACCCATTAGGTCGCTTGTCCCTTGATAGCTTGATTCAGGGTGCAAAAAAAAGGAAAAACATTTCTGGTGAACCTTTCTATTGATGCTTTTTAACTTCAGGTATGTTTTAGGTGCTAATAGAGTAACAAAAATCGGACCGGTTGCTTTTCCAAGCAAAGTTTTGTTTTTGATGAATGGAAAAAAAGGATGGATAATCCGTGCCCCGACGCATTAAACACCCTGCCATTTGAAGGGGGCCAGGGACGGATCCAGTCCATTTTGGGGGGGGGGGTAGTTGTGGGTCAAAATAGGAAAAACACATGTAGGATCGATTAAATTAGAGCGTAATAAATTAATTTACAATAGATTTACCAAATTTTAGGGAGGCAGCTACCCCCCTCTGTATCCGTCCTTGAGGGGGGCCCAGTCCCTTGGAATTCCGATTTTACAAAATGTAAAACTGCCTTATTAATTGCACGCTTGAATAAATAAACGATTTTTCATTTCATTTTCATTTCATTTCATTTTTTAGTAGTCCAGATGCTGGCCTATGTCTACCGACTTAATGTCAGAAAAATGCAAAGTCAATAAGAGTTCGATGACAGCGTGATTCTAAATAGAATAGTAAATTATCGTATTTACTCTTAAATCGTATTTACTATAATTCTATATAACCAGCATAAACAAAAAGCTTTCTTTCAAATTATTACGCACACTTTCGTAAAATGAAAAACTTAGTTGAAAACTTACATGGCCAATGAATAGCACGAATGATACTGCAAATACAGAAAACTTGGTAACCATTTTGTTCAATAAAATTTTAAGAAACAGAAAAACAACTAAGAAAAGCTATAGGTAGCATTTGGTTTAAATACATTTTCGATATCTCACTTGTCACAAACGTCTGACTTATCAGAAATTCTAAAGGATTGAATCATTGCTTTTGATTACGATTTAATTTAAATAATATGTCAACGAGGTACAACCGGGTGCAATTTGTGTGAAATCTGAGTCTGTGGGGGTGCAATACCAGATCCACCAGCTTTTTTTTAAACTGCCCATGTGAGACATGTGTCCCATAAGAAAATATATAAAAGAAAATTGCCTTTTTTTGCAATTTGGCGCCGTATTTCGGGCCTTTACTTCGCCCCTTCCCTTATACAATTAACCCATATAGGCTAGTCGAACGGGACTGTAATCTGCAGAGTTCAAATCTATAAGAGTGCAGCTATTTATCGCGGTGACTTACAGGATAGAATATTTATTTGCCCGTTCACTAATTAAATACATATTGACTCTAAGTGCCTCAGTAAGAGTGCAGTAAAATAATAATAATAATAATATAATATTTTTTATATTATCAAAACATAAATTATTCAGTCCTAGGCTATACTCATTTATATAGTATTGTAGTTCATATAATGTCATGTAAAGTCGGTTTACAGACGATAGTAACGTGTAACGTGACAACGCCTAAATTACAAAATTTCACTTAAATAATATATGGCTGGAAAGAGAAAGAAATGTGGAAAAGCCCTTAAGTAGTTTGAATTTTTTAATTAGATAATAACGCGGCCGAATGAGGCCTATTTTTGTTGAAAATCGTGCGCACCTCCCGACGTTTCACACCCCCAAAGCCAAACCCCTAGCTTGATCTCCACAAATATAGCATGGCCTGAAAGAGGAAGAATAGACGAAGACATGGATATAATTCCACATTCCTTCCACATCAGCCCAAAAATGAGCGTCATCCATGAGTACAGAAATCAGGATGCGCGTAACAAGATGACGCGTCACCCACCACGTGATCGAGTCCCAATATGGCGCGTCACTAGGATTTTCTCCCTACGTCGATAAAGAAGTTTCATTTCAAAAATTAAAAGGTTAGGGGCCTAAAAGAGTATTAATTAAAAATATAAAACAATGTATATATTATACATTATATATATATTATACATTATGTATATGCCACCCCCCCCCCCCCCAAATGGGAAAATGTACGAGGAAATTAAATAATCTGAGCAGTTGTTTTATACAATTTTCCAGATCTAACAGATGTTCGGTTTAAGAGGATATGCTACGTAGAAAATGAGCACCCCAAAATTTGTTGTTTTTATGGACTATTTATTTTTTATTTAATTAACAAAGCAAGTCATTAAAGATTTGGCTCATGGAAGTTGTAGAAGACTACTTTGTGCATCATATAATCGGGTATTTTTACTTTTCGGTTTTGTAGTTCATCCAAAAATCCCAGAATACGCATAATTTTAGTCCGTTCTGGTATTTATGAAAGAACTAAGGTACCAAAAATTTAATATTTCCTATTACATGATGCGTGAAGCAGTCTTCTACAACTTCCATGAGCCAAATTTTTAATGACTTGCTTTTTTAATTAAATAAAAAATAAAACATCAATAAAAACAACAAATTTTGGGGTGTTCATTTTCTACGAAGCATGTCCTCTTAACAGCTAGTGAGCGGTATCCAGTTTGGTTGCTAAACTTCAACGTCGTCTTGGGTGTTAAGCCCGCGGCTAGAAGTTGTTAGCTGTAGGTGCCCCTCCGAAAATATTGTAATTAACGCCAATTACATATCGCATATTTAACCATTATTTTATGGCCAGTTGTAAAACCGTGCACGGGCGTCGCCTTGCGGTAGATGACGTACTATATTATATATTATTTTTAATCAGGAATATATGCTGCCCCCCCCCAAATTTGGTAAATCTATTGTAAATTAAGTTATTACGCTCTAATTTAGTCGATCCTACATAAGTTTTTCCTATTTTGACCCTCAGCTACCCCCCCCCCCAAAAAAAAATGGGCTGGATCCGTCCCTGCTCGTAGGTGAGGGGAGGGGTTGATAAATGCATGTATTTGTGTATTTATATAAGAAGGTGATATATGTAATGAAGAAAAGCAAAGTTATAAGTATCAAAAACGTTTATTGCTTTCCAATTTATACGTAGTAAAAGGGAAGCTTTGTAATGGTCCAAATTTTCGATTCCGAGTTTTTAACGAATTTATACGTTTTGAGGTACCAGGAACCAAAAAAAGTGGTTTTTAGGAAATGTCTGTCTGTCGCTCTGTCTGTCTGTCTGTCTGTGTGTCTGTATATCTGTCTATATGTCTGTCTGTCTGTGCGTCGATTTCCGGGCAAACTACTCGGTCGATTTTGATGAAATTTTGCAAGTAGGTTCACAAAAATCATACCTCGGGACCATTTTTTTTATTTGGGGCTAACTCAATTTGGGGGGGGGGGTTGTATTCCCAAAAAACTAAAAAAAAACGTCTAAAAAAATTATTTCACAAAAACGGCTCCAACGATTTCTTTTAAATTCACATACTGTATATTGTAGTTGTTATTAGTGTTAATAAAATGTGGGGGCCGCTTGCCCCTTGATAGTTTGCTTCTGGGGATAAAAAAATAAAAATAACTAAATTTTCAAGAAAAATGACTAAAAAATAATTTTTCTGCGAAACCTTTCTATCGATGATTTCTACTTTCAGGTATGTTTTAGGTGTTAAATTGAGTAACGAAACCGGAGTGGTGGCTTTCCCCGAAAAGTATTTGGTTTTGTACAAAAAATGTTTTTTTTTTTTTTAAATGATAGAAAATTCACGCTCAAATGCATTGCGTGCCCTGCCAGTATTGCTGTGTGGTAATGTGTTGGTCTGACCTATCTAGAATTTACCTCACCTCCAGTGACGTCAGGTGGACACCCCCCCCCCCCCCCCCCGAGATATCGGAAATTTAACCATAGGAAAATTATTTACCATGAAATTACTCATTTTCTCTATCTACTAATTTTGATAAATTGGAAAGCATGTTCGAGTAAACTCGGACCGGTTCTTTATAATATTGTTTACTATTAGTCAAAAATTCACTTGTATAGAAACTCGAAGTTAGGCATTATATCCAACTTAATTTTTCATAAAAGCAATCACTTATTTTTTCGCATGGCCCATCCATGGCTCCACTGTAGAGGCTCATGGTTCCCTGGGGAGCCATGGCTCACCATTTGAGAACCCCTGATCTATCGAATACGCTTTCTAGCTATCTCACTCATTGTTACAATCTCTATACATTAATGAGGTTAGTAATACTAAGGACTGTTTCAAAAGGGCCGACATGCCTTGTAGGCTACACATTAACATGCGTATAACGCAAGGGTCAGTCGCTAAACTTCGCTATGCGTTTTGTTCAATTGGGCACTCCATTCATAGAAATCATAGGTAACATAACGGACGCATGAGCCAGGCCGGCTCATACATTATTTGCACGTAGATTACGGACTAGCGCCAAAGCTGGTTGGCACAAACCGGCTTTAAAGTCAACGGCGGATTTTGCGTCCAATTTATGGGGGGGGGGGGGGGGTCAGCGGGCAGATTCAGTGGATTATAACATTAAAAAACATCATTATTTTTAATTCCCACTGTAAACCCATATTATCTAGTGTAAGTTCATTTAATTTTTTAAAATCCGCCCTTGTATATAGTAGCAGTAGGAGATACGATCACATGAAAGCTAATCGGAAGAAACAATATTAAAGCTTCTTTACCTTATACTCGGCACTTAGGGCAACATGAAAGTATCAATCTGCTATCAACTGGAGTAGATTTTCATGTAGCTAGAAGAATCCGGGAAATACTGCTTCCCGTTCTTATTATAATTGTAACTTTATAAGTTGTCCTTACATGATTCTTACTTGATTCGCAGTAATAACGCACGAAAAAGGTTTTTTTTCATTTTCATTTGTTTTTATTTTATTTTTTAAAGGTTAATCGCATAAAAACAATTAATGAATGTATCCGATTGACCTCTGCAGTCGCCTCTGTAGGTTTGTTTTGTAATTTTTTAAAGACTTTTTATGGGCCTAAACCCATAGGTCCCTTGCCTAACGCCATGGATTTCGGACAATTTGTATTGTTTCCGTATGAATTCTTGGCCATTGGCAAACTGGTATACGTTCTCGATGTCAACCTACACCGGCTACAAGCGATAATGGACAATCTAAGGCAAGCACGCAATGAAACAGGTGAAAGCAGGACTTAACCAAAAATACAGATAAGAGTCCTCAGTAGGTTAGTACCAGTGTTAAGTTACGACATGTCTCCGATCTCTCCGATCGCATGGTGTATAGAAACTCGAAATTGTAACTTACTAGGTTTTTCGAATAGGTACGCCATCAATGGGAGTTCTGGGAACTCCTCTTAGGGAAAACGTTTGAAATAGTAGGTTTTTAAGCCTTTCTAAACCTTACAATTTAACAATTGGCTCCATTTACGTGTATACAGACTTTTTAGTCCTCCTAAGCAAGGTGTGCCCCTAAAAGCGTTGGCTTTGTGGTAAAGCCAGCCCTGCATGCTCACACTGTAAAGCTCTAACAAACTCAATCTTTTACTTTTGACAACGACAAGTTATAAATAAAATAAAATAAATAAATATTGACTTTTTGTTCTATTACTATGCCAACCTATCAATAACTAGCCAACCCTAGTTAGGGCTATAAAGCCTACACTCAACTAGGAAGACTCGGGACCGCCTGCTTTACATGACCTCTGAAGCAGTGTAGGACTCAAACCAACAACCTTTCGGGTGAAAGTCAGAGTCCGTACCACTGCTCTACAAGTTTTGACTGACTGACTGCTTTTTAATGGAAAGCTTGACAATGACCACCCCTGGATTACTCCAACATAATCATAATGTGTCGATTTTTATTTGTTTTCTAATTTAATACGTAAGTTATAAATCATTTATTTTTTTCATAACAATTGGATGGCCTCGTCAATTGGCGGAGGATTATTTCGCGTATTGTACTACGAGGATTTATTTTGTTTTGGTGCATGGGGTTTACCGTGAAACTATTAATCGACGGAAATTTACCGAATGTTTAATTTCTTTGACAATAATTACAACAAAAATGAATAGTCTCCTATAGTATAGGCTACTATAGTATTGTGGTTTTCTGCGATAGCTCAGGAAATAAAAATAAGTACCTAACTCACAACAGGGGCGTATCCTAATAAACTATTAACTATAGGAATTCCAAATTACGCTCCTGAAGGTTTAGGTGCCCATTGAAAGAGATTGGACTGTATGAAATTTTATAAGAGATTAATAGAATAAGCGATAAAAGAATAAGCCTACCGTACTCTGCTTACCCGATGAAGGTGTAGTACAGTAGGTAGACCTATTATAATGTGTAATGTATAGTGTGGTGCTGTAAGGTGTCTGGCTGTATGTGTTTTAAGTGAATAGGCTACGCTACTTATCTACTGCTGGAGTCCGTGGCTTGCAAAGTATCCGCAGGAATCACAGCAGGGGCGAGCACAATAAACACTATATAATATAAAATAATAACATAAACACGAGAACTTTACAACCACAACTAATAAAATTAATGTAAATTAACAATAGGTAAATAATTAAATAAATATAGAACCTATCGGAGCCGTTGCAATATTAAGACTGAATGCAGGGTGCGGGGATGAGTACCTAGCCGATTTTAGGGGTAGGTCCTTTAGGGTAGTACCTCTGCGACAACAACCCGCAACTATGTTTAGCTTATGAAATACGAGGTATTCACGGACAAGTATGGTGCATGAAATAGTTCCCTACAATTAACCAGAACAATTCTTTATAATATAATTGCATAGGCTTTCACGGCCGGAGTGACGAAGCAGAACTATCCGGGATGATAGGCCGCGGTAGTTCAGAAAGCGCATCCCCTCGCCCAGACAGTGTCTGCTGAGCCTCCGAGATACAATTTAAGAAGCCGACGCAGTTCCACTGACGATGTCGACCGCAGGTGTTGGCGAAACGTTTGGAAGTGCGCATGGGTTAGTTGTAAGAGTCAGTTGAAAGGCTCAAAATTCGCCCATATGGAAGTTGAAAACCATTTTCTTTCTTCCTTTCTTTGAGAACGACCACGGTCTATCATCCCGTGTTCTACTACTTCGTCACAAATCTCTATAACTTAAGTATTGAATTAAATTTAAGGACATCGGTAGCATAGTGGTAGCTTGTTCGTACTTGTGCGAGTCTCTACACATCATGCGATCGGCGACCTGTCGTAACCCAACACAGGTATTACCTACAAAAAAAAATCAAAAATATAAACCAACTATTTTGTGGGTGCTCCAGGGGAGCCCAATGCCAACGGCTCATAATATAATATTGTGTTAATTAATTTTAATATATTAAGTAAATTATAAGCCAGTTTCTTCTCCTACATCAACTAAAGTCTCTGCTCTTCGGAGCATTTTGATGACAAATATGGCTCAGTGAGTGATAACAGGTCCACACTGATTAGGTACCGATGGCGTTGTCGTGGAACAGCTAGTTTGGCCACTCCTGGTGTACGCATTCTGCATGCCGAGTCCTCAGGTACCTACAACGGGCAACGGTACGGCAGTATTAGTCTAACAGTCGAGTCAATTGGCCACTATTTATCATCTTATTTCACGTCATCGCGTAAGTATTACTCATCGGTCCTTTCACCGTTTCTTAGGGAGTATTGGAGAATTCGTCCAATAACGTATTCCATAGATCGCTCTGTATGGCTCACGAAACTAGTCAGCAATGTCATCATTAACTTATAGGATCTGTCATTTCAATTACCCCATATCACTCAACAGAGACTCTAGCATTGAACCCAGTTTGAACGTGTTTATCAACAAATTTAAAAAATAATGGCAAAAACTTAAGTCTAATATCGTCAAAAAAAAAAAAAAAAAATGGAAAGCAAATAACGTTTTGTTTATTTGATTCGTTCCCGTACTTGATAAAGCCGAGCTAACACTTGTTGCAATATCAACGATAAGAACGTCGGAGCTTGCCCATTGTCACTGTGTTAGGTGTGGGTTGACACCGAAGAGTGCACCAATTTCTCCAAAGGCTGGAAATTCATCCCGTAACAATACCAATCATGTACGTAAACCAATAGGGTCGTTGGCAGAGCAAGGTTCAAAATTCCTTAAACATTAATATGTAAGGGACATCCAACAAACTATTTAAAATAACAAAAAATTAAATAAAAATGTCATATAGCATGGAAATGCCTCAAAATATTTTATCGGACACTCTGTGAGTTTAAAAGACAGTTTGTCGAATCAGACTATTGGCCTAGAATATCAGCTAAAGTAAACTATGACGTTATATGGAGCATGTATGCTAGAACCCGCCCTTTAAAGGTATTAGAATTAGAATGTATTAGAAATTTCAAGTTACACAAAATACAGTTAGTTACAATATTACAGCATATACAGTATTACCGTTTTAGATGCGGCTCACACTAAGTACCTAGCAGAACTTGTATCGTATAGTATCGTATATGGCTAGGCTATTGTTATAACGTCATCTCAACGAATGAGTTTTTACGGTACCTGAATAAACATGCAAATGTAAATTTTCCTAATTGCAATCAGGCGCCTAGCGCATAAACGTATTAGCCTTTCGTATGATAATAACATCGCATTACGGTAATGACTACGATATATAATTGAACTTGAATTTAATCATAAGAACTGTCATGACAGTGTCAACAAACCTATCTATTTCAATACGTAATGTTTTTTTTAAGGACGCATTTTGTATAGTTATGTTATTGATGATAACATATTTTGAATTTTTGTTTGATTTATCTTATCGATCATAGTAGGCATATTGTGATGAGCTGATTGGTTTCAGAGACTAACACTTTATTCATTCTTATGGGACCATGCTTTTTGCGATTATTTTGCATTGTACTAATTTATTTATTTATTTATTCGTATAGCTGGTAAATATGTCTTAATTTTATCAGGTATTGCATTGCATGCAAAAAATAATTTGCCCTTGTTTACCTCCGAGTGTTTGCATATATTACACAGCTGTATGCTGTATATAACTTATGGGCCAATAGTATTATGAACTTAATTAAGCATTTCTATGAGCTGGAATAGTTGGTAGAGTGAGAGAACTGGACTTTGAGACGGACAGTCGATGACCATGAAGGAAAATTTTTCTCCAGGCACCCAACCCTAATGGGCTTTGACCAGCAGGGGAACATCACGACTGGCGGGAATGTTGACGACCACAACACTCTAAATAGAGCCGTAGTTAAGAGATAGACTCATATACCAGTCCTCAGACTTGGACCCTCATTGGGTTGTAGTGCCACTGTTTTTTTAGCGTTTTTTACTCTGACCCGTGGCAAAATGGGACACTAAGGACTCAAAGTGGCATTAAAAACCAAAACCCCTCAAGGGCTAGTCATAGCTCTTAATATTAAAATGCGTGGCAGAGGAACTCTTTCATTGGCTTACCAGCCTAGCGGAGTCATGGCTACAAAGCCCGTATATTACTGCACTCAAATTGGGACAGTCCGCTTTTCATGCCATCCGATGAAAATGTTGCTACTCAAACAATCTGTCATTTCGGAGTAAATCTGGGTCCTTAACACTACACTGCATCTAGAATAGAATAGAAAATTTTTTTTTATTACATCACACAGCCTTATGTGTATCAATATTACATAATGTAAAGCGAAAAAACAACAACAAAAATTCCTACTGGATGCATCTTATTATCTTGGGTGGCCCCCTCACTGTATTGACTTTGTGAATAGGCTATATCAAGTATGATTGAGCTAGGACTGGGTATACCTACGGTAGTCCGTAATTATGGTACCTGAGTATAATCATTCAGTAATTTGGTAGCCAAAGATTCAGGCAATTTATTCACAATTTCAGGTAGGGTTCTATCATAGACGGGAGATTTCCCATTAAGCCAGGTATTATATATTGTAGGGACAATTAAGTGCAATGACAACTGTCGACCAATAGTAGCGCTCTCTTCAGACAAGGTTTATTTTACATTAAAAATCAAAGTTTTTATATTGTAATTTGTAATACAATTGCTTTTTTTGCAATGGATTATCTATATAGTAATTATAATGGCTTTCAGATGCTCAGAGCTGATTCGGTTCATCTGAAATAGTACTTAAGTCCTTGTGGAATTCGGTCTTTGAATGCACGCGTGCCTCCTAATCTATCCTGCAGGCCTACCATGTCATTTAAAGAAATATTTATTGTGATGGGGTTAAAGTTTTGTTTTTTTGTTATCCAACGCCCTGTCAGCCTGGCGGGGGGAGTGAGTCTATATATTAACTTGAGGCACCCTAAGGGCAGACTCCTTCACCTCGGGGAGAAGGGGAGTTGACTGACAGGGTGGACCTCCTGATTACCACTTGGGGGACATAGTAAAGTCACACGATTAAATCGGAGGTGACCAGGACTCGACACACACTTAGACTGACTGGTATAGTCTCAGCACGCTCATGCCTCACCATGTTACCCTACCAACGCTGTGCACACTACCAAGTTTGCCGCAGTTCGGTACAGGCTATATTCTGGTTGATTCAACTTGGTATGGCCGTTGGCATTGACCGTTGGGGTTAAAGTCCTACTCTAAAATTATTATTATTATTATTTTTAATTATGCAATTTTTTATTATTCAATTTGCTGTCGACGCCGTCATTACGACGCAATTCAAAGATATTGATGAAGGGTTAAAAGTATTAAATGCTGAATTTTATTGCTTTCTTCAGTGGGCGCATGATTATGGCCTCCTTTTAAATTTTTAAATTAAAAGAAAACGAATGTAATGGTGATTCGTCCACCGAAAGTTGATTACGTGAATATAAAAATTAAATGAGGAACCAGTAAAATCCGGGCTGATGGGCCGTGGTCGAAGTGAAAGTGAACTTCCTTTCAGACTACAGCAAAGAAACTGGTGTCATCATCCGGAAATCAGGTTGAGGTAGTAGGGAGCCAATCAGGAGCGAGGATGACTCCGCCTCCACCCCCCACCACCCCGCATCTTAGTATAAATTTCAGAGCACAACCTCCTGCCCTCACAGTCGCTGCTGAGCCTCCGAGATACAATCTTAGAAGTCTACGCAGTTCCACTGAAGATGTCGACCGCAGATGTTGACGAAACGTTTGGAAGTTCACTTTCACTTCGACCACGGCCCATCAGCCCGGATTCTACTGGTTCCTCATTCGACTCCGGCCGTGAAAGCCTTTGCAGTTATAAAAATTAAATTTCATGAGCAGAGGTGTTTGCATCTAAATCAAAAGAAATCGTTTGATTCTGTAACTTGTGCTTGTGTAACGACGTTGAACCAAGTTAATGTACAGACATACTTAGGGATTGTTATTCATGATCGCTATAAGTGGTCTCACCATGTTGAATTTATATATATATATATATATAGTCAGGACATGTAGCGTAGTGGTACGGACTCTGACTTTCACCCGAAAGGTTGTTGGTTCGAGTCCCACACTGGCTACATTTTCTGGCCATGCTTCGGAGGGCATGTAATGCAGGCGGTCCCGGGTCATCCTAGTTGAGTGTAAGAGAGGGCTTAGTAATAGATACAATAAAAAGTCCTTATTTATTTTATTTTATTTATAGAACATTGCGATCTTGTGCTTTTGCTGTGTCGTGTCTTAGAGGCACCAACAAAAAAAAATTCAGCTGATCGCTTACCGAGCTCTGGTTGAGTCAATTTTGAAGTACGGAATAGTAGCTTTGGGCTCGGCAGCTGAATGTTATACTAAGAGAATTAGGAACCTGCAGGTCTCTCTCTTATAAACAATTAACAATAATCTACACAGTGAACCGGCTGGGGGAAAAAAGCCACAATATGTCATTCTCTAAACGGCATGGTAGGCTCGTAGGAAATATAAGATAGGCCTAAGATATAATTAATGAGCCAATAACCTGTCCTACCCATCATTAAACAACTTAGAAGGATGCTGGGCTAAAATTATGATCATGCGTGTACAGCAGGCCTAGCCCATGGCGCTTAAAAAATAACTTACCCTGGGTATTTAACCCATTTTAATACCGCTGTAACTTGTAATACCTGGCGGACGCAACTAGTTTTGTTTTTTCATGTTGGTACCACTGTATGTAAGCTATACATAAGTTAAGAATGTGCAAAAATTAATTTCTGTTGACAATACATCTGTAGCAAAAATGTATCCTACTTTAACTCCCGTTAGTAAAGTAACATTCATTGCGGTTTATTTGGAATAATTTTACCACCATATCACCGGTTAAGTTATTTTTAGCACTTACGTCTTTCCACCAATTTGAAGGAGGCATAGGTTCGTGCACATCCCCTTCTCAAATAATTGGTACAGAGCCTAAGACATGCAATCTTAGAGGTCTACGTAGTGCCACTGAAGATGTTGACCCAGATGTTGACGAAACACATGCCACAGGCAGAAAGTTTCTGATCGACATTGGATGCATCATAGGATTGCCTTATCCCAAACTTTATAATTTATAATAAAATATAATTATAATAAATTAAAATGCCTTTTTCCTGCGTAATTAATTTATTATAAATTATAACCTCTACCATGTAGTTACTAGCAATATTTCATGTACAGTTACTCATCCTAATGGTTCCACTACACTCCTGTTTTTCCTACTACACATTTAAAAAAATGCCTAATCATTCAACATGACGCTTATTCTACTTTCGCGGGGCAGTGAGAACTCATGAATTGGTATAATTTTATTATTCCTTGAAAATGCAGTACCGAAATTGTCCAATTACTTGTCACACAACGGATAACTCCAGCGGATTTTGGTCAAAAATTAATTGCAAATGAGGGCGGATCGGACTTTTTTATTCTATGACGAAGCCAACCTAGCGGAGTTGCGGTTACAAAGCCCTCTCTCACTATTGACTAGGAAGGCTCGGGACCACCTGCTTACATTCCCACCGAAGCATGGCCAGGAAATCTAGCAAGTCTGGGACTCCAACCAACGACCTTTTCGAGTCAGAAGTTCAAACTGATCCTCTACGAGTCCACCAGGCCTTAATTGGGTTGTCGAGCGTCTTAAAACCTGTGTACGTTCCAAAACAAGTTGAAACCTTCTTGAGCCACAAGATGACAGAACCAGAACTTAGACCTCAGTAGGAAGATAAGACACGATCATCCTGAAGTAATGCGTAAAAGTGGTCCCAGGATAGTACAGGGGAGAAGGGGGAGGGGGAGGGTTGTCGAGACTCGGTGTTTTTTTTTAATATCTAAACATGGGAAAATTCATCAAAAAAATTCAACCCCCTTTTCCAGAGAGCTTGTGAGAAGATGAATAATTATAGACTAATGGTATAGCATGCGGGTGTATAAAGCACGTACTGGTTACAGGTATGACGATAGACAATAGCTATTGTCAAGTTCATGGCTACTTTTTTGTAGATCATTATAATAATATGTTGCTGCAAACCCCTCTTGAAGTCTCGGATGCCGTATTGCCAGGTCAACGGTTTCTTTCGCTATAATTTTTACTCGTATCTAAAACAAGTATAATGTTCTTTTTAAATGTTATTCGCACGCCTACAAGTCAGTGAATGTATCCGAACATGCCTCTTCACTGCTAGGCTGCCCGCCCCCCGCTGAAATTTCTTGGTTTTACACTAGATAGAATTTAACTTTCCAGGCGTGTGATATTTCATTACATACTATAATTGGATCGCAGCCTCCCCCCTCCCCCGAAAATGGTTACCTGTGTTTAAAAGAAATATAAAGAAAAAAGTAGACTTCAAACGTTCCCAGAAATTCATTAGTGTTTTGTTACGTTCATTAGAATCAGAGTAGAAATTTTTAAAACAGTGAAAGTAGAGCACCTGTTCTCGGTGGTGAGCCAAACAATAGGACAGATGGACTATTGAATAATGTCCAAGTAACACGGCTACTCAAAGGATTAAACTAATGCTAAACTATTCTTACCCAGTGTACAATCAATGATGGCGCCTTGTTGATGTTTTCCTATTTATAATTTTGCTTTCCAATTTATACGTAGTAGGCCTATATAAGGAAAGCTTTGTGATGGTCGAAATTTTCGATTCCGAGATTTCAACGGATTTTTATTAGTACGTAGCACAAAAGGAAAGTCGAGGTAACTTGCATCCAAGGCCGTGCCCAGGTTTTGATTTCGGGGGGGGGGGGGGTCCAACAATTTTTTTAAAATGTAACTTATTAATGAATTAATGGATAAATTCTTCAAACCATACAGGTTTTCATACAAAAATTTATTTCGGGGGGGGGGGGTCCGGACCCCATGGGCCACCCCCCTGGGCACGGCCATGCTTGCATCACCCTAAATACGCCTAAATACGCCAAACCCGAAAAATCTTCCAGAAACATTAGCAGATGAAAATGTGGGCTTTAATATGCATGTGAAATGAAACAAACCAGTTTTATTCTATTCCAGTAATTTTTAAAATTTCCCTCACGGACATTTCCACGTCCCAAATCCATCGGTGCCTACTTGCTTTCTCTGATGCTCGTGCCTGTAGCGGTTTTATTAAAATTTACATATATATAGGTACTCGTACTTCTGATTGAAATTAAATAAAATGAAAAACGTCTTTACATTGTAATTGTATGTAATATCCTAAAACGGTACAGCGTAGCATGCTGGTTTCTTCGCTCTTTAGCCTTTAGCCAGCCTAACTCGTAGTATGGGGTAATACGATGACAGTCTTTTTTTAAAGAGAAAATGTAATGAATACATTTGTTTATTCATAACTGTAGTTTGTAGTTAGGAGCTTCTCTTAATTCACCTAATTTCATCCAGTGGCGGATTAAGGGGGGGGGGGTCGCCCCTCCCAAAGCACCCTAAGCTATAAAAAAAGAAGCATTTTGTATCACATAGAGTAAACAAATAATTTCGCTCATTAGTTTTAAAAAAGAAAAAGAAGGAATTGGCGCGAAAATGTCAATCACTGTCTACAAGTGTCCATTTGCCACGTTTTTAAGTTTTTTTTGTTTGTAGTCTGGCTTGTAATAGCAAAGCTTCCAATTGCCATCCGCCCCTCCCAAAACTTTTTGTCTAATCCGCCACTGATTCCATCACATCAACATAATCAGAAATCGGCGGTACCGCATAGTCTATATCAGAATCGTCCTCACTCTTGCATCTAGATATTAACCCTGAAAACGATCCTGGGTCCAAAACTATTCTCTTGCTATTTAGAAAATTATAAGTTCTGTTTTTCGTTTTCATTACAGGCAGAAATGGAATCTAAACTACGGTAGCTGGGCCAAAAAAAGCGGACATAATGGCAAACTGGCTCATGAACCATTTGAGAAACCTCTTACCTATTTCCATTGCGCTTATTTTATTGTATTTAGTAAGTATACTCTACATAACTTTGATTAGTTCTCACAAGTGTTTATAGGAGCGAAGATGATCTACAGGGTGAGAATTTCCATTGCGCTTATTTTATTGAATTTAGTCTGCATAACTGTGGTTAGTTCTCATAAGTGTTTAGGAGCGAAGATGATCTGCAGGGTGTGAATTTTCATTGCGCTTATTTTATTGTATTTCGTGAGTATACTCTAAATAACTTTGATTATTTCTCATACGTGTTTATAGGAGCGAAAATGATCTACAGGGTGTGTGTTAAGGCTATATTATAGTTAATTCCTGGCAGGGTATAGGGACAGGAACAACATTCTTGTAGAGGGAAATTTAACCACGATAAATGCAGCCAAATAATCTTTGCAGGGCTAGAGCCGATCGTAAAAGAATAACCTGTTCCGGAATAAGTGAACAAAATACTATACATTAAAGGACCTGTAGAGTAGTGGTACAGACACCCGAAAGGATGTTGGTTCGATTCCCACACTGGCTACATTTTCTGGCCATGCTTCAGAGGGCATGTGAAGCAGGCGGTCCCGGGCCATTCTAGTTGAGTGTAAGAGAGGGCTTTATAGCCCTAACTCCGCTACGTTGGCTTAGTAATAGAACATCAAAAAGTCAAGATTTATTTATTTATTTAAATAAATGCCAATGAATGTAAATTTAATTGCGGTATAATAATTTATTCGCGAATCATTTTTGACATCAGAAATTAATTGCTGTTCAGTGTTACGTATGTTAGACGTAGGTAGAACATTTTTATGGGCCAAAAGACAATTGTCGTCTGATTTGGAGCAGGCTAGTTTTAATAATACCGCGGGTAAATAATTTTCCTTCGATGCTGTAGGTTATATCTGTGTTGAGTTACTACCGATCACATGTTGTGTCGAGAGTCGCACAAATACGAGCAAGCTACCAACCTAAGAAGTAACCGGAAGTCTTAATTAAGGCATTAGTGATATCACCTTTCAAGCATTACGCGTATTAGAGATTAAGTAAATTTAAAGCATATATGAGAAGGCACATGGGGGCTTGTTATACAACCTTTGACAAGAATTTTATATAGGTAGGTGTCACCTCTGAGATATATGATATATGATATATGCTATATGCAATATGCTACTCTTTGAGGTTCAAAAAAATTTGAAATTTCGAATTTAGATTTAGCTTAAATCAAGAGTGCAAGCAATAATCCTATTGTAATATTAAAAAGGCATGTTGTACTAAAATGTTCCTGTCCTGACCAAGGGCGGATCCAGTGGAAAATTCAGGGGGGGGGGGTCACAAGTTTTTTGTAAGTTTAAAAGTTTTTTTGTTGTTGAAAAGTTGAGTTTTACTCCAAAAAAAAAATTTACTATGTCTTATGAATTTACTATGAATTATTACTCATTTACCCCCGAGGATCCGCCATTGGTCCTGACACTTATGCCTGCAGAGAGGATAGTAGACAAATATAACAAGATATATTCCTTAATTTTAGGAAACAATTGAATGCAAGAAACGGAAAACGAAGCAGAAGAAGCCCTCGTCAAGCGAAACGAACCCCTTCAACTTCTTCAGGTTGTTTGTAATGAGACTGGTCTACGGTTTCGCAAACATGATTGGTGCTGGTGAAGCCATGGAGGACTTCTTGGGTGGGATTTTCGTACCCCCACAAGTCGAAGATGCCGACTACAAGGATTACCTAGATGATGACGATAAAGATGATGACTACTATTGATTTTTTTAGCCTGTTTGTAAACTTTTTAATGTATTTTTTTTTTATATTTAGTTGATTACCTTGCATGGTATATTTGACAATTGCCGAAATATGAGAGAAAACTGCTGAAGATGCGTACATACAGAAGGGTGAATGAGAAAGAGTACAAACGTCTTCATAGACGAGACCTTGAAAAAAGGCGTCTGCTTCGCAAAAGCGCAAATAAATCAGTAGATTTGGCATGTGGAGTGACGGCCGAAGTAGACACAATACTATAAGACCTATACCGTTCATAAAACCGCAACGCATAAGATGGCTGGGACACGTCACAAGAATGGCAGAAAACCGCATGCCGAAAATAATGTACAAAGCAAGAATAACAGGAAGACGACTGGCTGGACGTCCTCGAAAACGCTGCAAGGCTGAGTTGGGTACTGACCTTCGCGAGTTGGGAGTCCGTAAACCGAGATGACTGGAGGATTGTTCTCAAGTAGGCCAAAACCCATCTATAGGGCTACAGAGCCAGAAGAAGAAGAAGAAGAAGTGACGGGGTCAACACCAAGTTCCAAACTCCGTAAACAGAGCTAGAATGGGAGGGCTGAAGGTGGCAAGGTAGGCCTCGGAAGGACAGACGGGGCGGAATGTGACCTGCGAAAGTGCGAAAGAAGTCAGGGTCAGCTTGGCAGAGGAATACAAAGGACCGGGATGTCTAGCGGGAGATGGTGCTTACTCCGAGCTGCAGTGCCGAGGAAAAAGAAAAAGATGAAAATTTGCCCATGTATGGCCAATCCAATTTACCCGGAAAACAGTAATGAAAAACCTTCAATTTAAGTATTGTTGTTTTTATGGACCAGTACGCTTACAGAAGTAGGTGCCCACATTTATACCTTTAGTACCTGACTAAAATTAAATTAGGTAATTATTCATGCATATATATAATTAGTGTCGAATCTGCACAATCATTCCAGTAACCCCTGGCTTATGGCTCTCACACGACAAGGGCCTCTACTCACCACCAACGCGGAAATGAAGAAAAATGTACATACTGGTTGAAAATTACCAAAACCTGCTAGGCTATTTTGTGCAATGGTCAACTTGCCTATTGAAATTCAACAAAAGCAAAGCGGTGAAATGCCCTCCTCTGATTCGGGGGTAATTCTCAATTATATAGTACCCATTGTTTACATTGAAGAGAGATAGGCTACATAACTTTTATTTTATTTCATTAATTTAATGACGAAATGGCAGTTGTTTTGTTGATTATGAATAATAATGAAGCCAACGCTCATCAAAGACTCCAGCCTCCAGAAGGGGTTAACACATCTCTATTCGGAATTCAGTCTTAAGTATAAGTTCGGAGACGGAATGAATTCACTTCTTTGCAAGGTTTACCAAGTGGATAAAACACCCTGCTTTAAATAATTATGCCTATAAGAGTTATATTAAGTTATGAAATAGATGTTAACTTATTTTATTTATTATAATTTACTTCTATTCTTTCTTTGCCAATTTTTAGAAGTATAAGCTACCCTAGCTATACTAATTTAATTAATTTAATTTAATATTTTATGTTTTGATAAGACATATGCAATGTAGAGTTCATATCGTACATTTCCACATTTAACATGGATATATATATAGCCTATATATTGTGTAGCCTAAGGGGCAAATGTTACCGCCATCTGGTGCCGCGCCTGCCATTATAGTGAGGATAAGTCTATGTTAGGGCTCTGGATCAATTGACATGTTAGAAGGTGGGCAGCATCCAACCGTCCCCTGAGACAGAGTGGGCATTGATCTGAAGCAGCCAGGCCTAGGCGAAACAGGTGAGCCTGCAGGTAGTTGTGGCCATTTGTACAGCGACAAAAGCATGGCAAACATGTCTTTAATGCATCCTTTTCTGAGGCTCGGTGCAGACTCTGCGGCAACAGATAAGCAGTAGATCTGCTGACAGATAGTACAGGCAGGTGCCAGCCGGTCGCCTTACCAAGTTGAATCCAGCGGACCAGAGCAGGTTCAAAGATGCAGATAACTTGGTAGTGTGCACAGTACCGGTAGGGAAACATGGTAGGACTTGTCCTGGTCACCTCCGAATTAATCGTGTGACTTCAATGTGTTTCCCAAGTGGTTCGGAATCCACTATAATCAGGAGGTCCCCTGTCCTATGGGCCCACACCGTGGCCTGGGACTGTGTCCAACCATACTACTACTACTGGCAGGTGGTCCTCCGCAGAGCAAAATCAGTTGCCGAAGAATCTGCCAGTGTGAACCAACCCATTTAGTCTAATGTATCCCGACAGATCAGCCGCGTATCTGTTGCTATGGAATCTGCCTTTGCGCACCAACTCGTTTACTCCAGTGTTTCTCGACAGACCTGTTGTGCAATTGGCTATCTGTTGCCGTAGATTAGTTACCAGGAAAATCCTCTTGTTAGATGCCAAATTGGATTGCAACCGCGAAATGGTGATTTGACTATTCAATACCGCCATATTTTCTGCAAAAATGTGGTTATTCAGTATTGCATATTATAAGTTCGAGTATACAGAATTATACACATAAATGGAAAAGTGAAATATCGCTATGTCTTTGGCGGGGTTTCCACCGACCGGCTAGGGCTAACTACAAATACGGTGACGTAGTAGCAGACATTCAAGACTTAGTTGGGTTTCCACCGACCTCGCATTGCAGAATGCAAATGACATTGAGGAAAATGTTTGTTTTTCTTTTTATAGAAATCTAATAAAATGTTTGTATTAACATATCCCATGACGCCATTTTTTAATTTTAGTTAGTTTGTTTGTGATTTTACTCTGTGATCATTGATCAATTTTAACTATGGCATAGAGTAAAACAAACATTTCCGTCAATGTCATTTGCATTCTGCAATGCGAGGTCGGTGGAAACACCGCCTAAGTCTTGAATGTCTGTTACCACGTCACCGTATTTGTATTTAGCCCTAGCCGGTCGATGGAAACCGCGCCGTAATAACATTAACTGGAGAACAAGAATAAATTAGCATTGGTTAAAAGCTTAAATTAAACAAGCAATTATTTCATAGTATTCTTAGGTCAATGTTTTCAGTAACTAATTAATTTAACTCAAAAGTTATAATAATCCTCTGCATCTGAGAACTTTTAAGTATGGGCGCAAAAACGTGGAAGCAGAAAGTAAACTACTGCTATTTGTTTTCCGTCTCTATTCCCACGACTATTATGTAAACATTAAAATTAATATTTTTTTAAAGAACATTTTAAGTTTTAGCCCTTTTTTTACGTTATTATTTCTATTTTCAAAGAAATACGACTGTTCAACTTAAAGATAGTAAGTATTTTATTAACTGTTTACAGTAATTCGTGCATTGTTTGAATTAACTCTTTTCATTGGCAGTTCTACCTGTTGCGCCTGCTACACTCCGTTCATGATTCATCATGATTCATGAACTCTCGTGAAAAAGATTTAACTTTTTAGCAATTTTTAAGCGCTACATAAGATTCTAAATGTGCCAGGGTTATAGGATTTGAGGGTTAGTTATAAACCAAGGGAAGAAATTTCCAAACTGTACTCAGTAGGCAAATTTGAAAATTCATCGTGTGCCATGCATACCACAGTTATTCCACGGTTGCACGCGTCAATTTATGTCATTGTATTCAAGTATGTTATCAGCACATGTACCTGTAATTAGCATAGAAGCAGTATGTAGACATGTTTCTCGTCTTTCAGCTTATTGGTTTTGAGAAGTTAAAAGACTATCATACAACTGTGAGTAGATCGTGCAGTAAGTATATACCTTACAAAGAATCTTAAGGTTAGCCTAAATTTTACATGCCCAAACATTCCAGAATCAACTGCAAGGCCCATACTTCGTGCATTGTTTCGTTGAGTATAAGCCCGGTTCTTGGAATGAATTCGAAAACTGCATAATTGACGGATGATGGCACTTCCACCTAGCCATTCATGTACGCCCAGTGTTTTCTCTGAAACATTTCTAAGTGTGGTGGGAACGCCCCTTAGTTAGCATTGAGCACACCATCAGTTTGTTGACATATTTTTACAGGTTAACTGAAAATGTTTCTCATTGCTTCTTTTCCATTCTGAACTGAAAAGATATATAATTTATGCTGACTTTTTTTTTCAGATAATGGATGCTTTAAGAAGTGTACTTAACAACAGAGACTCGTCAGGTGGTGATGAGGAACAAGGAATTCTCAGTGGGGTACGTATTAATGACACTCATTGTTAAAAATAACTTGGTATAGTTTTACGTAATAAAATTTAAAAATACACAACCGGTTTCGGCTCACGCCATCGTCAAGTGCGATTGAAAAACAGATGAATCCAAAACAGTATGCAAGCTAAAACAAAACAAATGCATTGTCAGGATAACACACAGCATCGCATAAAGTAAGCAAATTAAAATTAAAAAGGTTATGTCATTAAGTAACGTTTTGTTTTTAACCATAGCTTCCCTAATCTCAATGGTTTCTAAATTTTTAAGTATTGTAGTTCCCCCTTGTAGGCGCTTCCATTGGTTATTGTTTAAATGTTCATTTTTAATTTGTTTACATTATGCGGTGCTGGGTGTTATCCTGACAATGCGTTTGTTTTGTTTTAGCTTGCACACTGTTTTGGTTTTATCTGTTTTTCAATCGCACTTGACGATGGCGTGAGCCGAAACCGGTTGTTTATTTTTAAATTTTATTACGTAAAACTATACCAAGTTATTTTTAACAATGAATGACAGCAAGTTTTACAAAGTTACTAAGGAGACTATTATGTTTACGTATTAATGCAGAGTATTCCTCTGGATTTATTCGTTAGGCGGGTATTCCATATACGTCAATCGTCAATGAAAAATTGAAAAATGACGTTTTAGCAGACATTAAAGACATACTAAAAATTCTGCTACCACGTCAATTTACGTCATTTTTCAATTTTTCATTGACGATTGACGTATGTGGAATGGGCGCCTTAGGTTCGAGTCACCCTAAACGTAATCAACTTCACTACACAATTAAGGAGGCAGATCTACACAAACTGTTGATTGACTATTTTCCTACAACTATGTGTTGTAAGAACGATCGTTAAAGCCCTTTCGTTGTGCCAGGAATTTATGACAAGGTCCAACCTTCTCGTAGTGAGTGATATCAGATGTTGACGTCATTCCATAATTTAATTATCCAAGGGGCACAACTACTTGAAACCAGTAGGTATATGAACACCCAGAATGTCTCCCTAGCCCAGCAGTAGGGTATCGCCGTATAATAGAGGAAGTTGCGGATACTAGACCTGAGTAGACTATTCATTAATTATTTAATGTTTTTTTTTTCTATCTAGTTAGGTCATACAAATTCATGAGATATCCTTTTATGTATTGGCGTGGATGTAAGTTAAACTCAACGACATTTTTACCTATTTTATAACTAGGAGCTGAACTTTTTCTTCACAGTTACTGTTTCTTACCATTGCATTGATGATTGTTTTATAGCTTTCTGATGCAACAACACTGAGCCGGATGACAAGACTGAAGCTTTTTGCTGCATTTTTCTTAGCTGGCATATTCTTTTCGATTATGGGATCCATTTTTTTAGTCTTCCCAGGCGGACTTGCTGCATTTGCTGCTCTTTACACTATAGGAAACTTAGCAAGTATTGGAAGGTATGTTTGCTTCAACGTGGTTGAAGTTGAAACCGTGAAGGTCGTTACTATGTTATTGTGTTTATTAATAACCCCAACCCGGGCAGACACAGACCCACTGCTCGTAGCTGTAGAGTGTAGAGGAAGCAGTATCTCTAAAGGAAGGCCTCCTGATACAAACCAAGACTTCAGGCCCAGTCAGCCGGTTGAAAAAGCGACATGAAATGTGAGCCTCGGTAAAAGCGACCTGCAAGAAACCGGGCTCACAAGCAAACAGCTCTGCCGCCGACCCTCCATGAGAAAATGGCGTGGAAAAAATAATAATAAAAATAAGGTGACGTAAATGTAAAACTTTTTAAAAAGTTTGTAGTTGTAGTTTGTAAAACTTTTTAAAAAGTGTTTGCTATAACGAACTTCGCTAGGATTAACTTGACATGATGTTTAGCAGACAACTCCTCTCAGGGTTTGAAGCCTTTAACCTACGTTCAAATTGAGGCCCATTAAATAATTGAAAGAGTTCTGGCCAAAAGCATATTATTCTTTTACTGCTGTCCATGCCAGCGCATTTATAAATGTACCGTCTTATTACCGTTAATTCAGAGGAAATCATTGAATGTTGTTTCAGAAAACTCATCAATCTCTTATGTATATATATATTACACGCAGTATTTGTAATTTCTCGAAATAATGGCCAGTAAGGGACTGTGTTATGACTTCGTACATCAATAAATAACAATATGTTTTCCATTTTTCTGCGACTGTCAGCAGAAATATTGCCAAATTTATGTTTTCTAATGAAGGGAAAGATATTTGAGTTATATGCTGCTCCGCTAATAAATTGCATCATTATTAAACTTTATTTATTATTTGCAATCGCGGAACCACGGAACTAAATGTAATAAGAGCTGGCAATTTTCTTCATATTGAAAAGATTTTCAAAATAATCAGTGTATTGTGCTCGGGAAGTAGAGTAGCTAATAGTTTCAGTATTGCTACATTTAGGCCATAGCTGCTGCTAACTCTTCGACTTTACTTCACCTCTAAACCTAAATGATTGTATGTGACAACAGTTTTATCTTATATTTACAGTACAATGTTTCTAATGGGACCAGTCAAGCAAATGAAAAATATGTTTGACTCTAAACGGGCTATCGCTTCGCTAGTCATGATTTCTTCGCTGATCCTCACTCTGATTGCAGCCTTTTGGGTAAATTGCTTACACGTTTTTGTTACAGTTATGATATCAAAATTTTCAAGCAGCTTGCATATTAAACCTAGGCCTGATTCTATTTATTTTTGCAATGCTTCAAATAATTATTCGAACTAAGTTATAACTGATCCAGCAACTCTCGGAGGAGTATTTAATAATTTATTGTAATGGAACAGCTACCATATTTTGTTTATTTGGACTTAGGAATTTAAAATTCCTGTTACTGACAGATGAAATTGGTATTTTCTAGTCGTTTCCGTCCATTTTTTCACACCTGTTTTTCATAATTGTCCCTGCCTCTAGAGGCTTTCTTTAAAGTTCTATATCCTCTAATTTCGGTTTGTATGAAGGGGGCCCATTGATTTTCTCAATGACCCTGATTATAACATACGATATTGAATAAAATAAATAAATCGGGTCGGATTTAGTGTCAAACTAGGGTTGAAAAAAGTCTAGACAATATGCCCTCTTAATGATTATTCTTTATAAAATTAGTTCATTTTTTTTTTTTTCAGGTGAAAAGTGGCGTACTAGCGATTGTGATGGTGATAATACAGTCCCTGGCCATGACCTGGTATGCCCTTTCCTACATTCCCTATGCCAGGGACGTTGTCATAAAGTTTTTCAGTGTTTTGTGGGAATGAAAGGACATTGATACCATCTGGAAATTGCATACACTTCTATTGTAGATACTAATTTTCTAAACGATACAACAGAGATTTATACGTACGAAAGTAAGCAAGTAGGTAGTCCTACTGAGACTAACAGTCACATTGAAAATAATATTGCACATAAGTTAGTTATTTGTATACTGTCGTAATGGTAATGGTAATGTAATCGCACCATATTTAATCAGCTCAAGTTATCCGAGTGTTTTTGGGGACTATGTGCATTCCCGCCTGTGTATTCTGTCCATTGATGCTTTTCTTAATGATTCATTATCTTATCCTACTATGTGAAAACACTAGTTAGCTAGAGAACACTGTGTAACAGAGCAAGAATTGGGTTTTGTCGTTACGTACGGTACTATGTGCTATTTCCAAGACTGCTAAACTGTTGATATTTTGTTATTCTTGTTAACATTTGTGAAATAGTTTATACAATTCAATTCGTTTAACAAATGCACAAGAGGCCTTAAATTGTAGTATAATTGTAAGTTTTACGCATGCATTTACCATTATGATTTATGAGGAAAAAGAAAAGAAAAATATTGACTGAAATAATTATAGTATGGAAACTTATCTGCTACAAAACGATGTTAATGTGTCTTCCATTTCCATGATTGAAAAGAGGATGCAGGTTTAACGATTAATTACTGGATCAGTGGATCAACACAAACGATACTAAGTTTTGAAAAATGGCTCGAATACATTATTGGATATCAAACAAAATGGAATTGCGTTTAGAACCTATATTTTTATGGCAACTATCCAGTTTCGTTAGAATTTTTTATATACGGTGAGTTCGGAAAAATTTGGTACTAAATTTTGTATTTAAATAAATAAATAAATAAACGTTTATTTGCAAACAGACAAAGTCCAATAATATGCAAATTAACTTAACTTACTTAACTATGATTATCATAATTTACATGTGTGATACATAACTATTGTACAATTATAATTATAAGCAGTATATCGTACATCTATTTGACAATGTGAAGATTAAATAAATAAGTTGTATACAAGTTATCTAGTTGGTAAGTAATGATAAAAATAAAAAGTAATACTATAAAGTAATACTATCTGCCAATACATATCATTCTTATATATCTTAACTAAGTCTTTATTATTTAAAAATGGTAATCTTATAAAAGGTAGTCTATTGGATTCATTACAGCTAATGTTTTAATAAATTTACGTTTGCCATCGGTGATGTCTAAATGTGTAGCATTAAGATTAAATATTTGGGCTCATCTTTCCAGAATGACCAGGGAAAAGTCCCCTAAGGTCCCATTTTAACATTTTATGAGGACAAATGACCCCCAAAATAGGTGGTACTTATCCTTATTTTTATTTCTAGCATTCTTTTTATCCACTTTAAGTGGATATGCTACGTAGAAAATTGGCACCCCAAAATTAAATGCTTTTCATTTTTTATTTAATTAACTCAGCAAGTTATTAAAAATGTGGCTCATCAAGTTATAGAAGACTGCTTCGTGCATCATATAGTATAATCGGGTATTTCTACTTTCGGTTTTGTAGTTCTTCCAAAAATCCCAAATTACGCGAAATTTTAGTCTTGTCTAGTATTTATGAAAGAACTATGGTACCAAAAATTTAATATTTCCTATTATATGATGCAAGAAGTAGTCTTCTACAACTTCCATGAGCCAAATCTTTAATGACTAGCTTAATTCAATAAAAAAATTAAAAATACAAAAAATTTTGGGGTGCTGAGTTACTACCTAGCATGGCCTCTTAACGAAAAAAATGTTAATTTCTAAAACATTATCATTAAAATGATCTCAAAATTAGTGTACGGAGGTTCCGGTAGGAATAGTAGTAAGAGGACAGTGAATTATTCAGTTAATCAAATTTTATTACATATGGTTAACACATGGTTATAACATAACCACAGTTATGGCACATACCTCAGGAGTTGCTGGGTTTTATCAAGATAAATCTGAAACTTTGAACATACATTTTTTTTTTTTTTTTTTAAATCAAAAGCCCCCTGGGCGGAACTGGAACCCAGAATATATTTTTTTAATTACCTGCGCTTTCTCCACTTCCTGTGTTTTTGTCTCATAAATAGATAGCTACATTAATCTATTAAAAAAAATATATATATTTTATAAAAGGTTAAATCGCATACAAACATTTTAATGAATGTATCCGATTAACCTCTTCAATCGCTTCACTAAGTCACCTAATAGGTACTTGTGTCGAGTTACGACACTTCTCCTACCGCAAGGCAATGTAGATACTCGTAAAAGTGCAAGCACGCTACCACTTTGCCACCGAAGTCGCTATATGATACCAGGAAATTTGAAGGATGAACTATTCTCAAATTATAAACTTTTCCATTGGCCAAGACATATGTTTTGGGGGCTGAAGCCTGACCTCGGTTCTGCCTAGGGCAATATAGGGTACTTATGATGTTGTACAGCATACCTAATAAAACGTTTGTTCAAAGCTTCCGATTTACTTTGATTATACTCAGCAACTCCTGGGGTGCATAGCATTAATTATGTTCAGACCATGTCATTCGGGACATACTGTCGAGCCAAAATACAAACATTCAGCTTGTACCTAATTTTTCCGAACTCAAAACTTATGGAACTGGGTAATAAGGGTGACTGGCTTCTTTCCATGTGCCGGAAATCTTACAATACTCGTTTCCGACGAATTGCCTATGTTCGGCTTAAGATAAAGCATGGCAGCAGACAAATTTATCCGTCAGGTTCAACTATCCAGAAAATTTCCGACCATGGTCTTAGAAATTGTCAACTTCCACTTTGGTATATTTATCCACGTGTGTATTCAATTTATTACTTCTATTGTAGAATTATCGTGAATGTCTGAAGGTTATGTCACGTTAACTTATGAATTAACTGTTACTGATAATTATATATATATATATATTGTAAATTATTCAGTGTCAGCCAATCGCAATTCTAATAATAATTGTAGTATTATACAATAGTAGTAGTACTAACACTTAACCGACAGCACATGATTTCTTAATGTATTAAATTGGAATCGTAGGCTATATACAGGGGGTTTCAGGTGAATGGCGACAAACTTTCAGGAAACTAAATTACCTACATATTGTGCTACGGTACCGAAAGTGCACCCCTATCAAGCTAGGGGTGGATTAACGGTAAAATGTGGGGATTGAGCAAAGTTCCGGGAAAATGAGTCCTTCAAAACTAGTAGACTTACTGCAGATCTAAGCATTGAATATGAACAACAAATAAATTGCACATCAAGATTATCATATCGGTAAATTTCCTTCAAAATTTATTCTTTAAGTGCCAATAGTCATGATTTGTTCGGAAACCCGTGAAGTTGCTTGGAAACTCAACTGAATTGTTGTGTTTTATCATCAATTCTGGCTTTTTCAATGCATTTTTGCCTTAAGTCAATAATATGTTTTTGTCAACACATGCCACTATGACTATCGCTCCTTCGCGTGTTGCTCAAATTTCAAGTTTTACAGTCAATGCTGAGGGAAAATATGTTTCTATACCAAAAATGAACCATTTTTGAATCAGGGGCGAATCCAGGGTTTTGCTCTTAGTTTCAAAAACGAGCACAATAAAAAAAGAAATTTCGATTTTTCTAACCGATTTTATTGTTAATAAAATAGCTATTTTACTGTTTTCAACGCTTTTGTTGGTATGTTTCCATACGGCAAGCAACGTTCAAGCGTTCATCATTGTTAAATATTAGCTTCATAGCCTATTTTGTTACCTCCAAAGGCAGTTCTTTGATGTGAAAGCTATTGGCTAGGTCTACGGCAGGGTGCTTATTTCTGAAGCATAGCGCAAAACCCTGGATTCGCCACTGGAGCAAAAATGGTTCATTTTCGGTACATATAGGCTATTTCTGTTCCGAATCGAATGAAAAACTTATCATTATTATTTTTAAATTACGAATTTTGGGCGAAACAGGCCAGGTGCGATATTCATAAAGGACGTCGCGCACACCTTTGTAGGAATTAATTCTGGCAAAACTAATCTATTAACATATACATTTTTTGCTTTATGAAGAAAGTAATCTGTTGTCTGATGAAATGCTTTGAAAAAGCTGGAACTGTTGCTAAAACACAGACAAATCCAGTTGGCTTTTCAAGCAACTTCCGCGTTTCCGTACAAATCTGATTTCAGGCGATTTGGACGGAAATTTACTGGAACGGTTGATGCGTAGTTTAATTGTTGTTTACGTGCGATGCTTAGATCTGCAATAGGTCTACTAGTTCTTGAGGACAACGCATTTTTCTGGAACTCTGCACATTTCACCCTTAATCCTTTATGAAGAAAGTAGTCTGTTGTCTGAGGAAATGCTTTGAAAAAGCTGGAACTGTTGCTAAAACACAGAAAAATCCAGTTGGCTTTTCAAGCAACTTCCGCGTTTCCGTACAAATCTGATTTCAGACCATTTGGACGGAAATTTACTGGAATGGTTGATGCGTAGTTTAATTGTTGTTTACGTGCGATGCTTAGATCTGCAATAGGTCTACTAATTCTTGAGGACAACGCATTTTTCTCGAACTCTGCACATTTCACCTTTAATCCGCCCTTAGTTCGATAACATTGCACTCTTGGTATCACAATATATTATAGATTATTTTTGCTCTGAATTGAACGGGGAAAGTTTATGAACTACGTCAAATGGCCTATATGCGATGACATTCTCAAGTTCTTATTGGGTAATCTTCCATTAGACGAAAAATTAGAGGGCAGCCACAAAAATTACGAAGTATTGTCCCAAAACTCAATAGGGTTGCTAGCAAGAGGCAAATTCTATTGGGCCTCAAGACCTACGTCCACAAAATGCCATTAAAAAAAAACAGTTAACATTGCGGTGTATTTTATTGACCTGCATTCTGTAGCGCACGAGTCCTGTGGTTAATGATAAGTCTGAGCAATGCCTTTGTTGAAATAAACTATATATGAATTATGGTGACGATCATGTTACGTAGTTAGCCTTTGTATCGAAAAATAATTATTCTTGTTAATAGCTCTGCAAAGTCTCTTACTTTTACAAAACCCTCCTAATTCTATCGTATAGTATCCCATTAAATAAAGAAACCGTGGCAGTGCCACGGTGGCACTGCATAACAGCGCATATAGCAAAGCTAAGATGCCATGGTTAATAAATAAGCAGCCTGTGCCTTAGAATTATGTAGTGTAAGCTGGGCGCTGTCATGCGTGAATGATCGCAGGAGTTGGCTGATTTATTATACCTGCAGCCTCTCCTCTCTCTGCATATCTCCTGCATAATAGGCTGAGTATAGAGCATAAGGCATAGTAATCGTTTCAGTAGACGATAAGAAGTGTTAAGAACCCCTCTAGGCTTTTCGAAAAAAGTTAAAATTCAAAAGAAATATCAGATACATGACTGTGTTGACAACTATGTACAAGAAAATTCTTCCCTTCACATTTGGGTACTAATAGTATGGGGCTGTCTTTGACACCGATTGGCCAGTTATGGAGCTTACCCCCATGTGGCCTTTTGTGGGGAGGGGGGTAGGTGGGTCAAAATAGGAAAAATATATGTAGGATCGATTAAATTAGAGCGTAATAAATTAATTTACCATAGATTTACCAAATTTGGGGGGGGGGGCAGCTACCCCCCTCTGTAATCCGCCCTTGTGTTGGTGTTAGTGCCTGTCACCGAAATTAGATGATCTTAAAAAAAAACTGGACTTGTCGGGATTTGAACCGACAATCTACGCTTATCCAGTGCATAGTTTTAACCACTGGACCACAAGCCCAAGTACAGTACCCTCTAAATCCTCTACTTATATAGTATATTCTTATAGATAAGATTCGTATTGCTATACAGGTTAGCACAGCTACAAAACCTGGTCTTACATTATTGCATAAAGATTTATTCAATATATTGTATAGTATTATATACCATATATTTCTGCAATATATATTAGTGATGGTCACATATTATGTATTAAAATATGGAGTAACATTTCTTCCATTCAGTAATTCCTCAATGATAGCTCTACGATTGATATTTTCCGTGAAATATGATGTTGCACACTTACAATGTTTCTCCCCTCATGTTGTCTCTACATTAGTACCCTGTAACTATGACACTGATCAGGATTACGTGACAGTGATGTCACGAAATTTTCCCTCGCAGTTTCTCATGAAAAAAAAATTGGTTGGTCTATTAAGTCGGTTTATAGACGATAGTTTAACGTGACAACGCCTAATTCAATAAATATTACTTAAATTACCCCTTCGGGGCTCGCATGACTTGTGTCATGTCGAGTCAAAACTTCACTGCATATCTCACAAGGCCAAGCAGTTTGACTCGGGGCTGGATGATCCAATCTGTGGTAACGTAATTCAGATTGTGGAAAAAAATCGAGGCAAAACTCACATTGATTCGATTGTAACCCCAAGTGCTCTACGTTCCTGTGAGCATAGTACTGACGAGAAGGTACCTTCCCTCCACACGTTCTGCATTCCTCTAGAGTGTGGCAGGCACATCTTGCTTGTGTAGTGTCTTTGTAAATCTTCGCTAGTGTTGAAATATCAGTGGCAGCAACTTGCAAATAAAGGTTCATCTTGACTCTTTATGCATTTTGTGTTGTTACGAAAGTAACGGATTAAATCTCTTGTGAAGGGAAAACCGGCGCCACAGTCGGGACATGGAGGTTCAGTTGTTTCGTTGGGTAATTCCTGGGGAAATTCCTTTTTTATGTCTAACTCGGAGTACTCAATTTTAATGTTGTCCATTTCTGAGTCTGTATTTAAATTTGGATTTTCTAATTTCTCCGATACTTCGGGATATTTTAGTTTTACTTGTATTCCCTCCACATTCGCACATTCCCGTAGAGTGACACACATCTTGTTTGTGTCGTGTCTTTGTAAATCTTCGTTAGTGTTGAAATATCGGCGGCAGCAACTAGCAAAGAAAGGTTCATTTCGACTCTTGATGTATTTTGTGTTGGTACGACAATGAAGGATTAAATCTCTTGTGAAGACAAAACCAGTGCCGGGTCAGCGGGGTCAGGACCCCCCCCCCAAAAAAAAATTTTTTTTTTAGATATTTCTAAAAAAAATCGCCGGGGAGACCCCGGTCCCCCTTTTTCCAGTTTTGCTAATAAAGTTATCGTCTGCAAAATCAAAATTCTTTGCCGACAAACTATTTCAGGCCTATCTTTTTAAAAACAATCCCCCGGGGGGGGGGGGCATCAAATGAAACACCACCCCATTCGAAAATCTATCATAAGCGGGCAAACTTTATGAAAACTGGACCCCCCCCCCCAAAAAAAAAAATTTGGCTACGCCACTGAAGCGTACCGTACCAAATTTCAAATTACTGTCAAAATTGCGATTGGCCCGTAAGCACAGCAAGCTGGTACATTGATGGTACATAGATGCTACATATCATGCAGAGGTGTACAACCTAATCATTAAGCTTATGATCTAATTCAATTAAACTGTGTAGCGTAGCCATTTTTTTAGGGGGGGGGGGTTCAGAAATTTCATTGGATATTACGTCATAGTATTTTTTATTTTTCAAAATCTGATTCAATCTAGGCCTAGTGTCAAGCCATTTAATTTCGGGGGGGGGGGGGGGTGTTTGACCCCTGGCTACAGCCTTGAGTACTCTCACATAATTGGTCAATAATTTGGAACCCAGGGATGTGTTCGTAAGCTTTTTTACCAGCTTTAAAAAAAACTTCTATGGCAATTTCCTTAACCCGTAGTAATAAGTCTATAAGAATAGCAAATGGTAAGATGGGCCTGTACAGTAATACAATGGGCGGTAAAACACAAGAAAGTGAAGATGCGTACAATTAAAAAGCAGGAGACTGTTTAACAGTACAGGTTTTGTAACGGACTTAAATATATGATGCGGGAGATGAGTAGCATTGCGCAAGCGTAAGCGTGGCGAGGTCCAACTTGCATACGACAGCTAGGCTGAGGCAGATCTTGGAGAATACGAAAGAACATTTTTAATCATTTATTTTTCGGTTGAAAGATTTGAAGTATTAAAATTTTATGATGTACCAGAAAATGGCGTAAGGAGTAACCCTCGGCCCGCCGCTGCTTACGGGCCACCACAGTGTAAACCTATGAGCCTGATTTAATAACTTCAAAGTAAGAGACCATGGATCTCCAGTCTGTCGTCTTTCAAACGAAAAATAAATGAATAAAAATGTTCTTTCGTGTTCTCCAAGATCTGCCTGTCTGTCGTACGCAAGTTGGACCTCGCCACGCTTACGCTTGCGCAATGCTACTCATCTCCCGCGCCATATATTTAAATCCGTTACGGCGTAAGACGGAGCCTTATAACATGTTGTATTGACCCGAAAGGGGCAAAATATATGTTCCAGCTACGTCTAACATATTTGTAGACTAACAATTTTCATGAATTAATCTCTGTTGACAATTAGCAGTTTTAGTTATTATCCGCTTAAATTCTTGTCAAATTTATCATTTTCTACGGGGTTTACTTGGATAATTTACACGTTACACAAGTTACCTATATTTTTTCGTTGGTTTCCAAAGCTGCTAACAGAGACGTAGGTGGTTTTGGCAATGAAATAAGAAGATTTAATATGTAAATAAATAAATAACAACACGCTACTTTATGAACCTTGCAAGTACACACTAGTTTTGCGGCCTCGGATAGGCACACCTTCCTTGAACCTAAGTAAGTAAGTAAACGTTTTTATATTTTAAAGTGCTTCTATTCTACACAAATTATTAACAAACAGAAACTTACAAACAGGACTTAACAACCTCAACCTGAATATCTTGAGCATTTCCCTTGCGACTGAAATCGGGCTTGTAGCCACGAGAAACCATCATCACCCAGTGGGCTGAAGCGGGGGTCTTCGCCACGCATACAAAGCGAACAGTCTTATTTTCTGTTTCCTTGACGTCTTCGGGATTTTTGCAAGCCGGCTGAGGCTTAACAGAGAAACAGTGCTTGCCTTCTTGTTCGACAACCATAAGCTTCTTCTGGACTGAAGCGTTGATTACAACCTCGTTGGTTTCAACAGATCCACTGACCCTCTCGGCTGACTTGGGAGGGCTGGTCTTTTGCGCTTCTTGCTCATCAACAGTGTTAGACCTCAGATGAATAAGTCTTTGACAATACTCAGTTTTTTCAGTGGTTGTTGGTCGAGTAGAGGTACTTTCTGTAGTGCTGGTGCTGGGATCATCAGTAGACGGCCGCTCCGTAGAAGAAGGCCGCTCCGTAGAAGAGGGCCCATCTGTAGAAGAGGGCCCAACCGTAGAAGAGGGATAAGAGGGAAGAGTAAAAATCCAAGATTTTATGAATGTCTTAAGATTCATTGCTATCTTACGGTTGGGGGTTACAAAATCTAACTCTTCGCCATCGAAATCTCCACAAAGGCCACCCATACGGCTCTTGTACATAGAATTAGTTATTATCATCAGGCGGGAAGGTTCATAGATAAGCTGAAGGTTGTATTCAGGCACAGTCACTTGGATAGTTTCTTCATTAATGAGTCGAATTACCATAATGACCTTTCCAGATTTGTCCTTAACATCGTATTGCTCGTTCTTATTCAGCTTGATGGCCTCACCATTAACCGTCATAGAATTGGGTGTCATGAGAATATACATCTGCTCGTCTTCTTCCAGAGTAAGCATAACATCACGTTGTGATACCCCCGTCACTTGACGAAGAAGTACGTGGAAGCGCTTTGTCTCATCTAGTAAATCATCGGCGTTACGTTTGGGAATTGAGATGGCAGCGACATGCCATATTTCATTCAAAGCGATGGGGTAAGTGACGTTGTCAAATGTCATGACTTTGCTGTCGTCAATGGTGCAGGTAGCTGGAATAAACCAAAATATTTCAACTAAGCGGATAATGACTAACGAAAATGGTTATACTATAGAAATCAGATAAAAATAAAATCCACTGCACTTATTTATAGGCACACATTTTTTTATCTGGCATTCACTCTAAAGCAGTCAACATCAGAACAGTAACTAATATAATAAAAAAGCTTCTGTCCAAGTAGGTATATAAAAAATTTGGATGGATTTCTGAAATTGACAGAAACTGCCTTCATTGTGTTGTCGTGTTGTGCCCCAAGTAATTGAAAAGATTATGCTTCATTTCGGGATTATTATTTTATGGGAAACAGCTAGTCTATCCTATGTTAGCGGCGTTTCTGATGCCAAATATCTTCGGACGAAGCAGGTACCTCAATATAGCAATCAAGACGTGAATTTTGGAATATCCACCAACACACTGAGAACAACTGAGAAACAAGTGGTTATCCAAATCGTAGAAGCAATTACATTTCTGCCTTATTCCCAAGAAGAACACTGGGGATTAATTATATTGTATAGACTAATTAACTGCATGGCTAAAAACAAATGTTATCAACGAGAGCAAGCATATTGTAAGCTTTTATAGTAGTTTAGCTTTAATATATATATATATATTAAATAAATAAAAGAAAAGTTTAAGTCAATACTTACATTCGTATTGCTGAAGAAGAGCAGTAAAGCCAACTCGTTGAACAAGTGACATTTGAGGGTGGATAACAAGGGCGGAGCGAAGAAGGCTGGGGATGGGCACATTCCTGATGTATCCATTACCGGCTGGCGATAAAACGGTTGAATTAACAGAAGAAAGATCTGGAGAATAGTTGACGTGAACATTAATGGTGCCTTCAGGAACATCACGAGCAAAAGGATCCTCAATAATTGAAGGGCGAAGGCTGTGGCGCAGAAGATGGTACATCTGATAACTGGCGTTTCTTACTTGATTGGGAACATCAACGTACTTGACATCAAAATTGTACTGGTCAAAAAGCCTGGCTTCGAACGTGGCATTACGACAACCAGAAAGGTATTGGTTCTTCTCAGAAATTTCAGACAGACATTGAAGAGCATAGGGTTGTTTCTTTAAGAATGCAAGGCGGCCTTCAGTGCGATTAAGGGTGCCAGTTAAAGCAATAGATGATCCGCTCTTAGCGTCTTCTCCAAAATTAAGTTGAGCCATGATTTTACCATTCTCTTGGTGTTTTACGGCATCTAAGAAATGCAGACTGTTAACAACAGGCATTTTAGAAGATGCATCAAGAGCCAATTCCCATTGAGGTAGGCGCGAAAGTTTGGCAGAAACGAACAACAGCAGTTTCGCTTCCTCGTCTTCTTGTTGGCGTGAACCGGCTACGGTTGCAACAAGTCGGGCTGGGTTAGCACCTTCGATTTTCAATCCCAAGTCAAGGACGTGGGACACAGCATTTTTGGTGGCCACTTTCTTCAAAAATTCGTTTTTCCTGACATCGCTGTCAATGCTCTTGTCACTGGGAATGGCTTGGTTGGAAGAACCAACATGGCTATGAGAGTCTTTGTTTGTCCTATTTGCATATGAAGCGGTGAGAACCACAGAGCGAGTTGTAGTGCGGGTTCTGTCGAAGGAAATCTCAACCTTAGTGTTTTCAAGTGTCCTTTCAGCCGCGGGGAAGGTCAGGCCAGAAATCAGGTCATTGCGGCTCAGGATGTCCCAAATGGTAACGAAGTCAGCACGCTTGTCAGTGCGACCTTTCACGCGAAGGGCAATGCCTACAGTTTCATCTCCATAAACTTCATTTAGCTGTTGAGGTTCGCGGACACGGATGACTTTAACATCTTCGTTTTCGGGTGAGCTAACAGGCTTACGCTTTAGAGGGTTTCCTTGCACTGTGAATGGCCAAGAGCTGTAGTGGAGAAGTGGCTGTTCCAACGGACGTTCAGGAGTAGAAATTTCACTACCAGGTATGTTAAGTTCAACGCGAACCTTGCGCTCCTTAACATCAACATCGATTGTAGCATTGACAGGAATGTTGGCTTGAAGGTGTCTATCATTGCCAGCCATGTAGAACCGTTGAACCATGGGAGTGATAATTTGGAAGCGGGCTTGAGTGCTTTTTGAATAAATGGTCCTGAATGAAGGCTCAATAGTGATTTTCATGGTTTTCAGGTCAGTCGGATTTTCGTATTTCCTATCCATGGTAACGCGTACTTTTCCAGTCATTGCCATAAAGGTAGGTTTGGAAATCGATAAAAGGAAAGGGAAGCCTAGAGCAGTTGGGAATGCAAGGCTGAGTTCTTGTTCAATAAAGCGTTTTTGGTAAGAGAAAGTCTCTCCACGTTGAAGTGCCATCAAGATTTTATCCATGGTCTCTTGTGCAGTTTTGGTTAAACTGCTGTTGCTGTAAGCAATGAATCGTTCCGCGGCGGCCCATTTGGCGAGAATATTTCCTTCAATTTCCTTCTTCCATTGAGAATGAATACCGAGTTTTTTGTAAACTTCTTCATATGAAGTTGGTGATGAAGACTTAGGTGTATACTCATTCTGACCGTATAAGATAGCATGGGCATGGTCCAAAAGGTCGGCAGAAGATGAGATCATAGCTGAGAGCTGAAAAAGAATACCAATTATTAACGAATTTTGCAGTTTATCGCATAGCAGTTTTCATATGCAATAGTGATGTCAACTTCCAGTTACTCAATTCTTTTCTGATTATTTGCAGTACACCTAATTTATAGGCTACACCTTTTTTCAATAAAAATAAATAATAAAAATATATTATCTGCGCCACAAAACTACTAAAATCCGTTCTATAATATGAATGCCGTACCTTAAAACCAGGGTAGCGAAGACCGTTCCAGTTTTCGGTGATCTTATACAAGATACTTTGGGGCAAAAGAGAGTCATCGCTGCCAATATAAGCAAAATATCTGTTTTCAGCCAGGTTGAGTCCTTCAATAAGATAAGCTGTTAAGTTGGCACGTGAGTACTGTATTCCTTGAACATCGGCGGGGAGTAAATTGACCGCAGCTTGAGCGTTGGCGCGACTAAAATCAATTAATGAAAAAAACTAATGATTTCACATTTCAATGGTTTCAATGATCTTCACAATAGGAATTTGCAGGGATAGAGACATAAAAATGTAAATGAAAAAATTATGCTCACCGCTCAGCGTTCCACTGCCCTGGAAGTACGGAGGCGGATTCAATTGCAGATCTGACTGCAGAGCGGACTTGTCTAAAGGGCTCACGACGGGCAACTTCAGCCATGCGTTGAAGCATAGAGGCTGGAGGGTTTGTTTCCATGAGATTGAAAACAGCGGCAACACGGACAGTGATTTCTTCCTCCTTATTCAGGTAGATCTTGTATAGAACGGAGCGGGCGAGCCTGGGGTAAATGTGGGCCAGCTTGTCTAAGGATACAACAATAAGAGTGCGCTGGAAGGCAGTGACATTGATTTTTCCTTCTAGGTAGGGCTCATAGACAGAGAGAATTTTGGGGTGGCCGAGGTTTCCCAGAGATCTGGTGTAAACTTGAATCATCACGCTGTCCTGTTTACGAACGGCCTTTTCTAATTGACTTGAAAGGTAAGGGATGATTTCTTCAACAAGGAGTTTGTCGTTCTTAAGGGCCATAGGTCCATAGATGTGTACGGGGTAGCGGTTGTGGCCTTCCTTTCGGTCAACTTGAGCCATTCGCAATAGGTTTGTCAAGGAAAATAGAGCAGTAGCATTGAGGTGGCTGTCATGGGCTACTTCTTTGGTAAGTTCCTAAAAATAAAAAAACGGAAACAATCAGCAATAATAAGTATTAGAGTCATAGCTCTATTGAACATCCCAGTTTGAATACTATACGCCGAAACGTTTTTACTACTGGAAAGTAAATTGTTGTTAAAAATATGTAACTTCTTAACTTCTTATTTTCTTCAGTTTTGAGCTTATTATTCCTACTACTATCGAAGCAAAAAATCGAATTAGCGAATTACTTACAAAGAATGTCTTCAGGTACTTTTCAGTGGGAGCCTGAGCGGCCTTGGTTAGGGCGGCAACGATTTGAGCTGCTTCCTCACCGCGCATCTTCTTATCCTTGATGAGAGTCTGGATGACCGAAAGAGCTTGGTTGGATCCAGCAGCAGCAATAGCATCGCGCAGGGCAATCCAAGCAGCCCATTTTTGGGAAGTAGGTTCGGCACCATCTTCAGAAACGTAGAGTTCTTGTACAACTTCGCGAAGTTCCTCCTCCGTCATACCACGAACAACTGAGACCAGCATTGAGTAAAATTCCAATGAGACTTCATGGTGAGCCCTCTCTGGCTCAATTGTTACTTTAGCAATCTCAGCAGTGAGTTGACGCACTATTTGCTTTTTGTCAGAAGGCAGTGCCAAGAAGGGGTTATTCAAAATTTCCAATGTGGGTTCAGGATGCTTCCAATCCTCAGGAGAAAGGCTTTCTGAAGAGCTGGAGCTGGATACTAGGGTAGTGTAAGTTACTGCAGATTGAGGATATCCCATGGGAGCACGAGTAGTAGTTTCCTCTGAGCTGCTGCTTGATGATGAGGACGAAGAAGAGGATGAGGAAGATTCAGATGATTTAACTCTACGTACGCCATAGTTGATGACTAGAGAAGTCAGAACCTTATGGTCGACTGGGGCTCCGATTTCAATACCAGTTACTGGACGAGTCACAATGAAGGTTACGTTCATTTGTGAGACGATCTGCCCTTTCTGATGGTTGTAAAGCTCAGGGCTCAGAACGATTTTGTTTGTAGTTTGAGATGATTGTATGAGGTATTGCTTCAGGTTTCCAACCAAGAGGATTTTACTAACTGAGGAGCGGCTGAAAAAATCACCCATTTGATTGGTGGCGGGTTCCCATTGCATATGTCTGGGGAATCCAAAGTGGTAGGAGGGGAGTTCATGGCAGTTACTGTAGTTCTTAGTCTTGATAATCTCTATGGTGTCCTTGGCAAGCTTGATGTTTTGAAGACTTTCAATAGGTTCCCATTCAGGCAGAGGGTTCACGTCATAGAGGAACTCGCAATTGCCATCGACGGTAGCTTCCATGGTCTTGTAGAGGGCACTGACGTCTTGATCGCGGGGGAGAGTGTTCAGCTTGGATGGAATGAGGTTTTTGCCAGTGGTGTCAATTTGAAGTTGGCTGAGAACGGAGCGGATGACGGTGACTTCCCATGCAGGGATATCCTTGTTGACTTCGAATTCCTTCACCTAAAAAATAAACAAGCCCAATCATTTAGTTGCTAACTAAAAAATTTCGCATCATTATGACTCAAGACAAGTATAAATAACTATGGCAAAAATAGAAATTGTAAAGCCAACTCACTATTCCATCTTGGAAGCGAACAATAAAGGGCTGCTTTGAAATCTTGAGGGGCATCCATTGACCTTCCGTCTGGAGTTCCTCCCTCTCCCAGTTCTCAGGCAGGGGCCCATGAACTTCCTGGTATTCGGCATCTTGAAGAATTGCGCTGATTTTCACGTCACTACAAGGATAATTATAATTATCAGGATCAAACCATCAAGGGTGACAAAAAATAATTGGAGCTGTTGTTTACATTTTTTTTTTTTTGCGTTTTTGGTGGTATGGTAACCCCCTCAAAAATTGAAAATATCGTCATGAGATATGAATTTAGTGAGCGAATTTCATCAAAATCCACCGAGGAGTTTGTTTACAACTCAATCCACAGGCAGACCAACATTTCGTAAAAAAACATTTTTATTTTTAAAGTCATGTAACCTCAAAACGTGTAAATCCCTTGAAGTCTCAAATTAGAAAGAAAATTTCGACCATCACAAATCTTTCCCGACACTAATTTTGTACCGCAGAAATTAAATTTTGACTTACAACTCTTTGGCAACAGGATGGGTGGGCTGGATGCGAAGCTTAGCTCGGTAGACGAGGCCTGAGTGTTGGTTGGCGACTTGAGCGAGGGAGGCGAAGGTACGACCTTGAACATCGTACTCGTACTCGGTTCCTTGCTCCCAAGCTGTGGATTAACCAAAACTTTAGACGGTTACATTAAGTTGGAAGAAATTGGACATGTTGGACAGCATTTTAAGGAAACAAATCATACGTCATTCTTAATTTTTATTGCTACTTAATTCCTTCTACGACCCCCCCCCTCCCCCTCTGATTTAAGTCCTTGTAAACATTTTGTTTTTAAATTAGTCCACACATGACAATTTCATATTGAATTATTTAACAACATTAAACCGCACAGAGGCCAATGCCTTGAGGTACCATGTCAATTAATTGTCACATTGTCTCATTATAATTATTTAGTCATTCATTAATTAGTCAGTCATTAATTAGTCAGACTTTAGCGGGGGGGGGGGGGAAGTAGATTATGGGCTACTACAAGCAACGATAAAACCAGTAAAGATGGTTCCCATGAAGTAGAAGTTAGTACTTCGGTCCTGCCTAGAGTTCTATATTCGCAAATATACATTTGAATTTTTAGGGCCACTCGCCACGCCTCCTATGACCAGCCCCAGGATTAAAAAAAATATTTTTAGTGTACTCGAATATCCCATCTCTCCTATATAGAACCGTATTTGATGAAGCAGTAAGATCTGAGATGATTTTCGAACTGATCAGACCTGATTCAGATCGACCACGGCCTATCATTCCGGATTCTACTGCTTCACCTAATCGCGTGACTCCAGCCGTTGAAGTCTTTGTAATTATGTAAACAAAACGTGTTTAATCCAGATAATTAGAGGAAGCTGAACGTTGACACTGGCAACCCCTGGATTCCGCCAAAATCGTTTGGTTTAAATTTTTTATTTAATTTAATACGTAAGTTATAGAGTGGATGACTCTTCCATACAGTACACCATACTATAAGGTATTATTTATTTTTCGTGTTATAACTTTTCATGAATTGATAATTCGGTAAATTTCTGTCACCTATCTTGTAAAAATTGTAATTTTTTTAACGACTTTTTCTATGGACCGAGGCCTGCTTATAGTCCAATGCCAACGACTCCGTGGATTGCGGACATTATTTGTGTTGTTTCCGTATGAATTTTTGGCCATTGGCAAACTGGTGTACGTTCTCGACTTCTCGATGTCAACCTACACCGGCTACAAGCGATAATGGACAAGCTGAGACAAGCGTACCATTCACGCAATAAAACAGGCGAAAGCAAGACGTCTTGAGTCTCTGTCACCTATCAGTTTCACCGAAAAATCACTGCACCAAAACTAAAAAACAACAGCACTATTGTATATGCATGAACCAGTTCTCTTCTACTTTATACCTTTATAACCTAAATATTTATGTAAATAAACCGTATAAAACTATAAACCAACAGATTTTACTGCCATTCAAGGGTGGCCAAAACGCTTCTTACTACAAATGGGGCAGTAGGGGATTCCTACTTTGTATTATTTTAATGGGATATTATGTGTTGCTTAAACCTCAAAAGAGCGTTGAGAGACTTACCCAAGTGGGCGGAGGCCGAAGCCACGAGCAACACAAGAATTGCTATCCTCATGTCGGTAGGAAGAACTGTGGCTAACTACGAACTTATCAACTGCTGCAGTGCCTTTTATACTTACTGCTGACTCAGTAATGAAATAACTTATCTCAAACTCAGCGCTTGTAAGATTGGACAGAACCATTGATAACAGCAGTTGGGCCCGAAGAAGTCCTAAGAACTGCATCCGGTACGAGCGTATTAATGCAAACGACCATATAAGGTAACTCCGAAAATGAAAACCAATACAAATTCGGGAGAATGGGATTCATAGTTACGTTGCTTTACTGGGGGCCCCAGTTAACGAGATACTAGGGCAAATGCATTTAGGCTGAATGCTAACTACTACCTGCAGTTCAGTCAAGTGGTCTTGTCGTAAGGCTTCTTGAGTTACAGGTCAAGACGTCATGTAGAGTAGTGGTAAGGACTCACCTGAAAAGGTGTTGGTTCGAGTCCCACGCGTTCCACAGTTCAGTGAAGTGGTCTTGTCGTAAGCCTTCTTGAGTTAAGGGTCAGGGCATGTAGAGTAGTTGTAAAGACTCACTGTTGGTTCGAGTCCCACACCTCCCACAGTCCAGTGAAGTGGTCTAGTCGTAAGGCTTCTTGAGTTACAGGTCAAGACGTCATGTAGAGTAGTGGTAAGGACTCACCTGTAAAGGTGTTGGTTCGAGTCCCACGCGTTCCACAGTTCAGTGAAGTGGTCTTGTCGTAAGCCTTCTTGAGTTAAGGGTCAGGGCATGTAGAGTAGTTGTAAAGACTCACTGTTGGTTCGAGTCCCACACCTCCCACAGTCCAGTGAAGTGGTCTAGTCGTAAGGCTTCTTGAGTTACAGGTCAAGACGTCATGTAGAGTAGTGGTAAGGACTCACCTGAAAAGGTGTTGGTTCGAGTCCCACACGTCCCACAGTTCAGTGAAGTGGTCTTGTCGTAAGCCTTCTTGAGTTAAGGGTCAGGCCATGTAGAGTAGTTGTAAAGACTCACTGTTGGTTCGAGTCCCACACCTCCCACAGTCCAGTGAAGTGGTCTAGTCGTAAGGCTTCTTGAGTTACAGGTCAAGACGTCATGTAGAGTAGTGGTAAGGACTCACCTGAAAAGGTGTTGGTTCGAGTCCCACACGTTCCACAGTCCAGTGAAGTGGTCTTGTCGTAAGGCTTCTTGAGTTACAGGCCAGGACATATAGAGTAGTGGTAGGGACTCAGCTGAAAGGTTGCTGGTTCAAGTCCCACACTTGCTACATTTTCTGGCTAAGCTTCGGAGGGCATGCAAAGCGATCAATTTACTTGTATTATTGTCTGTTAGTAATTTTGATTGCATTCGATTAATGAAGAGCTGGTTAAATGACGGTTATTATGATGCAGAGATTTTAGATGATCACTATTGTTCATAGAAAGGATAGACTTTTTAAAAATCTGGCAAAGATGATGGAGGTGGAATTATTCTGGCAGTTTCAATTTTTACTATTATTATTATCTATATTACTAATTTTATTACCTTATTATTACTATTTTTACCTTTACTTTTACTATTGTTTATATATTGAAGTTGTATATTATTATTCTTTTTTCTTTCTTACGATTTATATTAAATTTTACAGTTCAATTGGAATTTTTTGTAAAGTGTAATTGGTGTAAAACTGTATTATACAAATAAAATAGCACTTAATTTCACAAAATAAATACAATAACAGAGAGTTTGATGATGGTGTGATCACCGAATCAGCTGTCACAAGAATTGATTTCTAATATGTCTTGCAGAGACCACATAACGAACGAAGAGGTACTTCAAAGGATAAACGATAAAAGATCCCTAATTACCTCCATTTCGGTGAGAAGAGCAAAATGGACGGGTCACCTGATCAGAAAAGAAGGATTCCTAAGCACCATAATAGAAGGCACAATCGAAGGCACCAATGCAAGAGGGCGACCAAGGAAGGCGTACGCAGAAGACCTCAAGAAAGATATGACATGCGGAACCTACTTGGAACTCAAGAGAACGGCCCAAGACAGGGAGGAGTGGAGAAGGAGGTGGAAAGATTTGCTGCAAACCAATCGCTAGATTGAAACTATAGAAGAAAAATATGTCTTTTATTTTTTAAATTAAATTTTGTAAGTGTTATAATTTTTTCAAGTGCTATAACACAATCATTTCCATTGTTATATGGCGGGTCCAGCCCTAGACGAAATTAACTAATGCGAGTTGTTGTAATACATAATTTGCCAGATCTAATAGATGTTCGTGTCAACAGTGAGCAGTAAGCGGCTTAGTAGGTAGAATTCAACGTCTTCCCAGTTTATTGCTATAGGCGATCTGGTCTCGGCCCCTCCCGAAACTATTTTATATAGACGCCACTGTTATAATATATGTTCTGAGCACTGGTTAGTAGTTAGTTAACAGATTGCTCCGTCAAGATAAAAGGAAGTGAAATCAAATCCGAACTCAACAATTACTCCGAGGTTTTTTTTTTGTTGAAAAAAAAAACGTGATTCGATCACAGTGAGATTCGAACCAGAGACTTTCCCATTGAGCGGCTAGCGGGCTTAATATCTCGCCAATACTCCACGGAGCAGGATTTCTTTTGCGTGGTAGCCATCGATCGTGTTGTTAATTGTGGGAGACATCCGCAATATGATTTGCACGCAAGTTACACCACAAATAAATATGCATACCCCTCAATTATTCTATTAATACTAGTTAAAACGAGAATGGTAATGAAAGTACCGCATAGAGGCAGAGAGTACATATCATCACATAGAAATCGTATTTCTACTACAACTTTTTACTGAAGCCGCCAAATTCCGGCAAAATAACATATTATCGGGTATAAAAGATGCATATGCGATAACTCACATAACTTAATTAATTACTAATTTAAATTTAAAACGTGTTTTAGAAAAAATAAAAAATAAAACCCCATCGATGCATCACACCTAACGACAGGTCGAGGGCCTTCTACCATGGTAAATGGTATTTTTGTGGTTCTATGCCAGGTAACATGCCCGGCAGCCGCGCTTTCCCACAACGCACGTTAAAGTTTTAAGTCTACTCCGCAACATCAACCTTTTGTGACGAAGCAGTAGAATCCGGCATGCTAGGCTGTGGTCGTTCTGAAAGCGTACTTTCAAACGTTTCGTCAACATCTGTGGTGGACATCTTCAGTGGAACTGCGAATGCTTCTAAGATTGTATCTTGGAGGCTCAGCAGAAACGTTTGGAAGTACGCTTTCAGAACGGCCACTAAACATGAATATGTGGGTGTCCATACCTTCAATGTTTAGAGCCCTTTACATTTAAGACGATAGACTGATAGGCGCAGCTCGTGGGTTAGAATCCCGCCAAGTCCAATTTTTTCTATATCCTTTAATTTCGGTTATCAAACAAAAAGTTAATTTAATTTTAATTATACATTACATATAATGCTGTAATGTATTAGAGTCCTTTTTTCAAGTACTATTCTAAATATTGGTTTCCTTTCTATTTTTAAAATGACAAAAAATTATAGTTTTGCCGAAGCGCCAAATTTGGATTGCGAGCCATGGGTTGCCGACCATTAGCCTAGGACATGAAGAATAAATAAATAAATAATAATGCGTGTATTAATCAACAACAAAAACATTACCAATTTTATTAAACCGGTGCCACAAGGCCAAAAAGGCGCGTTGGGATCACCACACAATTTACTGTAGTAGGTTCGTAACTCAACCATGCGCATTCTCCTGTATTATAGAAAGTTTTCGGTATACTGCACTGCAATCATTGCCCCAGCCAATAAAAAATCATGATGAAGTGACAATCCATACAGTGCATCATGATTCGAGATGCCCCGTTATATGAATAAAACTAGCTTGGACGGGATTATTCAAGTGGTAGTCACTGGCCTAGGCTGTCGCAAAGTGGTTCAACTAATAGAATAAATTGTAGTCTCGACGCCAGGCTTTGCCTTATACGTGTAATGATATTTTCTTTGATTACTATAGACCATTCTTGAAGAAACGGGTTTCGGGTTCTTCGAATATGGAGTAACCTATAAAACTCATGACCATAGCTAGATGTAAGTGGATTCCAAGTAACAATGCAACTATGGGCTTTTCATTAGGCACCCATTCCATTGACCGGCTAGGGCTATTTCCAAAAACGGTGACGTGGTAGCAGACATTCAAGACTTAGGTGGCGTCTCCACCGACCTCGCATTGCAGAATGCAAATGACATTGACGGAAATTAGAATTTTTCTTTTTATAGAAATCTATTAAAATGTTTGTACTTAACATATCCCATGACATTTTTTTATTTTAGTTTGTTTGTTGGTGATTTTACTGTATGATCATTGATCAATTTTAACTATGGCATAGAGGAAAATAAACATTTCCGTCAATTCTGCAATGCGAGGTCGGTGGAAACCCTTCCTAAGTCTTGAATGTCTGCTACCACGTCACTGTTTTTGTAAATAGCCCTAGCCGGTCGATGGAATGGGCACCTTAGATGCGAACAATACAATAATTACAGGCGGTAAGTCACAGGTATCGTGTAATCATGTGTCATAAAAGGCACGGGGTTGAAATCAAATATACAAAACAACATCCGATTGGTGTACAGAAGAACTCGGCTATAAGGGACATGATCGGGACATGCTAAAGGTAAAGGGACATGTAGAGAAGTGGTACAGACTCAGTGTAAGAGAAAGATTCATAGCCCTAGCTCCGCTAGGTTGGCTTAGTAATATAACAAAAAGTTAATTTTTTTTAATGGTCTCTACAAGGGTTCTTTACTGTAAGCCTCAACCCTTTAGTGCCACCAGGCTTAGAAATGTTTTCGTGAGGAATACTGGATGGCCCCTCCATATAACAATACAAAGTGGTGCCGTCTAATGTTATTTACCGATTTTACTGGACGGCAGACTCGTTTCCATACTTGGTTTAGTCGAGCTAACACCTGTTACAAAGTCAATAGTAAGCATGTCTGAGCTTGGCCATTGGCAATTGTAGTCAGTGTGGGTTGACATCGAGAAGTAAACTAGTTTTCAAATGGCAAGAAATTAATTCGGAAGCAATACCTATAATGTCCGAAAACTAATTGGGTCGTTGGCAGGGCACAGTTCAATGGGCCACACTATAAGAAGGCCTACGTCCTTAAAATGCCCATCAATAATAATAATTAACTTTGGCGCCCATTCCACCGACCGGCTAAGGCTATTTACAAAAACGGTGACGTGGTAGCGGACATTAAAGACTTAGGTGGCGTATCCACCGACCTCGCATTGCAGAATGCAAATGACATTGACGGAAATTAGAATTTTTCTTTTTAAAGAAATCTATTAAAATGTTTGTACTTATCATATCCTTAACATATCCTATGACGCCATTTTTTTAATTTTAGTTTGTTTGTGATTTTACTGTATGATCATTCATCAATTTTAACTATGGCATAGAGGAAAATAAACATTTCCGTCAATTCTGCAATGCGAGGTCGGTGGAAACGCCACCTAAGTCTTGAATGTCTGCTACCACGTCACCGTTTTTGTAAATAGCCCTAGCCGGTCGGTGGAATGAGCGCCTTTACGACTGAACCCGCACATGCCCTTCCATTTATCAATAAGTATAGGTACCGAGATAGATAATAAGTGTAGTACCATAGTAAATAATTGTCCTAGGATTAAATTTCGGTTGCCTCGACTTTCCCTACCACAAAGCACTGAATCGGACGATGGGATAAAAACAAAAACCCATAGGGGCATAAATTACCCATTATTTATTGAAAAAATATTTTTTTTTTCAAAACCAAAACTTTTCTTAAGATAGCAACCTGATCGGTTTTGTTACTCTATATCACCATGGCAACGCCTACAAGTGTTCCGAAATGGTCCTAACCGCCCAGTTACAATTTTTTAACATGTTTATAAAAATAAATATTGGTAATGCCAAAGAATACAAAAAATTCAAATATGCGCAAGAATTTTATTGCTCGACCGGTCGTTCCCTCACGGGAGTTTAATAAAATACGAAAAAAATTAGCTGTGGAACGACAATCCATTGAAGGTCTAGACAGAGGATACTCCCTCTCAACCACTGCTCTGTTTGAGATGGTGTAGTCAGCAACATGTCCGACAGCCGCGTTTTCCTTACTGATGAAGGTTAGGTACTCATACGGGTTGGTTGTACTCTGGTTGAGTTTCGAACACCAGCATTCCGTTTTAGCGCCCAGTTGTCTACCAACTGGACTATTGAGAAGCCTAAGAATTTGACCTAATAATAAAATACAAAAGGACTACACCGTTTAAATTCACCTTTTCAGCCTTACTTGAACGAACGATGCGCCTGACCAGGAAAGCGCATCAAATTAAATTATAATATTTATAGTTAATTTGGTTGATTTCGACCTTAAATCTGAATTCCAAGGTCATGCACAGAGCTGACCCACTCTGGGAGAGTCATTCGAGTTTGTGAAGATACCAATTTGTTGGGCATCTGAGACAAAGTGGACCATAGACCGAGCAGAGGCGTATACCCTTGTGCTCCGTACTTCATCAAAACATTCCACTGCGCGTGTAACCACGACCACGGGGACAATCTTAATACGCATGAGAGCAGGCGCGGATCTAGAATGAGACCAAGGAGGGGGCTAAGATTAAATTTCGAATTGTTTTTGAAAAATAGGGCAGAAATATTGGGGTTTTACGCATTTTCAGAGCAATAAGGGTGCTATACTATAGGTAATTAATACAATCGAGCACAAGGGGGACCCGGGGTTCTCCCCCGGGAGAAAATTTGTGAAAAATAGGACTGAAATAGTGGGGTTTTACGCATTTCGTGGACCCTAATGGGGGGCTATAGCCCCCATCCCCTGTAGATCCGCGCCTGCATGAGAGCAACTTCATAAGAAGACCATGCCATGGACAACCACTATGCACTGTAGTGAATTGAATTAACGGACCAAGTAGAGCAGTGGTACGGACCCTTTCACCCCAAAGGTTGTTGGCTCGAGCCCCACACTTCTCCATGCTGCGGAGGGCATGTAACGCAGGCTGTCCCGGGCCTTTCTAGTTAGGTGTAAGAAATGGCTTTATAGCCCTTAAATAATGTTCTGAACGACGTTTTTATTAACCTAGGCCTATTTATAGTAGCCCATTGGTCCCTTGCCCAATGCCAACGACCCCATGGATTTCGGACATTACTTGTATTGTTTCATTATGATTGGCAAACTGGTATACGTTCTCGATGTCAACCTACACCGGGTACAAGAGATAATGGACAAGCTGAGGTAAGCTCACCATTAACGCAATGAAACAGGCAAGGCATGACTTAACCAAGCAGAGGCGTTAAGTTTTAGAATGATGGCGGGGGCAAACCTAAGTAGACCTTATGACCTCATCAGGAAGGATAAGGAAAAATTTAAAATATAAGAGCAAAATAGTAGGGTTTTACGACTTTTAATAGTAGTAATGTATAGCTGAGCTGTAGATTTTACAATGCTAAAAAAGGAATGCCTATATTCATATTGCTGCAAAGGGGACCATGAAGTATGAACCACGTCTTAAAATGCTTGAGGCTGGGGGGGGGGGGCAAGCCCCCCCAAAAGTAGCTCGGGAGCAAGTTGGACCGTGCCCCCCCCCCCCCAACTTTACGCCTCTGTAACCAAGTACAGATACGAGTCCCACCAAACCCTAATAGGCACCCTATCTTCATCGGTAGGGGAAAATCGCGGCTGACCGGGCTGTTGCTGACCACAATATTCCAAATAGAGTAGTGGCTAAGAGAGAGGTTCCTGTCTTCAAGCCTAGCTAGACCCTCATTGGGTTGTAGTACCAGGGTAAATAAATACAGGAGTGTACTTACCAAAATTGAAGTAAACATTATCCTCTCATCTTGACAGGGCAAAGGCTTAAGAGAAGCACTTAGAAGCATTTAAGTAGCATCAGTGTCTTTGGTTGTTGTAGAAGAGCCCCTCTCCGCAGGCGCCACTGCATGATTTCTACCCAGCCGCACCTGGAACACGAGATACCAGTCAGTCAGTCAGTGAGTACCTGAGCCGATAAGACCGGTGCCTATGGCTCCAGTGCCTTCGCAATGTTCGCGTGTGTGCATCAATTTTTGACACATATTTTGGATAACACTCAATGAAGGCAAGTACTTATTATGAATAACTTGCACCCTTATGAATGAACTCGTATATGAAAATGTGCGAGTGGTTTGTGTTATACTTATAATACGACAGAGGCTGGTTTGGCTGTACATACTCGTAATGGAATCGAAGATGGGTTTTATTGTACTAGTTATATCCTATCAATCAATCAAATCAATCAAAAGCTGTATATTTTTACAAGTTTTTTTTACAATAATAGTAGTGACTTACCGCAGGACTAGTCCGTGTGCGGTTTAGGCTTTTATACAAATAACTCAATAACTACAAATAACTGTATCGCTATGTATTGTGTTATTTTATTGAATTGCTGGTAGAAATTTGAATGTAAGAGAGGGCCCAAGGGGTCCGACCCCGCCAAGGGCGAGGTTAAAAGGTTAAAAAAGGATGTTGTAGTGAGTAACTTGCTTCTACCGGGTTTGCGTAAAGAGTAAAAATTTGAACATTACACATAAGCATATAGCATTCTAGTAATGAATGTCCAGAATGTCTTCTTTTTTTTATTCAAAGATCAAGCACGTAGCCAGGATTTTATTTCGGAGGGGGCTAACTACCAAGGGATCGCGGGGGGGGGGGTGGAATACTCCCAGTACAACGGCGGGTCCACCCCCCCCCCCCCCAAATTCTTAAAAATTTACATGCAAAAACACGTAGTTTTAGTGTTTTTAAAGGGAGAAAAAAATTACAGATGAAACATCAAACTGAACAATGCAATTTTTTTTACATTTCGGGGGGGCTACGTGCCTGTCAAAGATACTTATGAAGTAATATTGCAGTAAAAACGCTGTGTAACTATTAACTTCACAATATGACGTATGTGCATATGTATATGAAATATATATATTACACCAAATGCAGTTTTCACATAGTGAGATGGATCCAGTGGATATTGCACTACAGCATTGGAATTGAAAGAACATAAACAAACATTTTGTTGAAAACGGAATGCAGTACTTTTTGGATTTCACTAACCGTAGGATATATTATAACAGTTCATGGGAGCCACCCTTTGTGTCATCGTAGATAAAGCTGCGGAAGGTGGAGTGCGAAGAAAGCCTCAATGCATAGGAATAGAAAAAACAATTCCACTTTCCCGAGCTTAACCAACAATGGTGGAAGCCACTATTATTATTATTATTAGTTATTATTGAAGGGCTTCTTAAGGACTTAGGCCTACTTGTCTTGTAGTGTAGCCCATTAAACCTTGCTCTGCCAACGACCCCATCGGCTTTGGACATCATTGGAATTCATAGCCGTTGCACAGTGGTCTACATATCGACTATAAGCGCCCATACGTCCATTTTAGAAAATTTCAAATAAAAAATTTGTTTGAACGCTAAACTTAAGTTTTTTGGCGAAGAAATACTTTTACCCCTTCTAAAAGGCTCCTGAAAGTAGCGTTTTTGCATATTAAAACAAATTTTCCAATCTAGCAAACACGCACCTGAACATTAATTTGTATTTTAGTGTTTTTTGGCTTAAAGGTTAAAAATTGTCATGAATGTTCAAGAACAAGATAATTAATATAATTTGCAATTTCTTTTAATCTATTGGGGCAAATTTTTTTGTTTCTTTCGTAGGCTTCAATTGAGTACACTCCCGTCAGTTACACGAGTGATATAGTATATGCAGTAAATGTGTCCGACAATTTAAAGTGGGGGGCATATTGTAGGCGCTAATTTTGCACCAACATGAAATAAATACTTTTTTTAGTTAGATATCGAGCTGGGTTGATGGCTCTGTGGACGGAAACGTAACAGGGGATCGAAACCTTTTTCCGCCCTTGTCACGCTAACACGCTAACCCGAGCCTAGGGTGCGCGGCCGAACCTTCTTTTTTGCATCGCTTGGCCCTAGCTGCTTTATCAGCTACAGGGTGAGGGCATAGACAAAAGATAAAGGTGAGGGCCGGAGCGTATCCCCGTATGCTACACATTTGTTTTAAAGGGAATCTTTCCAAATTAAAAAAAAAACTGCCAGATTGGGATTGGCCAAAATGCTCTTTAAGCACCGCCTAATATATATGAACTGTGATAATACACAATAGATTACGTCTTGTGAATTATCCTTAACCTATAAACACAGTCTTGTTTCTGAAATACGTCTTCTTCCTTTTAGATTATTTTATTTTATAGATTAACAATAGTTTGTATAAAGAAATGAGTAAGTCAAAGTTGATACATTTCAGGAGGGGTTCAGAAATAGATTTGGCCATTATAGCCGATGTGGAACGAAAATTTAATTTAAACTCACAAGCTACGATGTTTTCCAAAAATTAGGAAAGTTTCCCATTAACCGCATGTCCTTTGAAGTATGATTTGTAATTTCCTACTCTGTTCTACGTAAGATACGATAAGATAAAGGTTATTAAAGAAAAATGGTACCAATCTGAAACAATACAGAAATTTAAAATTCATAGATTGCAACATTGAGATAAATAGGAAACATTATGGTAGCCAAAAACTATTCTTTCGACGAAGATTACCGTGATGATCGAAGCCATCCTTGTAGATTTTTATCAAATCATAATCAGAATAAATAAGATTGATCATTAAAAACAGCAATACGATTGGTAATAATTAAATCTAGCAAATTATTAGAAACAACGAGAAACATCTAAAATTGGCTAATACTACAATCTTGTAATAATTTTACAATATTATTATTATTATTATTGTTGAACACTAGTACAGTCTTCAGCTTTAAATGCCTCTTCTATCGAAGATTGGCGATCATCATGGCAACTGATGTCATGATGATGATACTAGGGAATTGTAATGCAGTGGTTTCCCACTGCCTTTTGCATCCATATGCCACTGACTCTTCTGCGAATTCCTCCACCTTCAGGACCCGTTTCCCAACCCCACGACCCCTCACTACGTCACCCCTGTGCCCTACACAGAAAACACTGTGTTTTTCGCTAGTCCCGGCTTAAACACGGTCCCTTAACCATTCTGTCGGCATTACGCGCTTCCATCTTCCCCACGAGGAGGTAAAGATTTGGGATCTTCACGTCTTCGCCTCTGAGACGATAAGGCATACCTAACTCAGAAATTCAACTACTTTGAAGACACACGCACAGTACATCTCCCAAAAAGAGGTCAATATTAAGAGTGTACAGCCCGTAGGAAATTGGCAGCCCGAAATTTAATGCTCTTTATTTTTTATTTAATTAACTAAGCATGTTATTAAAGATTTGGCTCATTTAAGTTGTAGGGCTACAACAAGCATCATATAAAAAGGTATTTTTAATTTTCGAAATTGTAGTTTTTTCATAAACATGATATTTTGTAAACACTAACTTTTAACGTTTATAAAAAAACTACAATTTCAAAAATTAAAAATACATTATATGATGCATGAAGTAGTCTTCTACAACTTAAATGAGCCAAATCTTTAATAACTTGCTTAGTTAATTAAATAAAAAATAAAAAGTATTAAATTTCGGGCTACCAATTTCCTAAGGACTGTACACTCTTAATAGTCTCAATAATAGTGATTTCTTGGTTAATTTGGGCAAGTAATTGGTTCCAATTTAGTAAGTGCTGTTCCGTCTGCTCATGAAATAGTAATGAAGGCACTAAAATGGCAGTTGTGTATGTAGGTGACCATAATGTTGCCCGCGTACCCAGATCCATTCCTTTAATAACCGTCTATGAACTCTCAATGTGTGTAATTTGAGGATTCTTATCCTTTTTAAAGGCTTATTTGCCTCATAAAGTGTAACTAGTTATATACAGATCATCAAATAATATTAATGGTCAATCAAAATGTGCAACTTCTGTTTACGCAAAGTTCACTGGACTGAGACGCAGAAATTGCTCTTGAGATTCCTTGAACTAATTTTTCTATATTTATTGCTTTCTTCTTTACTTGTACTTTTAGTATACAGTATATACAACATAGTGAGGGTAGATTGGTTCTTTATTGCTAAAACATAGCTTTTCAAGTAATTTAGGTATTTTTAGCTACATAATAATTTACCGGTAATTTATTTTCGTTAGTTATTTTCCATTCCGAAAATCCCGGGACTGGCTATTTCGGGGTTCCTGGATTCGGGAATTTCTTCTACAGCGCTGGGCTGATCGATATTATAAAATAATACCCGAAGGCTTATATTCGTCATTTGGAGCGGATGGGACCGAATTTTGACTTTTTACATGACCTACCGAGGCTACAAAATTGTTCACAATCTGATCAATGTCTTATGTTTTATTGTATGACTTGATCAGTTTCAAAGTTTCAAAGGGTGACCATTAAACAGACTATGTATCGTAACTTTTAAAACCTTTTCGCGTGTTCGCGATGAAAACATAAATGAACAATAACAATTCAAAACTAAAATGGCGTCATCTTGAAATAAGGCTATCACAAAACGTTAAATTTCTCTGGTTAGGGGTGTTTTGCAAATTAAGTATTTTAGATGATTAAATACAACTTACAATAACGATAAATATGTAGCAACAAATCAAATTTTGGCGCGACTAAAAATTACATGAAAAAATGATGATAATGGAATGAACGAAAATGTCTGTAAAAAATTAAAATGCCTAAAACGTGTCACAAAACAAATACATGCGGATCTGATGAGAGTTAGCCATTGTGTAAGGCCATTTCTGAGTAGCTAAAATGTGAAACGGAAACCCGGGCCATAGCGAAGCAAACATAGGGCTTGTTTCAGCTACCCTGAACTAAGAAAGGCTCCGGCTCTACATATGCCATTGTTATTATTGATGGACTTATTATGGACGTAGTTGTAGTGTGGTCTATTGAATCTTGTCCTTTCACCAACCCCGTCGGTTTTCAGAAGACAGATAGAAAGATTGGTAGGAAACCTATAGATAAATTGTGAGTAAAGACGAAGACAGATAATCAATTGAATAGAAAATATAACCAATCTATCTGCTATACTCTCACAAAAATAGAAAAGTATGAGTCAGCCATACAGGCGGGCGCGCCTCGCCGGGTATGGGCAAAAGTGTTAAAAGCAATGGCAGTAGTGGTTTGAAGAAAGTGATGGTATGGGTCGTATTGGGCATTTTTGTGACCCATTCCCATTGAGCGGAGTGACGCTGCAAACGCGATCGTGACAAATGTGTGTTACGGCCAACATGTGCCACACACTCATTACTTGCGACACTCGTGACTGGAAGAAGAAAGGGAAAAACGTGCACCATTTTATCGTAATGAGCGATCTCCCAGTAAGAGCTATGGTGTTAAAATGATGTGAAACATACATATGGATCACCCCTAGATCAATCGCTCTTTATTTTTTAGTCAGAATGGCGTAGAGGTAACGACTCGGACTATCATCCAGAAGGTGACTGGTTCGAGTCCCACCCGAATGCCAAAATTTTCTAGTGGTACAATTATTTATCTTCTGACTACCATGCTTCGGAGGGCATGTAAAGCCGGCGGTCCCGGCAGTCTTCCCTGACTGTCGATAGGTTAAACAGGAGGCTGTTGATGCAACCTGAAAACTCCTGTACCACGGGTAGTACCACCCCAACACGAATTTACTTTACTTTACTTTTATTTTTTATTTATTTTCCTAAGTAAGTCATCAAGATTTGGTCAATAGAAGTTGTAGAAGACTGGTTCACAATATCATAGGATATTTTTAATTCTTGATGTTTAATGAACTTTTAACGGGGGACTAAAATTTCACGCATTGTCAAGTTCATAGCGACATATTATGGCAGCTCCAAAATCAAAAAGTACTATGATACTGTGATATTGTGCATGTAGTAGTCTTGGTGTCTGGGTGATCCAGGGGTGCCCAACATCGAAGCACCATAGCCTCTTAAGAAATAACGGAAGGGAGACAGACTTTATAGACCCCCAAAATTGACTTAGCCCAAAATAAAAATAAATGGTCCCGAGGTATGATTTTTGTGAGCCTATATGCCGAATTTCAGCCAAATCCACCGAGTGGTTTGCCCGCAAATCGATGAACAGACAGAGCGACAGACAGACTTATCGTAAAAACCACTTTTTGGGGTTCCTGAGAAATAAAATATCTCATGAGAAATGAATCGTATAGTTGTCAAAATTATCAGGAAAAAGAGAAGAGATTTTGCTGAGCATTTTGTTACATGATATGAGCCTTTTTCAGTCTTGGCTACAACTATTGTTTTTGATATGTAAATATAAAAACGATTGGTGTGGTAGTCCCGATGATGGTGTTGAAGAACTGTGGCCAAAATAGGTGTTAGGCGGGTATTCCACATACGTCAATCGTCAATGAAAATAGAAAAATGACGTTTTAGCAGACATTACAGACATACTAAAAATTCTGCTACCACGTCAATTTACGTCATTGTTACGCCATTTTTCAATTTTTCATTGACGATTGACGTATGTGGAATACCCGCCTTAGTAAAGGTCACTCATGTCATAAGTATGTGTATTGAAATGTAGAGGAGCATCACTTCTAATTTAATGGATATTTTTATTGGCTCTGCGATCGATATTTCCTGTGTAAATCCGTTAAAATCTCAGAATCAAAAGTGTTAACCATCACAAAGCTCAAGACATGTAGCGTAGTGGTACGGGCTCTGACTTTCACCCGAAATGTTGTTGGTTCGAGTCTTACACTGGCTACATTTTCTGGCCATGCTTCGGAGGGCCTGTAAAGCAGGCGGTCCAAGGAGTGTAAGAGAGGGCTTTATAGCCCTAACTCCGCTAGGTTGACTTTGTAATAGAAACAATAAAAAGTCCTTATTTATTTATTTATAAGCTTTCCTTATACTACGTACAAATTGGAAAGCAAAACGCCATAGCATGGCAACCCGAAGAGGTTCAATCCCCCATATTGTAAGGCATCACATAATAACAATTCCATTTTAAACTTATTTAATGTATTGTATTAATTAATGCAAATGAATGTATATTTGCAGAAGTGCCAGTTAAGCCATGTTAATCAGAGGCAGAGGAAATTAGTGACGTGTGGACGATCATCCTACTTACGAAAATATACAAGGTAAGAAATTATTCATTTATTATTTTGTAGTATAGTTGTCCATCAGTGTGAAATATACCAGTACATCTAGTAAGTACCCCGCCCATAGATGGTTAAAGGGGCCCACATTAACAGAACTAAATACTAAAAAAAAATACACGAATTAACTATTATCATTATGTCTATTGAATTTTGTAAATATATGCTCCTTGTCCAAAAAGGAAAAGAAAAAAAAATTGTAAAATTATTATTATTATAAAATTCAAACGTGCTAACATTTTGCCAATAACTAAATTATTCATGTATATTAATAAATAAGGACTTTTTCGTTCTATTGTTAAGCCAACCTAGCGGAGTACACTCAATTAGGAAGGCCCAGGACCGCCTGTTTTACATGCCCTCCGAAGCATGGCCAGAAAATGAAGGAAGTGTAGGACTCGAACCAACAACCTTTCCGGTGAAAGTCAGAGACCGTAGTATAATACAAGAAACCCAAAAAAGCTTAAGTTTGAGATAACTTATAACAAATATGGAGAGAAATTAAACAAAGTACTTATACCAAAGATATTAAATGAACTTCCTCCACAAATGAAAAAATTTAAACAGATGGGTGAGTTGAAATCGGGCATTAAGAAATGGTTGGAAGAATGGAAAGAGGAATGAGAAATCGTCAATATAATTGTAATAATAATAAAAACAGCCTATTAATATTGATATATCAAGTAAAAATACGATAAAATAAACTATTAATAAATAAATAATAAAAAATAATTGTTTAGCAGCACTGTAAAAGCCCTTTGCCCCAATCAAGTGCTAGCTTGGGGATTCAGGATGGTAATATCATGTATTGTATATATTTGTAAATATATGCTCCTTGTCTAGGGAATACTGGGCAAGGAAAAGAAAGAAAGAAAGAAAAAAAATACTGTATCTACAAGCTAGTGCTAATGACTTCACTCTTATAGATTTAAACCATTCGTGAAACGAGGGAAACGAGTATTTGGAAAAGTTGAAGGCGGACACGCTTCTTGGAACGATCCCGAAGAAGGGAAGCATAAAATATGACCTTGATATGGAAGGAAGCTGAAAAATGACAAATGTCGAGATGAGATCTCCTCATGTATGACATTAGATGATAGGCACCAGGTCGGTAATGTTCTTGGCCTATATATCTTGAGCTGGTACCGTTCCAACACACGCATTGTGGTCTAACTTAACAATGTCATCTTCCATATACGGTTCTTTTTTTCCACTAAGCGCTATTTCCAGAGATAATGGGCGTAACCGTGGTTTGTACGACCATTTATGCGCAATTAGTAACCTGCACCAATTACCTACCGTAAGAATATCGACCCACAATGACATAGATAGCGTTTGCCAGAACATGACTGTAGTGTCCTGGTAAAGATTCTGACTTATCTTCCTGCGAGTCCTCATTGCTGCACATTTTCTGGCAGTGTAAAGCAGTCGGGAAGCCATTGGCATTGCTTTAAGCAGCGTGATATGAAACTTAGAACTCAAGGAATAGGCCCCCAAGAACATAGGTAGCGTTTGTCAGAACATGACTGTAGAGTCCTGGTAAATAATCTGACTCATCAAAGTTTATTGGTTCGAGTCCTACATTTGCTATATTTTCTGGTAGTGTAAAGCAGTCGGGCCCTTGGCATTGCTTTTGGAAACAGTGCTTCTTGTTGGAAACTTCGACTTGAATCAACATGCAGTCCGAGGAATTCGAACACTATGCGTACACCCTATGATTGAGATCGCCTAAAACCTGTTACAAAGTCTGATGGGAGTTAGCCATAGTGTGAGGCCGTTTCTATGCGGCTATTTTGGATCGGTAACCCGGACCAAGCAAAAATAGGGCTAGTTTCAAATAACCTGAACTAAGAAAGGCTCGGTCTCTACACATGCCATTGTTATTATTATTGATGGTCTTATTATGGACGTAGTTGTAGTGCAGTCTATTGAACCTTCGTACTTGAGTCTACACACCATGCGATCGGAAACCTGTCGCAACTCAACACAGGTATTACCTACAGAGGCGGCTGAATAGGTTATTCGGATACATTCTTTGAATTGTTAGTATGCGAATATTTTTTGAAGAAAAAAAACTCATAGCGTACGCCCCTAACTCTGGCAGAGTAGTCTACTCACTTTTTATACAATTTTAGTAACTTCTGTAAATAGGAATGTCTTGTACATGTATGATAAAAATAATAATTTTGTTGTTTTGTTATAAGAAGCAAACGCTTGTTAATAGCATATTTATATATTTTATAATTATAAAAGTGTAACGGGCACTGTAACTGTAAGACTAGGCACAATAAATTATTTCAAAAATAATAATGGGTTCGAGTATAATTTACCAATAGCCGAAACTCATAAGTGCCTGGGAAAATAAAAAAGCTCTTCTGTTCTGTTTTGCTCTTCTAACGTGGGGCGTGGATGACAATTCCATGAGGGGATTGTGATGTTGTGGTCAGCAACATACCCGGACGCCCCCCCCCCCCTCCGGTGAAGGTAAGTTACCCAGCCAACGAGGAAAACTTATCCGTTTATGCCGAGTCTTCCGTTTCATAGTCTAGTTCTCTACCAACCGATCTATACCTGTCTTCTGTTACATATAACACACAAGTGAAGGAAAATATAATGCCGCATTATATGCGCAGAATGCATGTGGTTTAGCTCATCCTGTACGGTGAGATGGTTGTATTTTATTAGCTTCCTGATTATAAGACTTGTACATCCTGTATATGCAGTACGATATTGTTATGTTTCAATGATATTATTACTAAGGAAGTTACAGCGAACTGTGATTCCAGAACAACTTCAACGGCTCGCAAGCTACTGTAGGTTGTGATAATATGAATAATGTAGCGATAGAATTAGGGTGCTTCCCACCATCGTAGGTAATGTGGAATCTGATGGAAGCCGCCATTTTTTTCCTAGTCCAATGTGGAGTTCTAAATAGGCGCGGTTTCAACCGACCTACAAGTGCAAAATACACATACGGTGACATGGTAGCAGATATCATTAACAAAGGCGGGGTTTCCACCGACCTCTCATTGCAGAATGCAAATGACATTGACGGAAATTTAAATTTTTCTTTTTATAGTAATCTATAAAAATGTTTGTACATATCCCATGACGCCATTTTTTAATTTTAATTTGTTTGTGATCTTACTCTATGATCGTTGATCAATTTTAACTATGGCATAGAGTAAAACAAAAATTTCCGTCAATGTCATTTGCATTCTGCAATGAGAGGTCGGTGGAAACCCCGCCTTTATTAATGATATCTGCTACCACGTCACCGTATGTGTATTTTGCACTTGCAGGTCGGTGGAAACCGCGCCATAGGGGAGATGGGACATGTGAGCGCGCCAAAAATTTATTTTGCTCTCCTAATTATACGGTAGCATAATGAAAGCTTTGCGATGGTCGGAATTTTCGATTTCGAGGTCACAGGAACTGAAAATTAAATTAAGTAAAATTCACTTTTTGTGAAAAACCAAAAGGAGAACAATAAAACTATTAATTTTTGTTTTCATGCTAACCTTAAAACATTTTGTATTATTAATAAGTACTAAAAATTAAATCGAAAAGAAAAAAAGAACGGGAGAAAAAGAGAGGAAAAAGGATAAAGTATACGCAGGGGGGAGGGATCCATTGTTATCACCATTACCAGACCGGAGAGTGTTTTTACGAAATGTCAGTCTGTCTGTTCTTCGGCATGTGGCAAACTACTCAGTGGATTTTGATAAACTCACGTCTCGGGACCGCATTCCTTTTTTGAACGAACTCTACGTTTAAAAAATTCCCCTCTGGTGCCCTAGCCCTCCCTTTTTGCAGCAATATCGATTAGTTTTCGTTTGAAATATCTATACTTGTAGAAATGCGTAAAACCCACTATTTCTCGCCTATAATTTCAACAGTTTTCTCCCGTAGGTGACCCCCGGGCTCCTCTAATTCACAGTAAATTCAATGTGCCTTCGTCTGAAAAGTCTACTTTTTACCGCTGTCAAAATGCATAAACCCCCGCTATTTCTCGCCTATATTTTCAACAGTTTTCCCCCGTAGGTGACCCCCGGGCTCCCCTTATTTGCCTCAAATTCAATGTGCCTTCGTCTAAAAAGTCTACTTTTTACCTTTTACTTTACTTATTTCTCGCCTATATTAACCAATGGGCGCCCAAAATAAGAATCAGGTTTTGGGGACGCAAGTTCAAAGGGTCGACCCCTACAAAAAAAATCCTGGCTACGGCCCTGCTTTCGCTATGAGCATAAGCAGTTTGTATGGAGTAGACAGGAACAAAATCATACACAAGAGAAAGCATAAAAAAAACAGATGCCCTTAATATATCGTATAGGTTAAAGAACGAGAAAGTAAAAACCGTGGTATAGGCCTATTGCCTATTTAAAAAAGGAGAACATATTCAAGGACATAATCTTCTGCAACTAATGTGCAAGAGCGTTTTTCCCTGCATAGGCAAAGGGTTATCTCCAGGCAAGATTAGAATTAAAAAAATTTAAATGCAATGTGGCTATAATTAATCGTATCCTGCCATAGTGTTGTCGGAACGCCGATTATTTAGCCTTAAGGGATTCACTAGCGTATATGAAGCGAGCTAATTTTTTTTTTTATATTTGCTAACTGCATAAGCTGAACACATTATGACTAGTTTTCATGTTTTAGAAGCACCCACGTTTCTTGGCCAACCAGAATACGACTTGGAAAATATAATAAGGTTTAACTAGCCAGTTTCTGAATCAAATAATAAAAGATTTAATTTACTACGCAATTTATTAAAGATTTAGTATTTCCAAGTTGTGTAGAAGATTGCATCATCATATTATATATTATATTTTATATATATATATATATATATATATATTTTAATATTATTTTGGTGTCTATATTTTTCCAAATTTGAAAATTCAGTAAATTTTTGGCTCCTAACAGATCAAGGGAAAATCCGGAAAATCCACTGCTTCAAAACTAAAAACTCCTTATTGTACAAGGCATAGTTTGGCTTATTATCTTATCTCTTTGATGAGACGGAAACAGTGGACAAACTACTCCATGGATTTAAATGAAATTCGTCATGTAGGTTAATAAAAGGTTCATAAAAATCGTGTCACGAGACCCTTTTTTTGGTTTTGGGCCAACACAATTCCGGGGGGGGGGGGGGTGGTGTCTATCTCTTTTTACTTACAACCAACTTATTCTACCACCTTCAAATGTATACGTGAAAGAGTGGGGTATATAACGCCTTCTTCCAATCTTCCATGATAAACTCGGGGGGGGGGGGGGGGGGGGAGGATGTTGAAAATGCTCTTTCTTCCACCTTCATTGATTGGTGAAGTTTCACAAGTACACAACCTTTTTTTAGTTTAGCAATAGTTCAGTAACTTCAGTTGACCAAATATATATATTGTGCATCAACGTTTATTTATATTAATGGGCCTTAAAAAAAAAAAAAACTGGCCAATGTATATAGGGGGCGTGGCACGAGATGTTAACTAATCTTGTTAAATTGCCTCGTCAGCGGGTTCCACTAAGTTCTTTTATTCAATTTGGACTAGAGTTCTGTATAGAAGACTTGGGACATTCGAGAGCGCCAAAAAAAAAAATAAGTCTGGGGCCACCTGGTTCGTTTTTCAATGACTGCCAGTAGGAAATGTGGCATCAGGTGGCTAAGGATTCAAAATATATTTTTGGCGCGCTTGGATGTCCCATCTCTCTTACATAGAGCTCTTCTTCGGACAATGACATGAGGATCGAGCATTTGTCAAACTGCGTCAAGGCCGAGATTGCCTTGCTGGTAAAAGTCAGCTGTCTGTAGCCGGTTCGGTAATGTTTTGCGCGAGATCTAGTCGTGACGTTCTTCGGGTAAGACCGTGATGAAATTTCGACATTTCAACGACTTAATATTACCATTGTCTATGGCAGGCATCGAAACCACCTCTTAACTGCACTTCTACTCAGTATTGCACACTGCTACCAACCCACAGCTTGCCCTATTTAGCGTTACGGCCACTTCCATCATGTTTCGGATCATTCGACTGACATTTTTTCCCTACGTTGAAACCGGTCGGGTTCGGTAGCCCTATCTACATCCTATAGCTTATTGTTACCCTTGTAACACCTTTTATCAGGTAGCCCCTTTTTTATTCCGGTATAATCCGGGTATATCATCGTACCCGTAGCGTAGCCACTTAACAACCATCCCACAAACTTGCCAAAACTTATCAGACCTGCTGGTATTTGCACATGCCGACAGGTTTTTGGCTGTTCCTATCATATACATGGCCATTGAGGTCATCGGGCAGAGCAGTTCTCTTCTTTATATACGAAAAAGGGAATTAACAATTCTAGGAGAAAATTGAGAGAACGATTATCTACAGGTATGTGTCACCAAGGCATTGTTTCACAACTAGAAACGCATAGATCGTTAGCTGGAGTCCCAAGAAGATGATTCTTAATTTTTATTGCAGTATTATATGATACATTGACTTCGATGGTGGTAGCGTGCTTGTACTTGTGCGAGTCTCTACACGCCATGCAATCGGTGACGTATCGTAACTCAACTCGGGCGGGTACTAACCTACAGAGACAACTGAAAAGGTCAATCGGATACATTCATTAAATTGTTTGTATGCCATTAACCTTTAAAAAATAAAATTAATTAATTAGGTTGAAGAGACAACTAGTTACATACAAGAAATAGTGCCCGCACCCCCTAAGCGTATTAGTATAAATAATGTAACTGCGAGATTAAAAAAAAACTATATTCCATGGCTTTTACATATTGTATAATTAAAAATAATATAATATACATTAACACTCCGATTTTGAGAATGTTATTACAAGTGGAATTATAATGGTACGGCATTATAACGCATGCTGTAATAGCTTTCCTCCTAATGCTATTCACTGATTCATGGAATATTTCTATGTTACACTTCTGGTTAAGAATATTCCACTTTTTCAAAGCCACTGCTCCATTGGGGACGTTATGGTCAGCAATATGATGCTACACTTATCTGAAAAGAATACTGAACTTCCCTTTACCATGAAAATTATGCTACAGATCCATCGCATCGGAAGCATTAAGCATTGGGGACGTTATGGTCAGCAATATGATGCTACACTTATCTGAAAAGAATACTGGACTTTCCTTTACCATGACAATTATGTTACAGATTCATCGCATCGTAAGCATTAAGCATTGGGGACGTTATGGTCAGCAATATGATGCTACACTTATCTGAAAAGAATACTGGACTTTCCTTTACCATGACAATTATGTTACAGATTCATCGCATCGTAAGCATTAAGCATTGGGGACGTTATGGTCAGCAATATGATGCTACACTTATCTGAAAAGAATACTGAACTTTCCTTTGCCATGACAATTATGCTACAGATCCATCGCATCGTAAGCATTAAGCAAGAAGTAACGTATACGATTAAACTGCACCTACTCCTCCCCCATTATTTCTCGATGTGTCGTGCAAGAATTGTACTTTCAACTGATTTAGTACAGAAATGTAGCCTGAGGTATTACCAAATAATAATAGGATACGGCCACGGGTCCGGTAGTCCTTAAGATTGAATAGTAATCTCAAGACAATACTCCTAATTGGCCAAATCGACCTGGTTCACAGAATCGGCTCAGCCAATAAGAGAAATTGCTCGATCATTTACATCTACGGATCTCACTCCTTCCATGCTTGCACCTGGAATTTATAATAGCTTAATAATGTGTATGTGGTTTTTCGTGTTCCATGATTTCATTGGTACCAACTGTACTTACTTCCGATGTCCAGTTATGATTGGTTTGTTGATTTTTATTGGCAACCTTTCGTTGACCCTGTCCGGTTTCGTTGATAATTTGCTTAAGTGTTGTACAAGGGTGTTTATAACAGTTAATTTTCAATTAATTACATTGGGTCATTGACAATAGAGATATTTCGTTTCGAAATCCCACCACTCAAGTCCAAATCATCAAGTCCTTGTGGCTACAATTTTAGTTTAGTCCCCACATAACTATTTCACATTGAATGAACTGTTTCATTATCATCTGTTTTCTTCAAATTTGTCATTTTTTATATTGGATGCTTTTATATGTAGGCAAAACAAACCAACGTTAAACCGCACACGGACCAAAGTCTCGCGGTATGTTTATAGCTATATTTATTTTTGCTATGCTATTTATATATTAATATAAGGAAAGCTTGTTGATGGTCAAAATTTTCGATTTCGAGAATAAAGGATTTGCACGGTTTGAGGTCCCGGGAGCCGAAAAAAGTGGTTTATGCGAAATGTCTGTCGGGCTGTCTATCGGTCTCGCTGTTTTCTCGTCGATTAGTGGGCAAAGTACTCGGTGGATTCGATGAGATTTTGTATGCCGGTTCACAAAAATTATGTTTCAGGATTTTTTTTTAGGGCTAACCTAAATTTGGGGGTTTTCCCCTCCAAAAAACATCAAATAAACGGCAAAAAAAAATTATTTATCAAAAACGGCCAAACAGTTTTTCTATAAAATCCCATATATTGTAGCAATTATTAATGTAAACAAAACCAAATAGGTCGCTTACCTCTAGATTGTTTGATTCTGGTGGCAAAACAACTAAAAAGAACTCAATTTTCATTAAAAATTAATAAAAAACTATTTTTCTGAGGAACCTTTTTTATGGATGCTTTCCAACTTCAAGTATATTTAAGGTGTTAAATAGAAAAACGATACCATACAGGTTCCATTCCCGTGCAATGCTTGGGTTTTGAATGAAAAATTATTTTTTGAAAAAATTGATAATTCATTCCCCAATACCCTTGCGTCTCTGCCATTATTACTTTGCTGTGCGGTATTATATCGATCTGCCCGCTCTAGACCATGCAATCGTCCCATCGATTAATTTCAGAGCTTTGGGATAGGGAAAGTCGAGGCAACCTAAATTTACCCCTAGGACAATTATTTACCATGGAACTACTCATGTCTCGGTACCTATACTAATTGATAAATAGGAAAGCATGTACGGGTTAACTCCTACCGATTCTTTATTTGGTATTAGTATAATTATGTAATCATCACCGAAAATCAGTTCCAGTTTCTCAGGTGTGACATGGGAGCCTCCTCCACTCTCAAACGTTCCTCTGATTACAGACATTTCCAGTCTTAACCCTATGTAGTAGTAGCATTGACAAATGACATTTGCATCTTCTCCTCGAGTTGAGCAAGTCTCAAATCGCAGATAAGGTGTAACTGTGCTAGTGGGTTTCCCTCTGTAGATGGCAGTTCTTGCCGAAAGCGCTCAGGGTTTTATACTAACACAAGTGGGTTTCTTAGACAAAGTTAATTTCTTAACGATTATTTGGGTTTTACTAATGCGGGTTGTTACAACAAGTTTTTCTAAAACTCTAAGTTTTTGTTATTTTTTGTTTATTAAAATGAAATACCACGAAGTCACCTGTAATCTAATTATTTATGTTCTCAAGAATATTCCCCCCCCCCCCTACCCAGTCAAATTAAAGACTGTATTATATACCATACAACGCTACAAAAAATTGGCATTGAGGTGCATAGGTGTAGCAGCCTTTTGTTTTGACCCAACCAGGGCCCGCGGTAAGTCGGTTGAGGAGTCACAGGTACTTTCACTCGCGCACGCTTACTTCTTTCTTTCCCTGTCCTGTACATTTCCGAGTGTGTACCTCACTATGCGTAACATAATAATTATGATATGCCATAACTACATAATCGAATCATGATACCGAAACAGTGATTTAACGCTCTGGGCAAAAATACACGCTATAGTCTTTTGGGGACTGGAACAAAGAATGAGTAGTCCCATTAAAATAAGTTTTCATCATTTATTGCAATGGATAAAAAATTTCACTACCTAATAAAAAATACTATCTGTAACATCCTAATTATTAAAATTTCTTAATGATATGATGCATAAAATAGTTTTCTATAACCGTATTAAGGACATTATTAATAACTTTCATAGTAACTTGACTAAAATCCCAACAGCATATCTTGTGGAAACAAAACAGCAACAGCAACTTGTCAAAGTGAGCCACCTGAAAAATGTGCATCCTGCTGCTGCTATATCCGATGGTCTCAATAACCATGTACACGATAGACACTACCAAAAAGCTTATCAGCATGGGCATGTTCGATGGTCCCAATAACCGTGTAAGCGATAGGATAGAGACTGCCAAGAAACCTATCAGAATGGGCATGTTCGATGGTCACAATAGCCGTGTACACGAGAGACACTACCAAAATTCCTATCAGCATGGGCATGTTCGATGGTTTCAATAACCGTGTACACGATAGGATAGAGACTGCCAAGAAACCTTTCAGAATGGGCATGTTCGATGGTCTCAATAACCGTGTACACGATAGGATAGAGACTGCCAAGAAACCTTTCAGAATGGGCATGTTCGATGATCTCAATAACCGTGTACACGATGGGATAGAGACTGCCAAGAAACCTATCAGAATGGGTATGTTCGATGATCTCAATAACCATGTACACGATAGACACTACCAAAATTCCTATCAGAATGGGCATGTTCGATGGTCCCAATAACCGTGTGCACGATAGGATAGAGACTGACAAGAAACCGATCAGAATTCGTTTGTTTTGTATCAAAATGGGCATGTTGGATGGTCCCAATAACCGTGTACACGATAGGATAGAGACTGCCAAGAAACCTATCAGAATGGGCATGTTCGATGGTCTCAATAACCATGTCCACGATAGACATGACTAAGAATCCTACCATGTTCGATGGTCTCACGATGTACACGATAGAGACTGCCGTGAAACCTGTCAGGATATGCAAAACACAAAACACACTGATAGGAGTTGACTACGCTACATGAGGGCGAAAGATACTCGGACTATAACGAAGCAAAAACAGGATGAGGACCGGCAGAGCCACCTTAGCTAAGGAAAATTGTAAACTGATATGAGGGACAGGTTTGGTTAGGTTGGTTAGGAACAAGAAACTTCAAGTTAAAAATAGGAGGTGGACCTGGTTACAATAAACCAAAGGCTGCATTAAGGGCTATCAACCCCTACTAGGTTGGACCTATGAAAAAAAAACTTAACTAAAAAGTAAAAAGTGATACATTTCAGGTCAAACCAGGGGTGATCAAAGTCTTTGTACTATGGTCTCATCTAGCATTCATTGTAATGTGATTAATTTCTTAAATTAAAAATTAAATGTATGAATTAATCAAATTTTGAATTGAATTGAATTGAAAACGACTTTATTGAATAAAAACAAAACAAAAGACGAACAATAAGACTATAAAGTCTTCTTTTCATGCTAACCTTAAAAACAAACATATTGTATTAATCTATAGATGCTTAAAATTAAATAGAGAAGAAACAGAGAAGAAGGGGGGGGGGATCCATTGTAGTCACCATTATAAGACCGTTCATAATTGCGACCTTAAACAGAAGTGAAAATGGAAACAACTGCAAAGCCTATTTCCCACGAGACCTAAAGAAGCCCCAACGTCATAAAAGTGGTATAATTGAATAGAGAAACATATCTATAAGCAGTAAATGTATCATCTGTTATGATGATCTCACAAATGAATAAAACCGATTTAATTACACGTTTTATTATACTGGAAGATATGTAGGGACCACCAGTGAGGAAAAACCTTTCAGGCGTACAAAACCAAATTACACGGGATATACAGATAGTAAATTGGGGCATTAGTCAATAGAAGAAGAGTTCCTCTACATTTTGAAATATAGCATGTGGCTGTTACTGCGGTGACACCGATTACCCATAGTATAGAAATGTTTTTTGTGGAAACGATTGGGAAATATAAAATAATATACTATTATTATTATACGTACTATTGGTGTAGATTAAATAAGGGTTGTTCGTTTGTTTTGTTCGTTGCGGGATGACTATTATTCATTTTGTTGATAAATTTCTGTTTTTGTATCGTATGCCACTTTTTAGACAGCACTGGACTGTCCCACTGTCCGTTTTTTTACAAGTAACAGTTCATGAGAAATATCGATTTTAGAGCTAACATTGACCATTTTGGCATTAGTGGAAAGTGGGGAATCAATAAAAATCGAGGCAATGCTGGATTCGAACCCACGATCTATGCCTCTCACAGGGAATTTATATTTGTTTTGCATAAAAAAACGGATAGTGGAGGTGTTTGGCCGAAATTGAACGCAGATGTTGGTCACTCCTGGATTAATCGGTAGTTATTTTTTATGTAATTAAATAATTAAGTTATTAAGTTTTGATCTGTGGAAGTTGTAGAGGACTACTTCACGCACAATATCAAAGGGTATTTTTAACTTTTGATGGAGTAATTATATAATGAAAGCTCTAAAATGTTACCCATTGTAGATTTCATAGTTCATAAGTAGTAAATTAAATAAATAAAATAGAAACTGACTAATTTTAGCATGATCCAGGGGTGACCATTATCTGAGTTGCAAAATATTCTCTTAACTGTTCTCCCATTAGCAGAAATCCTTAAATGAGTATGCAAAATATTAGCAATACCTTCACTGCGTCTAACCGAACGATGATTCGTTTCTGCAAGGTAATGCGTTACCCAAGTTTTTCTATGAATTACCATATGCGCCTAATTTAAATCTATTATAACGTGACTGGCATTAACCTAAATCCTTTTCACAAAATGCCCATTTGAAAATAGCCAGTCATGTACAATCAAATACGATAAACTCATTGCAAATCCAATTTCCATATTAATCGATTGATCGGACCGTTAGCCGCGCGGGTACCTTTCTTATAAATAATGATACTAGTCTCAATATGGTACCGTATTTACAGAGACAGGGTCAACCTAGTTTCTATAGAACTAAACTAGTTTCTATAATATAAAATGAAAACTTGCTTACAAGTAGGAAAACTAATTTAATAATCCCTAAAAGACCACTGGTTCAGTTGCATTAAGAGAAGTTAGATAAATGTATATATATTTATTCCTATATATTTTTTATAAAAAGGTTAGTTAAGTCGCGTACAAACAATTTAATGAATGCATCCGATTAACCTCTTCAATCGCCTCACTCATTCACCAAATAGGTACTTGTGTCAAGTTGCGACACTTCTCCGACCACAAGGTGTGTAGATACTCGCACAAGTACAAGCACCGAAGTACCGAAGTCGAATATAGACCACCCCATCCAGGAACGCATCTAAATCTATTTGTTGTATTTTATTTACTACTCAATTTATTGAAAATTTAGTATATCCGAGTAGTAAAATACTATCTCCTACACCTACATAATATTGCAAGGCATTTTTAATTTTTTACGGTGTAATTTTCACATAAATTTGAAAATTCGGTAAAGTTGTGTTGATGGAAAATTATAGAAAAATCCTGATAACACTATGCATAAAATAGTTCTCCACAACTTGCACAGACTTAGGACGAATTCTGATGTGCTCTCTAAAACGTCATTGTTCCCTTTATAAATAAATAAATAAATAAATAAACGTTTATTTGCAAACAGACAAAGTCCAGTAATATGCTAAATGTACCCTATTACCAATATTTTCGTCATTATAACAAATAAAATGTCCGATTGGAAAAACTCCCAGAGTGCCTCACAACTTTTATCGACGTCAATCCGTTTTTTTTTTTTTTTTTTTTTTTTTAACCTTGTCCAGTATTCCCTGGACAAGGAGCATATATTACAAAAATACAATAACTTACAGAATGATACATCCCGTATTCCCCATCTAGCGCTTATTTGGGACAAAAGGCTCATACAGTGCTGCTAAACAAGGCTTAATAATTTATTTTTGTTATTTATTTATAATGTTTATTGCTTTCCAATTTATACGTAGTATAATAAGGAAAGCTTTGTGATTCCGAGATTTCAACGGATATACACGTTTTAAGGTCCCAGGAACCCAAAAAAGTGGTTTTTACGAAATGTCTGTCTATCTGTATGTCTGTCTGTCTGTCTGTTCTTCGATTTCCGGGCAAACTCCTCAGTTGATTTTGATGAAATTCGGCACGTAGGTTCACAAAAATCATACAGATCATTTTATTTTTATTTTGGGCTAACTCAATGTGGGGGGTTTTTATAATCAAAAAATTTCGAAAAAACGTCTAAAAAAATTATTTCCCAAAAACGGTTCCAACGATTTCTTATAAAGTCACATATATTGTAGTCGTTATACTAATGTTAACAAAATGCGGGGGGTCGCTTCCCCTTGATAGTTTGCTTCTGGGGGTAAAAAAAAATAAAAATAACTAAATTTTAATGAAAAATGACTAAAAAATAATTTTTCTGCGAAACCTTCCTATCGATGATTTCTACCTTCAGGTATGTTTCAGGTGTTAAATTGAGTAACGAAACCGGACAGGTTGCTTTCCCAAAAAAGTATTTGATTTTGTACAAAAAAATGTTTTTTTGAAAAAATGATAGAAAATTCACGCTCAAATGCATTGCGTGCCCTGCCAGTATTGCTGTGTGGTAATGTGTTGGTCTGACCTATCTAGAATTTACCTCGCCACCAGTGACGTCAGGTGGACAACCCCCCCCCCCTCCGAGATATCGGAAATTTACCTATAGGGAAATTATTTACCATGAAATTACTCATTTTCTCTATCTACCAATTTTGATAAATTGGAAATCATATTTTTGCCACTTTTTTAATTTTTTTAATAAATACGCAGGGTCTGTTAAAGGAGATTCATGCCGATTCCACGAATTATGGAGGTCGTTATTGGGGAATGGCAGCGAACTGTATGGAGTGCATTATCACTGTACGATCACTATTTAATGGAAAATCTAATTTTAAGGGCAAATAGGTGTAGGAAGTAAATTATACGATCGAGTGATTTACTCCAGTGAAGCCTTGAATTAAAATTTTCAGCAAAAAATTACAACTTGATCGTTCAGGTACCCAAACTTTTATTTCCAAATCTGCCTTTACTTTTCCTTTCAAACTATCAGCCCCATTTATTTTTCCTTTTTCGAACAAAAAATTTCAAAATGGACGCGCAAATGTAAGCAAAAATAACTAGAGCATAAGGAAAGATAAATAACCTGGCGCAACAATGTTGTACACTTGTACAAGAAGAACCAGTGACATGCACAGTAACCATCTGTCTCTAATTCTAACAGAATCACTGGTTAGATTGTAGGTCAGACTCTGTCAATGCTTTTATATGGTTATATTTCCTCGACCTGCTTCTTTAAATTAACTCATCTATTGTAGGACGACTCTGTAAACTGTCACATGGATCGGGATCTAACCTCATCTTCTTCCTTTTTTTTCTTCTTCTTTTTGTTTCGAGCGCAGTATCGACTAACATCCCAGCCCATTCTCAAATCGTCCATATATTTTTGGAGGGGGTGGTTCTTTGGAAAGGGCGAAACTTGGCAAGAGGCAAATTTAATACTCTGGTAGTGCTATGACCTGTGGCAACAGTGACCGAGTACACGGGAGCCTGTCAGAACGGGCAAAAACTTTCTCTGATCTTATGGCGACTGACCTCCTGTCAGTGAGTGACGATTATATAATATCTACAATAAATATAGGGATACCAAATAATTAACTACTCTGCATATATCATGCAGAAAACGCCAAACGCAAAAATAGGAAATGGGAAATTAATTCCCGCCAATTTCTGGTGCTCCCCGCCAATCAGAGCACGTCTTCGGGTGCTTCCAAGCGAGCCCCTACACCTCCATATGATTTGCTTGCGGAAGCATAGGGGACCAATAGAAAAACTCAGGATCCGCCATATTTAGGTCTTAAACTTTCGCGCCAAATGAAACTCAATAGTTTTCTTATCGTAATACCTAAGATTTTTAAAACTAAAAAAATGTGGCTTTATTAAATATTTAGGCTGTCTAACTTTACTATTACGATAAATATGCTTTCCCAAAATAGCTGATAATTATGTGGATTAAAAAGAAACAATAGCATCAAATAAGTTCAATCATCCAAAACAGTAACTGTACCCTATGAAATTTCAAATGTAGCAAATGCAAAATTAAATTATAGGCAATAACAAGGGCAACAAAAAGGCATTTTCTCTTTATTTTTAAATAAAATACATAATGCCCCCTGCTGTGAAGACCTAAATATGGCGGATATTTGGGTTTTCAAATGACCATGCGATACTAGCGCCAATGGTTCTTCTAGTGTATTATTTTAGAAGTCCTTTGCTTCCAAGCAATAGAAATCCAATCATGGCTGCAAAGCGTGCCCCGATTGGTCAAAGACGTGTTAATTGCCCCAAACTCTGATTGGTCAAAGTAGACGTGGCACCAGAAATTCTGGCGCGAGCGAGTGTCCCATCTCTCCTGCGTAGAACTTTACGAAAAAATAATATTAATAAATAACAAATAACTCCAAGTCCAAAAGACTGATGCTAATTAATTGGTGGAAAATTGCCGTAGAACTTGTCAGCATATTGAAATTCAAAATGAATAGCATGGGTTCTGTAACCCATGACTGACGTCACGTGCCTCATGCACAACGCATACAATATCTGACCCTGCATAAAGTCAATCTAGCATTTAGTTTTAAAAATTAGGCTGTATCTTATCTTATCATTTAACCTCTAACATTAATGCAGATAAATTGCTACATTCTTATAACAATGAGGCGATAAAAGCATTGCAAATGTCAAAGTATAGCCTAATCTACATCGCAATTATACTACAGTCATAATTGTGTTTTTAAACGAAAATTGATTATTAAGAGCAAATTGGAGTACCCCCACTACGGATGTTTGGTACAAAGTTCACTTACACAGGAAATATCAATCAGCCGTCAAAAACCATTAAATTAGCTGAAATGCTCCTCTACATTTCGATATAAGACATGTGGCCTTCACAAACTCCAATTGGCCACAATTCTTTACCTCCTTCCTCACTAACACACTAATCGTTTTTTATACAAATCAAATTCAATAATTTTTGCCAATCTGTGTTAGAAAGGGGTACATTTGATGTATGAAAATAATAGTAGGATTAAAGCATTCCTAATGAATTTGATAGCCCCTGGGATTTTTTACACAAACTTTGTTAAGTCGGGCTCACAACTGCTACAATGTGTCCATGGTAAGCAAGTCTCAGATTGTCCATTGTCGCCAGTAGCAAGTGTGGGTAAACTTCGAAGACATGCACTAGTTTGCCAAAGACCAAACTTCATGCGGAAACAGTCCCAATAATGTCCGAAAATTCAATGGAGTCGTTAACAGGAGACGGTTCATTGGGTCACCACAAGCCCGTAGCCAGGATTTTTTTTTCGGGGGTGGCTGCGGCAACTGTGATCCTATCCAGTGAAAAAAAAATTCTTGAGAATTCAATTGTATCTAGTGTATTCTTTTGAAGTAATGGTGTTACTGAGTACATATATGATAGCATAGCCACACCAAACGTCAATTTATAGGCGGAATTAGCTTTGGTGCGAACATTGGCGTATAATATTTTGCGGATATGCGGACTAAATCGTAATGTTATCATAACGACGGTTTAAATTGCATAGAAATGATATTGCATTCTAACCCAAAGAGGGGGTCCGGGGGTCTCCCCCGGGGGAAAAAATCCACCTATAAGTGCTAAACAGTGGGGTTTAGCAGCAGCAAAGCTTACAAAGGAATGCATATTCATATTGCTACAAACAGGGGGGCCCGGGGGCCACCCCCGGAGGAAAATTTGAAAATATAAGTGCAAAATATTGTGGTTTTACGCATTGTAACAGCAGTAATGGATAGATTTTACAAAGCTTACAAAGGAATGCTTACTCATAGAAATCATATTGCATTTAACCCAAAGAGGGGGGTTCGGGGGTCTCCCCCGGGGGAAAAAATCCACCTATAAGTGCTAAACAGTGGGGTTTTACAGCAGCAAAGCTTACAAAGGAATGCATATTTATGTTGCTACAGGGGGGGGCCGGGGTTTTCCCCCGGAGGAAAGAAATTTTTTTTCAAAAATTTCGGGGGGGCTGCAGCCCAATAAGCCCCCCCTTGCCTACGGCCTTGGATCACCAGCACCCACGTCCATAAAAAACCGTTAATAGTAAGAGTCGTCTGAAAAGCCAAAAATTCGCCCATTTGGAAAATAAAGACAATTTTCTTTCCTTATTTAAAAATAATCCCCTCCCTTCCACTGGCTCAGGCTCAAACAGGAGCATCGAAAGTATGAAGACAAAAACAATAACAAACAGCAACCTACTGAAGCAAAGAGACAGCTCTAAGTTACATCCTGGTCGCAAGATTAATGTTATTAGAAACCATAAAACCTCACATATAATGACTGTCAGAGGTGTTAACGTAAACATGTGCCACACTCCAGCCCTCTAGCGGGAAAGCTTCGACCGAGACTTTGATAAATGACATAAGCATGCATAAGGTCAGACACCGTAGGATCGAAACCCAGGCACTACCTCGTTTTAGGTCACTGATACCAGCTGGTCGGACTGGACTGGTCACTGAGTCCAATAATTTCTACACTGGACAGGGTCAAGCCCTGGAAATAATTCACTTTCGTTTCTCCAAGTCCAAGTGCAACAACCGCCCTTGTCATTGCTGATATGCCTACAGTTCTACTATAACTTTGTTTAGGGATCAGAATACTAACCTGGTCCCCGGCAAGATGGAGACACGGGTTCGATCCCTGTTTCCACCAATTTTTTCATGACTTTCATCGTCTAATTCCCCTGCCAGTAGCAGCTTTCTACGAAGTTAAATGGATACTCTGCACTATTAATGGATTCGGTCGGCTCGGTATTTTTCTCGGAATTTTGTGAAAATCCGATCTCCTTGAGGGATCGAAATACCGTTCTCCCGATTGAAATACAAGCTCTCAAACGACTCGTTCACGGCCCTGAAAATTCGTCCGGAAACCATCACTCCTTATCAGGACTAAGCCATCAGTCCTTCTCAGAGCTGAGCCTAATAATGGATTCGGTCGGGTCGGTATTTTTCTCAGCAGAATTTTGAGTAAATCCGATCTCCTTCAGGGTTCTCCCGATTCAAATGCAAGCTCCCCAGCAACTCGTCCACAGCACTGGCAATCGTCCAGAAACCATCGCTCCTTATCAGTCCTTCTCAGAACAAAGCTTGGTCATGGGAGAACTCCCTAAACATCGCCCCCTTCCCCTGACAACGGGCTCCACCTTAATAGTTCGATGACTGTGAGGCCCCTGCCCCTAATGACTACTAATACAACAGGCAATGATAATCCAACTATGTAACTAATACTAGTATTATATCATGATTGTATTAAAATGAATAATGTTTAAACTGTACTCTGTAAGGTGTATCCCGCACGCCTCTATGAAGGCATGGGAGCCCTAATTGTATTTTAGTCTAATTATTGTATTTGTTGGAAATAAAGAATTGTTATTATTATTATAATACATTGTTACAGAACCGATACGAGTGAACCCCTACATGTTCTTGTTTCCAACGCCTGCTTTCAGCATTTCTGCTTTAAGCAACCCTGTCAGCCTGGCGGGGGGAGTGAGTCTGTTTGTTAACTTGAGGCACCCTAAGGGCAGACTCTTTCACCTCGGGGAAAAGAGGAGTTGACTGACATGCTTTCCTATTAATGAATTAGTATAGGTACCAAGACAGATAATATGAGTTTTTTCAATTTCATCAAAATCGACCGAGTAGTTTGTCCACAAATCATCGAACAGACAGACAGACTAACAGACAGACATTTGGTAAAATATACTTTTTTTTATTCCTGGAACACGTGTAAATCCACTCAAATCGCGAAATCGAAAATTTTGACCATAACAAAGCTTTCCTTGTACTACGTATAAATAGGTAAGCAATAATATTCCATTATTTCATTAACCTTTATACATAATACATGCACATACACACAATACATATTATGGTTTAGGTACGGTACCTATACTAATTGATAAATAGGACAGCATATGCGGTTCACTCATACCGGATCTTTATTTCGAGTTTCACCTTAAAACTCCTACGCCAACGTATTAGTAGGCTATGGCCCATTGGGAATCGTTAGGCCAGTTTTTGCAGAAATAATATAGCGCGGCTCTTAGGCATCGTAACAGCAAGGCTTCCATTCTTCGTAATTGCCTCCACGCTGCTCACAGCAGGGGGTAGAAGACTCTTTGGTCTACCATCATGAGGAACCATCCACAAGTTACGTTTTCATACTAAATACAGTAAAACTTCAATTATCCGAACTGCTGCAGAATATCCAGATTATCCGAGATGCGCCACATGATTGTCCGAAATCAAGGCCAGCCAGCGAAATAGCTTGCTTTGACCGTGATAAATAAATAAATAAATATTGACTTTTTTGTTCTATTACTAAGCCAACCTAGCGGAGTTAGGGCTATAAAGCCCTCTCTTGCACTCAACTAGGAAGGCCCGGGACCACCTGCTTTACATGCCCTCCGAAACATGGTCAGAAAATGTAGGAAGTGTAGAACTCGAACCAACAACCTTTCGGGTGGAAGTCAGAGTCCGTACCACTACTCTACATGTCCTGACGTTGGTATTAATATTATTTGAAGGTCTTCTTATGGACGTAGTCCTACGTGCAGTGGCCCATTGAACCGTGCCCTGTCAACGACTTCATAGATTTTTAGGGACAATCTTCGCATTGCTTCCGTATGAATTTTTTGCCGTCGATGTCAACCCACACCAACTACAAATGTGATAATTGACCAGCTGACTTATGCTTACCATTGACATTGTATCGTAACAGGCGATAGCTCGACTTAACCAAGATCGTGAACGAGTCTAGAGTTCAGTAAGCCTTTACTATCTTTCCGTATAGTAGTACTCATTTAATTAATGAAAAATGCATACAGCACAAAATATTAATTTAATTTTTTTTGGAAACTATAACGAACCGAATAAGTTTCAGGTAGAAAGGTTTTTTTTTTTATTATTTTTTTTTTATTTAAAAAAAGATAAATCGCTTACAAACAATTTAATGAATGTATCCGATTGACCTTTTCAGTCGCCTCTGTTGGTTATTACCCGTGATGAGTACGACACGTCTCCGATTGCATGGCGTGTAAAGACTCCCAAAAGTGCAAGCCCGTTACCACCTGGCCATCGAAGTCGATAAATTTGTTGGTTTGTTGGTTTCAGTTGTTGGTCCCACGCTTGCTGCATTTTCTGACCACGCTTCGGAGTTCGGAGGGCATGTAAAGCAGGCGGTCCCCGGCCTTCATTGGCCTTGCTTAGTAATAAACACTCATCATTATTTATTTATTTATTTCAATTATTACGGATAATTAGAGTTCTGCTGTACTTTGTTCTTGTTGGTAAGCTATTATATGACTAGTACCCGAACTTGGATAAAGTCATACTTACGTCTGTTACATGGTCAATGTGAAAGCTAGTTTCAGCTTGTCCATTTTAGCTTGTAGCCCGCGTAAGTTCACATCGATCGAGGACGTATACCAGTTTGCCAACGGCCAAAAATTCATGCGCAAACAATACCAATAATGTCCGAATACCCATGGAATCGTCGGCATTGGGCAAAATTCAATGGACCACTATTAGTACGCCTACGTTCATGAAAAGCCCTACAAATAATGAGTTGTTATTGTAATATCAAACTTACCATAAATGGTGATCGCAGTCGCAGGCAGTTCAAGACTGCCATTTCCTGCAGGTATGTCAACAGCCAAGTGTTCTAAAAAAAGAAAAAAATGAAAGTCAGAACAACTATGATTAAATAAAACATTTTCTTTTTCCGGCTATACAGCTCTACAGTCAGCAGCAAAAACATCGCATTCAAAGTGGTGTCCACTCAGCCTCAAAAGGGACTACTGAGCCCCCTCCTGAAAACAAGAAAAAGGGTTTAGAGCTAAATTTGGGGCCAGGACAAAGAAATCCTCGAAGAAATCAGAAGTGAGGACAACTTTTGGAAGAGCCACTGGCTAGTATTTGAAGGCATGCAGGATGGTCAAGCCTGGTTGAGTTAAACACGCTCATCAAATAGCGCTCGTACGCAACCATCCGAAAAATGTACCGAACCACCGCCAATCTGTGACTACTGAGTAAAAGTGCAAGTATCAGGGGGAAAGGTGGTTACGGTAATATATCACTCCCAGGTTTTTAATGAAAGAAAGAAAGAAAGAAAATTGTCTTTATTTTCCATATAGGTGAATTTTGGGCCTTTCGGCCCACTCTTTCAATTAACCCATATAATGAGGGCAAACGATGAGGACTCAACCTAATAGGCAACATCGAAATCAGCGAAACCCACTTTTAGGGTGAGATATTGACTTATGCATATCGCTGGATTCCCTGTTAAATTCTATAGAAAATCTTCTTTGGTGAGAAAAAAGTCATCAAGAATCACAATTATGCAAGCCAATTTTCAATATTTAATTATTTTTGTAGGTTTGTAGCTTGCAATATTCAAAAACTAATAAAATTAATTAATTTCTCCACAGCACCAAACCTATCACAATAGTCTCTTGAAGACTATAACTGCAAAGGCTGTCACGGTCGGAGTCGAATGAAGAACCAGTAGAATCCGGGTTGATGGTGAACTTCCACACGTTTCGTCAACATCTGCGGTCAACATCATCAGTGGCGCTGCTTAGACTTCGAAGGTTGTACCTCGGTGGCTCACGGAGCTGTCGACCGGAGATGTCGACGAAACGTTGGGAAGTTCACTTTCTTTTCGAGCACGGCCCACCAGCCCGGATTCTACTGGTTCTTCACTCTTGAAGACTATTGAAATATACAAGCTATTGTAGTAGATTGCCCTTTTTAATACTTACTCCCAAAAAACACGGGATCCATTCAAAGATGGATTTTATAGAATGGGAGAAGGTAAAGAGTCAGTGTCTCCAGAAAGCTTGAATTTTATGGAGGCTTCATAAGACTATTTATAGATGTTTTCCGTAAATAGGGAAGTTATTTGTAACGAAATAATTAATGAAGAAGCATTAAAGCATGTAAATTAAGGATAACGAAAATATTTAGCTTAATAATTCGGTTTTTTTGTGGTGCCTGATAAAAACCTTACTAGGTATTACTGATTGAGATATTAAAGTTATCTAGGACTCCGATTTGCACCCGAAAGGGACATGTAGCGTAGTGGTACGGACTCTGACATTCACCCGATAGGTTGTTGGTTCGAGTCCCACACTGGCTACATTTTCTGGCCATGCTTCGGAGGGCACATAAAGAAGGCGGTCCCGGGCTTTCCTAGTTGAGTGTAAGAGAGGGCTTTAACTCCGCTAGGTTGGCTTAGTAATAGAAACAATAAAAAGTCCATATTTATTTATTTATAAGGTTGTTGATTCGAACCCCTCACGTATGTAATATTTTTTCTTTTTGGCTAAGCTCCAATATGTGAAAAGGACATTTGCAGGTCGCCCTGCATACATTTTGCGATGGCTTTGAAGCTTTAACTTCACTGCATCGGTTAACCACTGGGCATTTGATCAAAAATTCTCTTATTTATTTACAAACAAACAAACTATGATCCGAGGGGCCCTTTTAAAAATTAATGCTCCCTCTTAACTACTTCACCATGACGTCACAATGATCTAATCAACTTACTAAACTTGTCTCCCATACTTAGCTTATGGTGCCAAGTAGGACTGCTGCCCAGTCCTTGAAATGTGGAGCAAACCTGGTCACGACTAGGTTATTTACTGTAATTTAAAATTTGTTTGCATTTGTATACCCGTAGTTATAATTGATCTGCTCATTAAGGTTGATGATGATGATAAAGACTATTATGGGCGAGTGGAGATCTCAAATATAAATGCATGGCTAAATTTCAAAGGAAAACTCAAAGTCATAGTTATCATAATGAGGATACGTGCATAAATGAAAAAAATGGTTCCTTTTTGCAATTACTATAAATCTCGGGTAATTACCCTACATCCCACTGTTGAATAACTATCTAAAGAAATGGTACAAGAGAACCCGTATGTGCTTTCCTATTTATGAATAAATATAGGTACAGAGACAGATAATATAGTTAGTCTAGTACCATGGTAAACCATTGTCCTAGATGCTTTCCAATTTATACGTAGTATAAGGAAAGCTTTGTGATGGTCGAAATTTTCGATTCCGAGATTTCAACGGATTTACATGTTTTGAGGCCCCAGGAACCCCAAAAAGTGGTTTTTACGAAATGTCTGTCTGTCGCTCTGTCTGTCTGTCAGTTCATCGATTTCCGGGAAAACTACTCTGTCGATTTTGATGAAATTTGGCATGTAGGTTTACAAAAATCATACTTCGGGACTATTTTTTTTATTTTGGGCCAACTCAATTTGGGGGGGTTTTATTCTCAAAAAACTCCAAAAAAAAACGTATAAAAAAACTATTTGTCAAAATTTCTTTTAAATTCACATATATTGTAGTCGTTATTAATGAGAATAAAATGCTCGGTCGCTTGCCCCTTGATAGTTTGCTTCTGGGGGTAAACAAATAAAAATAACTACATTTTAATGAAAAATGACTAAAAAATAATTTTTTGCGAAACCTTTCTATCGATGATTTCTACCTTCAGGCATGTTTTAGGTGTTAAATTGAGTAACGAAACTGGACAGGTTGCTTTCCCAAAAAACTATTTGGTTTCGTGCAAACAATTATTTTTTGAAAAAATTGTAGAAAATTCGCGCTCGAATGCATTGCGTGTCCTGCCATTATTGCTGTGTGACAATGTATTGGTCTGACCTATCTAGAATTTATCTCACCTCCAGTGACGTCAGGTGGACAATCCTCCCCTCCCCCTCCCCCTTCTCCCGAGATGTCGGAAATCTAACCATAGGAAAATTATTTACCATGAAATTACTCTATCTATCATATATCATGAAATTTCTCTATCTACTAAAGTTGATAAATTGGGAAGCATGTTCGAGTAAACTCGGACTGGATCTTTTAAATTTCGGTAGCCTCGACTTTCCCTATCCTAAAGCACTGAATTGATCGATGGGACGACTGAATAGTCTAAAACGGGCATATTACAACACTAATAATGGCAGGGTCATGGACGGAGAGGGGGTAGCTGCCCCCCCCCCCCAAATTTGGTAAATCTATTGTAAATTACTTTATTACGCTCTGATTTAATCGATCCTACACATGTTTTTCCTATTTTGACCCACAACTACCCCCCCCCCCCCACCAAGATGGGCTGGATCCGTCCCTGGGCAGGGTATGAAATGTATTGGCACAAGAAGTATCCATAATAATGAATAATAATAATACGATAAGAAGATATCTGCCTCAGTTTTGTCTGCTACCGAGTTTCATCCTATCCCAAAGTAAGGTGAACCTGTGATCTTTCCAAAGCGCGGTCCAAGTTCCCTCTCATTCCGGACATCACCTCAAGACAAAATATGTAAAAATCCGAGTGCTTTACTCAATTTCCCTGAAGCACATGATATTTGTGTTCACGAATTGTAATTTATTTTTATGTAATTCTAGATAACAAGGTGAATGGTGAAGCTACAAGAAGATTCGGGTGCTGGGGGCCCATCCAACCAATTCTACCCGCCTTCGGAAATGGGAGGATTCACTTTGGACGCAAATTTTAATAGAACAATGGTAAGGAAGTATATATGTAATATTTTACGGCGATCAATTGCTGTAGAGCTAAAGGCAACGGAAACGCTAACGCCCCCCCCCCCCCCCCCGTCGTGATCCACAAAGTATTTTCGTATACGTTTAAGTTTTATTCTTTGCCAGTCCCTTCAAAAGGTCGTTTTTAAATTAATAAAAAATAAATTTGTTCTTTCTATATTTCTACCTGTACCAAAATTCAGTTTTGCTTTCTTAAGCTCGGTAACACTACTATGGTAGCCTGGGGCGTTAGGCTAGTTTATCCCATACCTACCCCCCCCCCCCCCGTCGCGTTGCAAATCTATAGCTACGGCCTTGGTAATTGGTTAAAGAATTAATGTTAAATTGTCGTTCTCTTAGGTCGAAGACAAATATGGCTTTCGACTGCAAGAACTCAACCACAACAACCACCTTTGTACAAGTCGGGACCAACTTGAAGAAACAACCTCCGTGAGCGGGCACTCCAACTACAAGCAAAGAATAGACAGCATGTTCGATGACTCACGTTCTATGGCATCTGAAAGGAGCAGATCACGTAATAGAACTTCAGTCATTAATAATCTTCTCGAAGAATATGAGGATCAGACCGACAAGGCAGCTAAGAATAACATTCAGGAAAAAATTGAGAAAATGTTTGAAGAGATCTCTCTTAATGGCTTTCAGAAATCTAATTCTTTTCGTAATTTTACGAATCATAAAAGTGAACTAAATACTAAAGTTGATAGCGGTAGTCACGACTTTAAGGTTGCTTATCTTGGTTCTAAGACTCTTGGTGATAAAAATGTAAGCTTAATTACTCTACAAGAACCGTTAAGAGACATGTATTTGGAGCACAAATTGAAAGATGTGTGTGGCTTTTCTAATGTGCTAACGATTTCTAGGGAGGGTCTTAAGATAAAAATTAATGACTCAGTAACTTTGAATCCATTTCCAACAATAGCAGTATGGGCTTCGGTGAAGTTTTCTTGGAGACAATCTTCCAATGGGACGGAGTACGCATTTCTTCCCTTAATAAAAGACCCTGACGGGATAGACAAAAATATTTTATTCAAGAAACTGACTGAAGGCGAAAATGTTTTGATTCATGACGCAACTGATGAGAAAGGAGCACCACCAATTTTTTTCGTTGTTATGAAGAACAATGACCTAAAAGCATTGGAATGTCACGGATTTGTATGCTCATCATCGGAAGAAGCAATAGTAATAGCTGCTAATTTATATCAGGCGCTTATGAAGAAAATGAAGAAAAGAAAAAGCAGTAAATCCGATATTGCATCTTCATCGGATACAGTAACAACTGAATCTGACAAAGAAAAATCTCAAGAATCCGACTCAAAAATAATAAGGAAGAAAACCCCACCACCTGTGCCAGCCAGGCCACCACGGAAAGTAAGCAAAGAACGGCAGAAAAATGAAGAATTGATTTCGGAGCTGAAAGAAACTTTTCAGGAAGTTAAAAAACAAGATGTAAGGGTTCAAACAAGGCGGGGAAGTGTTCCAAACAACGTGTATGCTCAATCCACAGAACCAGTTTCAACACTTAAGAGAAGTGTGTCTGAGAGGCGCAACAGTATAATGGAAGGCATGGATGGTGATATTTTAACGAAGGTAGCAATTCCAAGAAGTAGAAGCTTTTTGAACGCCAATGGACCTTTGACCAGATATTCAAGGAGAAACAAAACGACAGCGCACAGTGATGGAGAACTAACCAGTCCATTAGGGTTCAACGAGCTTTTTAACGAGTTCAGGCAGAATGAAGGACTGGAAAGCATGGATGATATATTAAATGCAATAATTGATGCGGAAGGTATGTCATTCAATGATTTGAAACCGATATATAAAGAGTTCCTGTTGAAGCTTGCTGTGACTCTCACAAAAGATGAATTATTCCAAAGGAGTAAAAATATTATGAGACGGCAAAAGAAAAAGAACAGAAGTCGAAGCTTGAGGAAAAAGACTTTTGTTTCTGCAACCGGTCTTCGTAAGGTTTTCCGTAAAACTGCATCTAAATTAAGTAAGCAAAAGAGTACAAGGCCGACTACTTTAGAATTTACAAGTGTTGTCTTTCAGAGTAGTCGGAAAAATTTTGAAACTAGTACTTCAAGTACCTGCAGCTCAAACCTAAACAACAAAAAAGAAATACGAAGGAGACAAAGCTCTCGTAAAAGGTTGAAGAAACCTGAAAAGAAGATTAAGAAGTTATCGACAACATCGGATGACAGCGATGGTTTTCTGATTCGCAATGGAAACGAAAGTGGAGGGTGTCCAAATAGATCATCCAGCGGTTATTTCTCATGCAGTGAGTGCAGTTATGATAGTGAGAACTGCACCTGCACAAGCGCAGATAAATGTTACTGTACGTTGGGCACGAAAAAGAACGAGAAAGACAAAATGTCTGTGTCTTCGTGCGGAAAAGACACAGAAAGTTGCGCTGACAGTGAGAAATGTTATTGCTTAGAAAAAGACATCCTTCATTTGTCTGATGTCAGGGGAATTTGTCAAACTCCCCACCTACATCAAAATAAAACCCACAACGAAAACTGTCCGAATTACAGCAAAGCCGAAAGAATGTGTAAGAAGCACAGTCCTACTATTCTGGAGCAATTAAAAGAACAAGGCTTTGTTGCTTCCGACTCCAGCTTATCACGAGCAGCAAGCCCAACAACCGCTTGGAAAAACAATGAAGAAAAAATAAGGAGACCAAAAGAGTGCCTGAAAACATCGAGAAGCTTGGAGTTTCTCCAAATCCGTCCGCAAAGACAGCAGGTACCAGATAGGCCTCCACCACCGGTACCAGTCTCAAATGTATCCCGACCTGCGAATTATGTTGAAGGCACCAGGCACTATTGTTATCATGGTCCCGATTTACCCCAGCCTGCGCCAATAAGAAGGGAACCATCGATGGCTTGTCGTCCAAGAAGACAGTTTAGCAGTATGAGAACTCGCAATCCTAACATAGATCTCACGGCCTCCAGAGTAAAGAATAGGGTGTTTAGCTCTATGAGGGCAAAAAGTGTTCACGACGACATCATGAACCACGTTTTATTTCCTGAACGCAACGGTTCGGCAACAAGCTCCTTAAGATTCACACGAAGAATGGACGTGTATAATTCATTTCAGGGCAAACGCTGCGTCCAGAGACAGGGCAGTTACATTGACTTGCTCAACCAGATTCAAAATCGCTTTCAGGGAGGGTTTCCCCGAAGAACAGAAATACCACCCATGGGGTTTAAGCCGATCCCGGAAAGACCTCCATATCACGATCATCAAGCTCAGATTTATGTAAGCAGTGGAGGAAGTGACAATTTTCAGAAGCTCGACTACGATTTATTCTCCGCGAGTGCTAAGTCTGACACATCGGGCAGTATTTCTAATTTAAGCGAGAGGAAGGTATTGGTGGTTTCCGCGAGGGACCCCAGGGGAAAAGTCCTTTACATGGGGGCAAGTAGCAGGGGGGAAAATGTTAAAGATCGAGTAAGAGACCGAAGTGCTGCAAATGCGAGTGAAGCATTATCAGTTAAAAAGTCAGCTGAAATCGCAGCTCTTTTTTCGGATGTTTACTTGAAACAAAAACTAGGCAGAGCACCAAGCGTTCGAGAGCACAAAATTAACGTTAGACCTAATTCCTATAGATTAAGCAACATGGAAAATACTTTGGGGTATCTGCCTTAGGTTGTTATTATGAGGGTGCACTCGAAGTACGTACGATAAAGTGCAATACTTGTCAAGTAAGGAGCTTATTTCACAATCACCAAGCAGGTTGTAATGACTTTTTTCGAACAAGTAGTTTTCAAACTCGTTCTTAACTATCAGACAATTGTCCGATTTCTGCGTAAACAGTATCCAGAAGAAAAAAATACCTTTCAATTCTTCAACAATGTTGGTAATTACCGTATTAAAATGCAACTTTTAAGGGCGGTTTACACGTTTTTACACTCTAAGACGTCCTTAGTTAAGTAATAATGCAGCTAAATGCCAAGTTTAGTACGTGTAAGATTTCCATGTGACATAATCGTACCATATTCGAATAATCCCTAACTTATCTCGAGTACCTATTATATACAAGGTAGTCTAGGTGGGCAGCAGTCGCTTCTTGTAATAGCAATCGCAAAGGTAGCACCAGTCTAATTTTCTATTGGCAACGCGTTCATCAAACATTATTAAATAGGGAAATCGGGGCAGCTTAGGTCTTAGTTTAGTAATATATTTTCTCATTAAGTTAAGCCTAGTGTACCGCTAAATTGTAAATTTATGTCGGTGACGTGTTATTGTACAACTCATACAGTCTGATAATAATCACATCTTAAAGTGGAGTCCAAATAATCTCTCAGTTTTTTCTAACAAAATTCTTGAGCAGACCCTTAAAATTAAGTCAGTTAACGCCTCAATTGCTAGGAATCAAGTTATAAACTTTGTTACCTAATTTTTTATCGGATATATTTTCCCATTTTGGACAAGTGCGAGTCAAACATGCCACCAGAGGCCTTACTTGCAGATTTATCGAACTTTATTTTTTATTTATTTCACTGTCCTCTCACCCCTTTTTGTAGCGCATATAATCAAATAAAGGGTAAAAAGTTACCCATTTTTGTGTACTAGGCTACAAATATGCTCGTTACGACAATGGGTGAAATAAGACAGATTATTGGGCAAAGTTTTTAAATAAACCTTTTAAATATTTTCATTGTTAGATTATTTTAGGTGGGTGATGGCTGATTTGTGTTTCAAGGTCTTAGAATGTAGAATTAATGGGACATTGTTGTGCAATTTTATTTATAATAATAAATTAAGTTAATATCATGTTAATAAGTTTGTGCAATAATAAGTGCAATATCAGTTACAATTTGATTTGTTCTTTAAGCCTTAAACGCAATATTGCTTAGTATTTGACATCATCAAAAATTATTGATGAATAGTAAAAAAATAATTTTATTATTGGTATCACTGACTGACTCAGGGCACGTGCACAAAGTTAGTTAAGTAAGTTAAGCCTTAAGAGATAAAGAAGCATTCGGCTTAAATTTTTATTTTACTAAAATAAAAAAGTAGTTTAAAGTCAACGGGTCAATAGTAAGTTGTTTGAAGATTATGAGAGGTTATGCTTATGACGTAATCATAGATAGGCCTTACCTGACCTGAAATTACATCACAGCTCATAATGGTACAAAATTATCTGACGGCTCTACGCGCACGGTTCCATCCGTAGTGGCGAAAACCGCCAAAAAGGTGAACCCCCCCCCCCTCCGGATTCATACCGACCCTTTGGGGAGGGGCCTGCTGGATGGCTTTAAGAGTGGAGCCGCCGATGCGATGATCGAGCATTCTACACATCTAAAACAGTCATTGTGAAAATATGGCTTTGACTCACAAGTTGGTTTTTCGAGCCCCACACTTGCATAGTCGTCCATCTTGCCATGCTTTGAAGGGCACGTAAAGCAGGCGGTCTTCGTATATGCTATTTAGAGTAATTGTACGGACTGAGACTTTCAGCCGAAAGGTTGTTGGTTCGAGTCCCACACATGCTACATTTTCTGGCCATTCTTCGGAGGACATGTAAAGCTGGCCTTCTTATTTGAGTGTAAGAGAGGGCGTTATAGCCCTAACTCTACTAGTTTGGCTTAGTATTAGAACAAAAAGTCATTAATTACTTTATTACTAATTAATTGTAAAAGGACCAATGACCATGACGTCACATTATTCCTTCCAGCCTAAATTTTTCGTTCGAATTAGCTTTTTAAATGCTTACTGTGAACTTAATAAGAGTAAAATGAATTTTTATTTAAAAAAAAAACGATTTCTCATGGTACAACCACCATAGAGGCATAAACGAGAGTAGAAGTAGCGAAAGAAATGTGCGTCTTCCTTTTGTTACATACAATATTTATATTAACATAGTATGTATCCGGCACTAACATAGTTTTTTAAATAAATAAAAAATGACTTTTTTGTTCTATTACTAAGCCAACCTAGCGGAGTTAGGGTCATAAAGCCCTCTCTTACACTCAACTAGGAAATCCCGGGACCACCTGCTTTACATGCCCTCCGAAGCATGGCCAGAAAATGTAACTTGAAGAAATACATGGTTATAGTCCACGTCTCAACGACTTAAAAAAAAACTGTAGTCAAACGGTAAAAGCGTCGGCTACATACTATGCATCAAAATGTAGAGGAACATCTTCTTTTACTTCTACTCTCCAATATAGCTCTTTAATCGATTTTTAGTAGAAATTCGACTTGGTACAAAAACGCGTAGTGGGGGTGACCATTTTTCTCTTAATTACGCATATTTATCGAGTTCCGTGTGACTTCCTTCATATTAATAATATTTGAATGAAATTTAAGTCAGTCCCTGAACTCTCGCATGTGCGTTACTCATAGCACTGATTTACATAAGAAAACTATTTCTTGAGAGAGAGCAGACAGACAGGTAACTATCATTTTATATTATCTTACTAAGATAATGGACCGCCTCTTTTGAGAATAAATATTTTAGTCGCTTTTACGCATTACCACACAGTAATAATGGCAGGGCACGCAATGCATTTGAGCGTGAATTTTCTATCATTTATTCAAAAAAAAACATTTTTTTGCACAAAACCAAATAGTTTTTTGGAAAAGAAACCTGTCCGCGTTTATTACTCAATTTATCACACATAACATGCCTGAAGGTAGAAATCATCGATAGAAAGGTTCCGCAGAAAAATTGTTTTTTAGCTATTTTTCATTAAAATTTAGTTATTTTTATTTTTTTTACCCCCAGAAACAAACTATCAAGGGGCAAGCGACCCCCCACATTTTATCAACATTAATAACGACTACAATATATGTGAATTTAAAAAAATCGTTGGATCCGTTTTTTATAAATACTTTTTTTTATACGTTTTTTTGGAGTTTTTTGAGAATAAAACCCCTCCAAATTGAGTTAGCCCAAAATAAAAATAAATGGTTCCGAGGCATGATTTTTTTTAAACCTATCTTTCGAATTTCATCAAAATCGAAAGAGTAGTTTGCCCGCTAATCGATGAACAGAGTGACAGAGCGACAGACAGGCAGACAGACAGATGGACTGACAGACATTTCGTAAAAAACACTTTTTTGGGTTCCTGGTACCTCAAAACGTGTAAACCTGTTGAAATCTCGGAATCGAAAATTTCGACCATCACAAAGCTTTCCTTATACTACGTATAAATGGAAAGCAAAAATATAATAAAGCATAATAACCATCTAATGTCGGTTTTTGAAGTGCCCCGCTAAGTAATAATACAGAAACAAAATCCAGTTTCCTATTTATCAATTAGTATAGGTACTAAGGCAGATAATATGAGTAATATATGCAGTCGTCCCATCGATCAATTCAGTGCTTTGGGATAGGGACAGTCGAAGCAACCGAAATTTAACCCAAGGACAATTTTTTACCATGGCCCCATTCACATTATCTATCTGCCTAATTTATAAATAGAAAATCATGTACGGGTTCACTCGAACCGGTTCTTTGCTTTAGTCGCAGTGGCAGCTTCATGAGAGAAGCTGGTCAAAGGATCTCGAAATTTCTGTCACTTGCTAACAGCAGTAATTCCATAGTAGTTAAATTTTCCTCCAACACACAATCTACCGATCGAATGGGCCCCGGACATCCCCCCTCCCCCCAGAAAAAATGTCTGGCTACACCCCATTGGGTGTATTACACCATTACATTACACCTTACACATTACACCATTACATTACAAGTAATTTCAAGTAATTTCCCTATGGTGAAATTTAGGAACACCTAGGGCTACGGACCCTATCCCCAAGCACTGAATTAATAGATAGCATTGCATATTATAAAACGGGAAGACATTACCACACAGTACTAAAAAACATGCCTGAAGGTAGAAATCATAGATAGAACGATTCCCCAGAAAAATTATTTTTTGTCATTTTTCATGAAAATTGACGTATTTTTATATTTTTACCCCCAGAAGAAACCTGTCGAGGGGCAAGCGACCCCCCGCGTTTTGTTTACATTAATATCGACTACAACATATGTGAATTTAAAAGAAATCGTTTAAGCCGTTTTTGAGAAATAATTTTTTTAGACTTTTTTTTGAGTTTCTTGATAATAAAACCCCTCAAAATTGAGTACACCCCAAATATAAAAATGGTATGATTTTTGTGAACCTACATGGCAAATTTCATCAAAATCGAGCGAGTAGTTTGTCCGGAAATCGATGAATAGACAGAGCGACAGACAGACAGACATTTCGTAAAAACCACTTTTTTGTGTTCCTGGGTCCTCAAAACGTGTAAATCCGTTGAAATCTCGGAGTCGAAAATTTTGACCATCACAAAGCTTTCCTTATACTAAGTATAAATTGGAAAGCAAAAAGATTAAGAACCACTGCGCTAGATAAATTGGACTACTGAGTCAGCAGTAAGTATAAAAGGCACTGCAGCAGTTGATACGTTCGTAGTTAGCCACAGTTCTTCCTACCGACATGAGGATAGCAATTCTTGTGTTGCTCGTGGCTTCGGCCTCCGCCCACTTGGGTAAGTCTCTCAGCGTCCTCTTGGGGTTTAAGCAACACATAATTTCCCATTATAATAAGACAGTAATTTGACAAAGTAGTGTGGATGAAAATCCTTAAAAAGTTAGGAGATCGGATTTGAAACGATGTTCCTTACCTTAACGGGGCAAAATGTAAAAAAAAAAATAACTGTAGTTGGAAAGAACCTAACCTCTTCTACCGATAGATGATTAACATGTTGCCCCGGTAAGGCAAAGATCAGTGCTTCAACGGCGGCACTCACCAATTATTCTTGGTTTGTTTAAACTATGCTGGGTGCATTCGTAGTTCTTAGGAACTCAATTAGGACATCGGGCAAAAGTGCTGTCATCAATAGTTCCGTCTAATCTTACACGTGCTGAGCTTGAGATAAGTTATTGTAATACTAAGTCAGCAGTAAGTATAAAAGGCACTGCAGCAGTTGATACGGTCGTAGTTGGCCACAGTTCGTCCTACCGACATGAGGATAGCAATTCTCGTGTTACTTGTGGCTTCGGCCTCCGGCCACTTGGGTAAGCAGGTACAAGTATTCTTAGAACGAACATTACATCCGTCTGCTTACAGACATTTGTCAATGGACAACTTTCCTATAGAAATCCAAAATGGCGGGACCCATTCTGATTGGTTGGGCGTAAGCCTTTTTCCTATGCAGCTGCCGTTAGTTGCCCACGCTGGACCATATAAGAGCATTTAAATAGAGGATTTAGATGGACTCCACTTGTCGGGGCATGTGGTCCAGCGGTTAAGACGACGCCCCGGTTAGGTCGTGGGTTCGAACCCCGCCAAGCCCAGATTTTTTATTTCTCTAATTTCGGTTATAACGAGGAGGTTACCTCTTCAACCAAAGTTAATTAAATGTCAGTGTTGTATATACCATATAATACTGCAATACGACTTATATACAAATTAACAATGCACTGATCAAGTTAAAGCTAACTTGTGGAAATATACCTTAGCCCATAGTAGGCGGGGGATTCTTATCTTATATGCGCCGGTCGGTATGTGTCGGGTGTGCTTATTAAATGTGTATTATTCATCGCAATAACAACCAATTTGAAAAATTTTCAGCTTGGGAGCAAGGAACCGAGTACGAGTACGAAGTTCAAGGTCGTACCTTCGCCTCCCTCGTCCAAGTAGCCAACGAACACTCAGGCCTCGTCTACCGAGCTAAGCTTCACATTACGCCCAACAGGTAATGAAATATTCCACCGGCTGTTAAAGGTCTCAATTATTAACCTGAAGGTTGTGGGTTCGAATAACGAGTGGCGGCAAACTTTACCACCCCATAGAATTCGCACAAGTACTAGACTAAGCCTGTTACAAGCTTCCAATGGAAAGCAAGCCTCTCCTTGTCCAATGTTACTAGCAGTCAATGCAGGTTGCCCACAGAGATATCCCGCGTTAAAGTGGCAGCGGTCATAGAAAATTACAGATAACATACATAATATATAAATTACAAAATATTCATTTTCTAGTAACGAAGAGATCCATGCCGAACTTACAGAAGCCGAATTTATCGAAGTGCAAGGACCCCTGCCTGAGGACTGGGAGAGAAAAGAGCTCCAACTCGAAGGTCAATGGCAACCCCTTGAATTCTCAAAACAACCTTTCATTGTTCGCTTCCAGCATGGCATCGTAAGTTCACTTAATGGATGAGATTACTAGGCAATTTATACACGTCGTGGAATGAAGAATAGTGATTACAATGCTATGCTAAACTAAGCAGCATGCATAACCAACAGAATTTAAAGATTTTTCTATGTTTAATATTTTAGGTGAAGGATTTAGAAATCAGCAAGGAGATCCCTGCATGGGAGGTCACCGTCATCAAATCCATTGTCGGCCAACTTCAAGTTGACACCACTGGCAAAAACCTCATCCCATCCGCGTATAACACTCTCCCCCGCAATGAAGAAGTCAGTGGCTTATACAAGACCATGGAAGGTACCGTCGATGGCAGATGCGAGAACCTCTATGATGTGAACCCTCTGCCCCTATGGGAACCCGTTAAAAATCTCCAAGGCATCAACCTTACCAAAGATATCATCGAGGTTATTAAAACGAAAAACTACAGCCACTGCGAGCAGCTTCCCGAGTACCACTTTGGATTCCCCAGAAACATGCGTTGGGAACCAGCCACTAACCAAATGGGCGAATTCCTCAGCCGTTCCTCAATCAGTCGCATCCTCTTGGCTGGTAGCGAGAAGAAATATATCTTACAATCTGAAACAACCAACAAAATCGTCCTTAGCCCAGAGCTGTACAACAAGCAGAAAGGACAGGTTGTCTCCCAAATGAACGTTACTTTGATTGCCACTCGCGCAGCCACTCGCGCTGTCACTGAACTCAGAGCCCCAACTAACCCCAAGGTTTTGACGAGCCTTGTCAACGAATATGGCGCTCGCAGGGTTAAATCATCAGCTGAGTCTTCCTCATCCTCTTCTTCGTCTTCATCAAGCAGCAGCTCTGAAGAAGCCACCACTCGTTCTCCCAGAGGATATAGAACTTCTACCATCTCTGGTACTACCTCTACTTCTAGATCTACTTCCAGCTCAAGCTCAAGCTCAAGCTCTGGCTCTAGCTCTAGTTCTTCTGAAAGTCACGAAGAGTGGCAATTGGAGGAGCCAACAATGGAAGAAATTCTGAAAAACCCCTTCCTATCCTTCCCCAGTAATCTTAACGAGGTTGTCCACAAGCTGGTAAATAAGATCGCTGAAATATCAGTCGATCCCACACAAATGCAAGGGCACCAGGCTTTGCAGGCATACGTCAATTTGGTCTCAGTTGTTCGCGCCATGAGCTTGCAGGAACTTCACCAGGTTGTTCAAGAACTTTACGTTCCGGAAGATCGTACGGATCCCTCTTCTCTGAAGTGGTCTACCTGGGTTGCTCTTCGCGACGCCATTGCTGCCGCCGGAACAAGCCCATCTCTTTTGACTATCCAGGCTCTCATCCGTGAAAATAAGATCCGCGGTGAAGAAGCTGCTCAGATTCTCGCAACCCAGACAAAGGCCGCTCAAGCCCCCACTGAAAAGTACCTGAGAACTTTTTTCGTAAGTTTCCTTAGGATAAAATATCTGTAGGTTTAATATTTTAACTGTTTTTAAATCGCACTAGGCTATGCTCACTTTGTTTATCGGCTGTTTTGAAATTTAAATTATCGCAAATCCGCAGCTAATGAATATTTCCCTTTTGCAGGAACTCACCAAGGAGGTTTCCAACAAAAATCAACTGAACACTACATCCTTGATAGCTTTTACCAACCTCGTGCGCTCGGCACAAGTTGATTGGAAGGAAGGACATAACCGCTACCCCGTGCACACCTACGGACCCATGGCCCATAAGAATGACAAACTCGTTGTCGATGACATCATTCCTTACCTCGCTAGGGAGCTTCGCAAAGCTGTCCGTGAACGTGACAGTGTCAAGATCCAAGTCTACACCAGGGCTCTCGGGAACCTCGCACACCCCAGGATCCTTACAGCATATGAGCCTTTCTTGGAAGGAAAGGAACCCCTTACCACCTTCCAGCGTACTTTAATGGTTATTTCCCTGAACAAGCTTGCCACTGTTTACCCCACGCTGGCCCGTTCAGTCTTATACAAGATCTACCTCAATAAGGAAGAAGATATCCCAGTCCGAGTTGCCGCAGTTTTCAATCTGATGAAGGCCGACCCTCCTGCCTCCATGCTCCAGCGCATGGCTGAAAGTGCTCGCCGTGAACCTTCCATCGAAGTTCGCTCTGCTATCAAGTCTGCCATTGAAACTACCTCAGTTTTACCCGGAGATTGGAATGCCCATCGGTAAGCAACTTTCCGAAAATTCTATAAATTTTATTTTTATATTTGTATTTACTAATTTATCAATTAGTTCATAATTTAGTAATTTTGCAAATTAAAGCTATTCTGAGAAATTTTATAATACACCGGAATGCATTAAAAGAAATATGACACATCTAAACGTAATTTCTATATTGTTTTTGTTTTTCAGTCGAAGCAATGCTCAAGCAGCCGTTAATATTCTCGATGGTCAAGTTCAAGGCGTACATTACTCACGCGCCAACTTGACATCTTACCTTCTCAAGGGATTAAATCTTGCCGAGAACAAGTATACTGCTTACATCGGAAGCCAAGATTCTCTTCTACCCAGCAGTATCTTCAATAAAATCACAGAAAACTGGAATGGACTTCTGTTCCCTGGACACAAGGCAAGTTTTAGTGCGAAAAACATAAAATGTAGTTCATCCAAAACTTGATATTAGCATTTTAATTGGCTGTCTTATAGAAAAAAACCTTCGGTTAGCAGTCTAGGCTATAGAAGTACTTTTACATTTTACATAAAACAACATTCCATCAGAAAACGGGACACACTATGAAATCGATTATGTTGTTGAGGACATTAAAAAACAATATCAGATGCGAAGTAAAAAATACGTATAGTTTACATGCCGTAGTTTAAGTTGAAGGGGCTACATTCTCCCAAACTTTACAGGAGACTTCATTAAAGTAGCCCAGAAGATGTGTGATTCACAACATGCATGCTTAACAAATGCTATTTGCAATGTAGAATCTATCTAAAGACATAGGATAATTTTCATTTTCTCATATGTTTCAGTTGTACGCCATGTCTTCCAGTGCCGCTGATCTACAAGAATACATCAATGACTTAGTCTATATGGTAGAAGAAGAGCGTACTGAAAAGCCTAACGCTGTCGATAAGATTTTCGAGGAATTGAAGGTTAAGTTGCAGTTCAAGAACGAACTAGAAGGCAATATTTTGACCCAATGGGCAGCTTCTGAGCGCTTCATCGCTTTCAGCAACAGCAGTCTTGACTTGGACATTAAAAACCTGCTATCTATGATGCCGTCATTGATGAACGGTCAAAAGTTCTCTTTCCAAAAGAGGTACTTAGAGAGTGAAATCGCTTTGGAGTTTCTCACCGCGACGGGCTTCCCATTTATTCTTCAGATCTCAAAGCCCTCTTACATGGCAATCACTGGAAAGATTCAGGCACAAATTATCAGTAATGAAGCAAACTCTAATGAAGGTCTTCTAGGCCTGAACTATGCCATTGAACCCGAATTAAATGTTAGGTATTCCACCCAGTCTGAAGCTTTTATCAGAGTTACTGTTCCCATGGTCAAGCGCACCTACATGGCAGGTTATGCCAAGCACATTGAAATAAACATTCCCCTCAATGCTAAGATCTCTGTTGACACAGAAAAACTCACAGTACGAGCGGAAGTTACCATCCCTAAGGACCGCAGTGACAACGAGCTTATTGAGTACAATGCCTGGCCATTTATAGCTGCAGTAGGCACTTGGGACTTCCAGCCTCTTAATGAGGAGCAACAAAATGTCAAGGTCATTCGAGTTCGCAACCCCATGCTGTTGGATGAAGTTTACGGTGGTAGCTCTTTGGGTATTGCTCTACGAGTACATGGAGAGACAGACAAGCAGGTTTCCCCACTTGCCACGCTTTATGAGCTAATTCAGCGGCACGACCTCATTTCTGCACTTACTCTCCCAACATCAGAAACCACGCTGGAACGCACCAAACTTGTTCTACAACTTGATTCGTCTCTTACGACTGCAAGAAGCGTTGAGTTCAGTGCAACTTATGGTACCAAACAAACTAATGAAATCAAGAAAAATCCCCATCATTCCGAACAAAATGAGGCCATTCCCGAAGACAAACAAATCAACAGCGAAAACAGGAAGAAAGAATTTTTGAATAAGGTAGCCACTTCTGAAGCTAGAGGCCATGTCATAGACATGGGTCTTAAGATCGAGGGCAGCAACCCTGCTACATTCATTGTCACCTTGGCTGGATCACGACACCCAGAAGACCAACTTACCAAAGTCCTTGTTTATGCCGCAGCTAACACACACCAATACGGCCCCTTCCAGCTAGCTTTAGATGCCAGGACTGTCATGCCTAACATAACTAGTCTACATTTTACGGATGCTCTTAAACATCAAGAACAAGGCAAACTGACTGCTCAACTTAACTACCAACAAGGAACAGTGGAACAAACTGGACCATCTATTTCTGTCACAGGACATTTCAGCCGTAGCAACGCACGTGTTGAATATGTTACGAACAGTCCACAGGCCATTCAGTGCAGAAATGAAATGGCTCAGCAAAACGAATACCTTTATGGCTGCAGTAATGCTACCTTCCATGCAAGACTTTTTGATACTTACCGCTTCAACGTAAAATACAACGATATCTCCAAGCAAGTGAAGAATGTCACATACCAAGTATATAGTCTAATTAGACAAGAAGCCATTCCATACATCACTGAAAATCCTTTTGCACGTGACGTTACTCCTGGTGCTTTGGAAATTGAAGCCCAATATTCGCCTGATCTATCTAGATTGAACATTACTGCTGCTACTCCCGCTGGAAACACACTTTTTAAGAACTTGCCAATTGCTAAGGTTATTCGCTCAGCTCTCATTATCCACCCTTCCAAGTCACTCATCGAACGCATCGGATTTTCTTCAACGCGCCAATACTGGAAACGTAAGTACACACGATTATGTTCCTTATTTCCACCTAAAATACTTCTACCTAAAAATACGAATTTTTAATAAAGGAAATAAAAACTATTAAATAAATAAAAACAGAGATCTACTAAATGTACCTAATCAGATATAAGCTCTGACACGAATCAACTAGTTATTAACCTTTCGTATTTTGCAGCTACCTGCAGCATTGACGGCACCATTGTCAAGACATTCGACAACGTCACCTACCCCCTTACACCCAGCGCACATTGGCGCGTTATTGCTACTTCTCTCCCAAAGATGAACGTTGACGCTACCCTCGACAACACCAAGCGATTTGCAGTCCTCCTTCGCATGGGGTCAGATGGCCGCCGAGAAGTTAAAATCATCTTCCAAGACTACGAAGATGTCACCGTCATTTTGTCTGAAGATTCCGTGTCCGTAAATGGAGAACGTATTAATCTCCCCGAAAATTGTGAAACAGTTGATGTAGAAAGCCCGAACAAGAAGTACATGTTCACTTTCACCAAAGTTAACGCCAAAACCGTTCAAGTCGCTGTTTCTGAATATGACCTTGAGCTAGTCTACGAACCAAATCGGCTCTTGCTCACTGCCAGTCACAACTACATGAGTCATATGGGTGGTCTTTGCGGAGACTTCAACAAAGAGAAGCTTGACTTATTTACTCCACAACGACGCCTCGTTAGAGATCCTATGCGCTTCCAAGATTCCTGGACCTTATCAAAGAATGTCCAAAAACCAACGACCGATGAACAAGTTCCCGTTGAAACAAAGCACTACACCAGCCTCGTAAGCGACCAAGATGCACTCAGAGCTGATAGTCGTTCCGCCCTTTTCAAGCTCAGCACTAAAGTCGGCCGGTATGACCACTCTTCTTCTTCTTCATCTTCATCCTCATCATCCTCCTCCTCGTCAAGCGAATCTAACGAGGTAACGAAGCTTACAGCAGGGCTGATTAAAAAGATCGTTGTCATCGAACACCTCGGCAGACACTGCTTCTCCCTCAAACCACTTCCCACCTGCAGAAGGCCTGAACAAGTCAGGGAAGTCAAGTCAACCACCTCTCTATTCGTTTGCGTTGAGAAAACACCAGCATCTATTCACTGGGCCATGAGGGTAGCCAGCGGACACAGACCTAACTACTCAGGCAGCGAAAGCAAACTTGAAATCAAGGTTGAAGTACCCACGAAATGCTATTAATTGTGTCTTCAAACGATGTAGTAGAATTTAGATTTTTGTAGATTTAGTAGCAATATATATAAATATAAAAATTACTAGGTGGTTTTATTTTATACTGACTATCCCATTAACTATAAGTGAATAATCGAGATTGCTAAAGGCAATTGTCCCGGACCATTAACTGGGGAGAGAACAAAAACTAAAGTTTAGAAAAGAGTTGAAATAGTATAATGTAGAAAAGACCATTCTGTCTGAAATAAAAAGAAATCCACGTGTACAACGTGAGGATAATAGCCAGTTTGTATTATACGAAAGAAACACTACAACTGTAACACAAAGAGGAAATAATTTCCGAAAAAGTACCGCAAAACAAGATCCTTTCCTCCTCTAGGGGGAAACCAAATACAGGCTAAATAGGTCAATTGCTCTCTTCCCAAACTACAGTTAGGTATTATAATGCTTTGCTCAGTTGCCTAGGATGTTTTAGGATTTAAGTTCGTTATTATGCGTGAGATGAGGCCATGCAGGAATATCCACTCTGTGAAGTATGGAAGAATTCAGGGCAATATTAGGATACCTAATACTCAACCTTTCCTTCTTTTGAAACTATTGCTATTGTTACATTTGTTTTAGGTTTGCTATGGGTTTGAATCCCATCTTGTTGGGTCAAGGACAAAGACTAACTGCACAAACTATATAAACAATTAATTGATGCTGACGATTGCATTGAAATACCTATAATTCATAATGTTGCACTTTCGATTAGATTTTAGGGTTCTACACTTCATATTATGCCATCTTTTAATTTTAAGGATACTTACCTTCTGTAAACTTTGAGAACGCCGCTGGGCTGTTGACTACATAACGCGGCCCAGTAGATTAATATCCTTCCCATCAATTTACAATGCCGGCGAATTGAGAGAGTGGTAGGTAACCATTTTGCCATTTTATTGCGTATAATAGGCTCCTTGGCTTTCAAGTTTCACCAATTACTAAGGGACGTCGGGTGCATAAATACCTGGACCATAACAATTAAAATTGCTTACAATATAAGCTCTATTTGTAGGTAAATTACACAACGCACACTACGCACTTTTAATGGTCAGCCAACTTGTCAAATAACACATTTTTTATTAAATTGATTATAATACGGGAAAAAAATTTAAATCCCGATATCAAGAGTTTAAACAAATAAAAATGAACTGTGTTACATTAGAAATTTAGAATTTATTTGGGAAACATTGTAAACAATGTCAGCCATTAGTCCATTACAATTTACTATGCCAACATAACAAAGAAATAAACCAACATAACTTTTTTGCGCGAAAAACTATAAAGTTTGAAGTTTGTAATATCTGCTACCTGCTTTCTGCTCACGTTATAGTAGCTAAAAATGATACTTTTCAGTTATAAATAGGCTATATACTGCATGTAAGATAAAAACAAACGCCAGCACCAAAAGAGTAATCAGCGATTGAGGAGACATTTTTTATATATTATTAAGACCTAAAAGATGAAGTAGCCTGCTAGCAACGCCGAGTTTATTAGGAAGCAGAACACAACTGAATTCAACTCGCCGAACCAAGGTCGTGTGATCCTGAGACTGCGAGGTGGCCGCTTCAGGGGCTAAAGCTCCAGAGGCACAAAAAAACAGGGATATTTTTGGAATACTATCTGGGGTTAAGTGAGCTTTAACTTATTGCAAAGAAAACGTCAATCAAATAATCAAAAAATTTATTCCAATTAAGCAACTGTATCAGTCACAATGAAAACTAATTGAATTCAACATTTAAATTACGCCCCGCCCAAGAGGGATGCCCAAACTTTACAGGCCTTGACTGCCAGATGCATGAGGATCGACGAGAGACCATTGGACTTCCTTACAGACATGCGCCGGCTGTACCAAATGTTATCACCAAAAATAAATGAAAAAATGGTGGTAGACCTGGCCCACGAGCGCCTGTTCCCTGAATACCACGGCCCATTAGCCTTCAAGGAATTTCACACCTTTTCAACCCTGGAGGAAGCCTGCATCCAAGTAAAGCAGCGCTAGTTAGGGGTAAACCGAGTCACGCAGCAATCAGCGAGGTCAGCGATGGAGATTCCGACATAGCAGCCGTGGGATGCTGGAACTGCGGTGATCTGTCGCATTTTTTCTCCCACTGTAGCAAACCGAGGAATCCTAACTTTTGCGCCATCTGCGGGAAAAAGGGCGTAGACAAGTCAGTTTGCAACCATATAAAGAAGCCCTTTACACATTTCAAGAGGCCCTCTATGGACCAAGGCAAGGACACCGCCCCTCCTAACGAACAACTCTCAGCAATCTGGAATGCCGTCCAGAGTCTGAGCAGGAAGATAGACGAGCTGCAAACGTCCCAGGGAAACGACCCCGGGGGCCGCAAGAACTAGAGAACCTTGACGGATGACCCCCCACACTCGAAGTCAACCACGACATCTCACCGTTTCCAGCTAAGTTGTATGTTTCCTGCATAGGGCCTAGTGCGAGACTGTTCCTCAATGTGGACATTTCAGGCATTCCGTTCCCATCCCTCATTGACTGTGGCTGTAGCAATACTTCAATTGACTCAACATATTTTGATATATTGATGGCAAGAGGATGTACAGTAGTACCCCACAAGGGAACAGTGCACCTTGCTGACAACAGCTCCATAGAAATCGTGGGACAAGCCTACGTCACATTCAATATAGGCTCTAGAAAACTGAAGCAGGCTGTTCACTTAGTGAAAGGCCTTCACAATCCGTGTATTATCGGTATGAACACCCTAACGATGTTGAAGGCCTCCATAAATTTCGAGAGTAGAGTAATGTCTCTGGCCCCACTAGCACCCCAAACAGAACCTGAGCAGATTCAACTAAAAGAAAAGGACGGGTTGAACATAGCCTCTCTAGCGTTAGAGGATGCTGACGCTGAGGACTACGAAACCCTTATACCGGACCCAGAATTCAGGTCAGAATCCTTTGACCACGTTACGATGTCACCGAATGACAAGTTAGCTGCGGCTAATTTTCTTTCCGCCTGGTACGAGAAATTCTTGTCTTCCACAGGTAGAACTAGTGCAGGCTGTCTCAGACTCTACCTGGATCGCAATCTTCCACCAGCGAAGATCAGGCAACACAGGCTAGCACCGATGATGCAAGAAATCGCCGATAAAGAGGTGGAGAGGCTAATAAAAAGTCAGGTTATACAAGAAAGCGACTCACCATGGAACTCACCAGCGTTTATTTACCATGACAAGAATAGAGACAAAACGCGTTTGATTGTCGATTTTCGGAAAGTTAACGAGAGGCTACGACTCGACAGCTCCCCAGTTCAGAATCCGTTGCAAAATTTCCACGAGCTGAAAAATGCCGTTTTCATTTCAACGCTGGACCTGAAGGAGGCATTCTTCTCCCTTCCACTACACCCTGAAAGTCAAGAAATCACAGGCTTTACTATAGGTAATAAACATTTGGAGTTTTTGAGATCACCTCTCGGTATTGCTACAGTACCAAACGTATGGACTACGGTCATTTGTAAGATCCTGCGTCCATTTATTGGTAAGACTTGCCTGGTTTTCATCGACCATCGACGACTTGCTGGTATTTTCCGAAGATTTCCCTTCCCATTTGAAAGCCTTAGATGACATCATGAGAGCTCTGAGAGAAGCAGAGTCGGTCAACTGGAAGAAATCGAAATTTATGCGTCAGAAAGTAAAATATCTAGGTCAGATCATAGGTAATGGTACGCAAGAAGCTGACCCTGAGAAGGTTGAAGCGATTAAGAACCTGGCACAACCAAGAACAGTCCACCAGCTAAGATAAGATAAAAGTAAATTTCCTCAGAATATATGTCAAGAACTTGGCTGAGATAGCTATTCCACTGCACCAGATGCTAAAGAAAGGGGAGAAAATTGCCTGGACGGAAGAGAGAACCAAGGCATTTAATGCCATCAAGGAAGCACTGTGTTCTACTCCGGTCTTGGCTATGCCAGATTTTAGTCTACCATTTCAGATCAGGTGTGATGCTTCAGATGTAGGCATAGCATGAGCACTTACCCAAGTAAAAGACGGCAATCTGGGAGTCATTTCGTATTGTTCGAGAGCTCTGTCAAAAGCCGAGAAGAACTACAGCGTCACCCAACGTGAATGTCTGGCCGTAATTTTCTGCCTAGAGAAATATAGAGAGTATGTTTTAGGGGATGATAGAACGGAAATTTATACTGACCATAACTCTCTTTTATGGTTGACTAACCTAAAGGATCCAGTAGGTACGCTACAGAGGTGGCTCCTTAGAATTTCTATGTACCGATTTAAGGTGATGTTCACACCGGGTAAACAAAACCACCTACCTGACCTGCTCTCAAGAAACCCCTACGAAATAATACCAACCGAGGGTGTGTCAGCGGCCAATCCTCAACCAAATTTTCCAGTGTGTGCTACAATAGATGCAAGCGCGAATATGAGTGATTCCTGGCATGAAGAGCTGCGAGCAAGAGTGAAAGAGAATCCCACCGCGTACCCAGCCTTCCGGGTAGACGACGAAATGTTGTATAAGTTAAGCAGAGACCCCACAACAAATTCTGAAGCCTACAAGCGGGTCGTCCCGGCCCACAAGAGGGGTAAAATCCTACGAGCGTGTCACGACGAGGCAGGCCACATGGGGGTTTCAAAAACTGTGGCTAGAGTGGCACAAAGTTTCTACTGGCCTCGATTAAAACAAGGGGTAAAAGCATATATTAGGGCGTGCGTGGACTGCCAGCGTTACAAGCCATCCCTTCTTCCACCAACAGGCTTGATGGCCACCCACACCCCTTCAACCATACCCTGGGAGGTGGCGAACCTCGATCTCATAGGACCCTTACCAGTATCAAACGGTTGTCGTTTCATTTTGTGCATAGTGGACCAGGCGACTAAGTGGTGCTATGTCAGAGCCATTCGGACCTCCACTTCCAGAGCCTGTATTAAAATTCAGGAAAGGGACGTGTTCCCTGCTCACGGCGCTTGCAAGCTTCTTATTACGGACGGTGGGAGCTGCTTCACGTCCAAAGAGTTCGCCGAGTTCTGCAACAAGCACCAAGTAAGACACAATGTCACACCACCGTATAGGCCTTCCTGTAACGGAGCGGTTGAGAGGGTGAACCAATCCATAAAAACCGCACTGGGGATCTATTGTAATGAACAACACAAGTCATGGGAGCAGCACCTCCACGTGATAGAACGGGCTTTGAGATCAGTGCCCCACGACACTACAGGTTTCTCCCCGGCTAAGCTACTGTACGGCAGGGAGCTTAGACCTGTGTACGACCCGAACCCTAAACTGCACAGTAGCGAGTGCACACCTTTCGATCCAAATCAACATTTGAAGGATATAGAGGCTCATCTTCTGAAGGCTATAGACAACGTGCTAACAGCCGAAGCAAAGCAGAGCCGCGGGTACAGCCTACAGAGACAAAAATCGCGGTATAAAATAGGAGATCTAGTCTGGAAAAAGAATCATCCTCAATTCTCGAAAGTAAACGACGTGGCCGCTAAATTGATGCCGAAATGGATAGGGCCGTTCCGCATTAAAGGGGTTCATAGCGAATTACAAGTCCAATTAGAAGACCTCAGACGAAGAGACCCCGGCAGGTGGCACGTTGACCTGCTTAAGCCAGCGTATGTCTAGTGCCATTTGGGAAGAAGCAGTCTCCATCCGCAGGTTCTCATAAGTATTTTCAAGAAAAAAAAAAAAGAAAAAAAAATTGGTTACCAATTTCTTTTTGTGGGGGGAGGGGTATTGTAGTGAAATTATGGACACAAGAATTTAAAATTGGCGGAATTAATTTTAAGTAAATGCATGGTAGAAAAGTCCATAATCTTACTATAATTCTTACTCGCATTTACGATGCAATCCTAAAATTATAATTCCTTACATTTTCCCTGGAGGTATGTGAGACTGTTTCCTTTTATCTCGAGTGTCCGTGGAGAGAGGAGAATCGCAAGTTGAGAGTGGAGTTAAGAACCAGAGGAAAAGGAATATTCCAATTTGGGAAAGGTACGTCGAAATAATTTATCCCTCAAGATGCGATAAGCTGCAAGTATTTGCTACAAGTAAAAAATGGAATTATATCAATAACAAGTAATTAACAGAACAGAATTTATATATAATTGCAGGAGAAATTTAGATAAGCCTAACTCAGAAGACCAGAGCATGCCAGAGTGTGACATAGGAACGTGTATGAGCTAAAGAGTAACAAACTGATTTCATTTTCAATAGATGTGTATATCTTGCAATACCTGAGCCTGAAGAAAGAATGTCGATGGCCTAATTACCCTGTGCCCTTGGGGCCTGGGGAGGATGGGAAACAGGTGTTTCTAACGCCTGCTTTCAGCATTTCTGCTTTAAGCAACCCTGTCAGCCTGGCGGGGGGAGTGAGTCTGTTTGTTAACTTGAGGCACCCTAAGGGCAGACTCTTTCACCTCGGGGAAAGGGGAGTTGACTAACAGGGTGGACCTCCTGATTATAGTGGATTCCGAACCACTTGGGGAACATAGTAAAGTCACACGATTAAATCGGAGGTGACCAGGACTCGACTTATACTGCCTGAGCGAGTTATCATGTCCCACCAGGTTCCCCTGCCAACGCTGTGCACACTACCAAGTTGCCGCAGTTTGAAACATGCTCTGCTCTAATGGAATCAACATGGTAAGGCCGTTGGCAATGGGAAACAGGAATCAACTCGGTCGGAAATCCGTAAGTCGGCAGCCTGGACTCCGGTGAGCCTGCTCTTTCCTTAAATCTCAATTTCTACATTCAATGAATGCAACTACCTAACATAGTTCCCTCTGCCCGTCTTTAGCCTATTGAATCTTCTAACCTTGAAGCCTGACTGCAGCAGACTTCTCCTATCAAGATGCAACCCTAGGTACAGCTTGGTAGCATTTTCCAAATAATAAAGGTTCATCTAGAAACATTCTAGGGTGGCGTAAAATCAATGTTTCTGTAGCATAAATAAAAATATAATGCACAACATAATCCTAATAAGCTGTTGTCAGCCCGATTCACATATCACATTTCATGCACAATTGATTACTCACCTGTCTATAATCCAATTTCGGTAACCACTGGTAATATTAAGTTCTCCAATAATCGAGAAACTCTGTATTGTATTGGGTGCATCTCACCCTAGTTAATTTAAGTCAGTTAATGAAAAATCAAATCCAGATTTCAGAATACTAGATCTATTGTTATTTGTTATGGTTGTTGGCCATCTTTGTGTTTGACATTGGCTGGGAGACAGGGAGAGTGACCCCACTGGCTAGAAAGTGTTGCCGCCTCTCCAAGCTAATTCAAACTAATTTGGCGGAAATCTCGGTAGGATGAAAAATTGTTAATTTTGTCAATTTGGTTTCCTCCTTTACATTAGAGTGCACTTGTATCACTTATTTGATCTTTAAATACATATATTAGCGGTTCTATAGTTTATACTGGGAATGATATCTTATTTTGTCCTTACCAGATCCCTGAGGGGAAAACAAAGTTACCTGAGTCTCATTTATTATTTATTCTCGGGAGATGGATCCATGGCATTTTCATAGTTAGTCGGGCTTGCTTTAACATCAGTCATAGATCCATCTCCCCAGAGAAGATGTCGTAGTGGTGAACAAGGCAAAGTTTCCTAAAGGCCTTTTCTATATTTAAGCACAAGAAGACAGTTTACAGAAGTAGCTACTCGACTCCACTGAAATGTGAATGAAACACAACCTACAACCTCAATGATACTGTACTTAATGTTCAATGGCAAATGGGAGGAAACCTCTAACTTTATTTATTGCCTACCTTTTTATACGTATTAAAAGGAAAACTTTCGATTTCGCAATGTAGCCAATTTCATCTGAAAAGTATAGATGTTAGGAATGGAATGACATTGAATATGTTGCACGTACTAGACTGCTGGAAGGAATATTTTAAAATAACCAATTAAATTATTGAATAGTGTATTCTCGTAACAGTAAGTACATTTTTTCACTACAATTTAAAGAAAAGCTTAACGAAAAAATTTCTCGCCCCAGGAACACACCTAAATCAGTCAGTTTACATTTTTTATTTAGTTTACTACGTACATTATTGATAATTTAGTGCAACCAAGTAATGGAAGACTCTCTTATACTCTCATATATTAATATTATAGGGTATTATAGGGTATTTTTAATTTAGTGTTGCAAGTTTATCATGAATTTGATAGTTTAGTAAATTTCTTATCTTAAATCAGTGACCTTAGACTAAAAACTCCTTGCACTCCTATGTATAAAAGAGTCCTCTACAACTGGTGTAGTAAATTAAATAAGAAATATACAAAATATTGGGGCCATCTACGGTCAGCATCTTGTCATATTTTCTTGTATTTGTTTAATACACTAATCCACCGGATAAAATATCGTACACACACTTTGAATGGACCTATAGGAAGTAATTATGATAATGGTGATGACTGATACTCATAAACTTCCTTCAAATTAATCAATGGAGCTGATTTCATTTGGTGGCTGTTGAGGCCACTATAAACCCTACTTCGTGTAAGCATTAAGCTCTCCTTAGCCCCTGAGCGTCTCAATTTACGGTCGGACAAGAACCATCTCTTCTGAAGAGTCACTTTCTATTTCCTCGTTGTCATAATAGGGCTCCTTCGATTCTCGATTGAACAAATCTGATTCCTTGTCGTTTAAAACACCATCCTCTCGAAGCAGCGAAAACCTGTCAACAGTATGTTATATTATAGTGTAAGCGAGTAACAGAATGGCCACAGGGCACGACATCTTAACATGCTCCTAATATCTTGCTCTGCTCGCTGCAGCGTACTGTAGAGCTCCCAGCCCACTGTTCTGTCCTACAAGGGTACGACGGCTGCATAGGCACGAGAACGCGGCTGTGCCAAATGGATCAACAGCTCAGGAAGGGCGTAGGCTAAAGTATGTAGTTAATAATTTTTTTACTTCATTTCTTATAATGCAAGAAACTTTCAAAGACACTTGGGTCTACATGGTATATCGTTGCAAGGAATTTGAGCAAAAACTAGTTTTTTTTTATCATAAATCAAAACATAGCAATGACAACTATTCACATGCAGACCTGATTCTCGTGGTAATCGAAAAAGCCTAGCCTTGTAAAATGATATAAGCAGGAAACTCACCTGTATTGGAATTTACTATTCCGTCTGCGTCGCTCACAGTATAGCACAGCAAAAATGATAAGAACTAATATTGTCAATGATCCGATTGCTAGAAGAAAAAAAAATGTGCATCATACTTGTGTCCAAGTGTCATACATTCACAGCGACCCACCACGGCACAAGGAATCTGGGCAGATTAGGCTAACAAAAAGTACTGGAAGAAGTGGCTCGAAGAGAAGATGAGGGTACACGAGGGTGCATCAAGGAGGTGACACAGAAACCAGATTGAGGATGCTCTCAGGAGACTGGAGTAGGAACCCGAGGAAGTGGTGAATAACCAGAAGTGTAGGGATATGAAGGAGGGAGTGGTGGAAGCCCATTCATCACACCTGGGCAACTGCAACTGAAGTTGATTACGTCATGATGATGGTGATGGTGATGATGACACTTAAAGCGACCGCCGTGCACCACCCTCTCTCCCCTTCCCTGCGCTGTTAAGAATGAGGAATAAGCTTCCAAGCGAAGTTTTTTAATCAGAAGACGGCTTTTGCCAAGAGGGTTCGGAATAACCTACGTGTATAATTTTAAGTTTTCCTTGTTTGTTACTGACTACTAAGATACCCGAAAACTGTAATGCACTGATGGTTATAAGGTTTTTAACGGCCAATGTTACAGCTGTTAGAAATGCAGTGTTTACAATTTTCAGGGTTGCCTTGTAAAAAATAATCTGACCGTAGGCACTTAGGCGTGGCTTCCCCAATCACAGACATACAGGTAGACAAAGCAACGAAAAGTGGCATCCGAAGGAAGCAGCACATGAAAAATTATTTCGGGTTCCCTTTTCCATAGTTTTATCAAAGATAGTGGTAGCCAAACTAATCATATTTACTTACAGGCAGCCATGATGAATGCCCCTCTTGGCATACCATGGACATACTCTGTCTTCATTTCCTCTGTTGGAGTAGACACTACCCTCCCTCGGTGTTTCAAACTCTCATAAGCATCCTTCTGCGTAGAGAGAACAACAACTGCCCGAGTAATTTCGTTATGGTGGACTGCGATAGAGGTAACTTTGGTTTCGAAATCAGGAGCAGAAACCTGTACATAATGAAAAGGCCAATTACAGATAAAGATTCAAAAGAATATGAATTAGCTAACTGGATGTTTAATTATTTTACTCGGTTAAAAGGCAGGCCGAAAATAAAATTCTATATTGGTGATTATTTTTTCAATAGTTATAACAACGATAAAGACAGCAACACTAAGTATATTAACTTACTGGCAGCCATGATGAATCATAAGTCGTAAGTGCCACATATTCAATAATCCAGTGAGAGAACCAATAAATTGGATTTTTCCATTCCTCTATTTATTTCAACTTGAGAAAATTAAATAATTAAAAGAAATGTTAAATTCACCTACCTCAAGAACAAATTCACCAGCAGAAGTTACACTTTTAAAATAAGCGGTGTTTGGAGAAACCCTAGAGCGAACTTCCGTGGACTTCATAAGCACTTGAGCGTTTCTTATAGGTTTTCCATTTTCATCCCTGATTTGTACGATCATACCCTGATTTACAAGGGTTAAAAAGTTTTTCAGTGAAGGAAGGTTTTCTTGCCAAATTGTTGTTAATTCTTCGCCGGACGGAAATAGACAACAGCTCACATGAGCGGAAATCTAAAATAACGAAAGTAAATGATCAGGGTTAAATGAAAGCGCCAAACGCAGAATATTTAAACAACAAAAAAAACAGCATTGACCTTATTTTGGATCTCGCAGTCTTCTACATTCTCCTCATTTGAGCAGCTATTCCAATTATTACTCATTTCCTTACCATTGTTACGCCAATTTCCCGATATATTTTCTCAGCCACCTCCTTCTTTTTTAAGTTAGGCGTATACTCCTGACATTCATTGTCTGCAGTCCGTGCATTCATTTGTTTATTAACAGAGGCGTATAACGCTGATAATCTCACCGACTCTTCTTTTACTTCTTCTTTAACGCCATTGGTAGGGTAGCTGAAATAACAAAGAGGCATAAATTATAAACCACATGAATAAAAGGAGGATTTAGCCGACAGCATATTAGGACAAGACTACATTTCCAGGCTGTTATTCAATAAGTGATGACGCACAGGCACCAACCAAGGCCTGCGAGGGCTGTACGAAAGCCCTAGCCTGGTAGCTGCCATGTAAAGAGCGCAGAAATACGCCAAAAGAAGACCGAGCTACAAACAATAGCTTCCCTAAGAAACGCAGCAGCTGTGCGTCCCGGGCTAGAGGAGAAAGTCCATATCCGAAATGAATGGAGAGAAATAGTAGTGGCGACCATCGGTGGAAGTGCCATCGGGTACATATACTGGTATACAGTATATTCATTCCGCACCAACAATGAAAGCACAATATTATTTGTCATCGAACTAGATGCATTGCTCTTTGTAGTGAAAAGCACAACCTTCCCAATTTTTTAACACAAATTCGCTCGCGTACCGGGTTCATAAGAACTGTTGGCTATTCTGTCTAAAAGACGAAAGGATGCATCTTACCTCATGTAGTGTCCTCCACCATGTAGACTTAGGACTAGATCAAACCGTTCCTGTTCAAGTAATGTGCGGAGAGCTTTGCTCACCGCATTATCAGAGTCCATGACAGGTAGCTGATACCCAACTTCACTTGGAGAATCCTGGGGGTTACAAACATGGGTCTGAATATCCTTAAAGCTGGGATCAATCTGAAAAATGGCAATAAAACTATTTATAAAAAGCTAAAAATACTTTCAATATGTCATTGATTGATAATATTGGGCTTGATTGAACTGATTGTAAATGTTTCCTCTTAAAGGAGCCTTGCCCATCTAGGCTATAGAAAAAAAAATATATACTAAAGGGTTTTACATGGATCCTTGGCCCCTTGCCCAATACCAACAACTCCATGGATTTTTCGGGAAATTCTAATATTGTTTCCGTATGAATTTTGGGTTATTGACAAACTGGTTGGCGTCTTCGATGCATCCTATACCGGCTACAAGCGATCATGGGCAAGTTGAGACAAGCTCACTATTGATACAATGTGACTGGCGTAAGCATGACTTTACCAAGTATCCAAGCAAAGTTATCCATAGCAAACAATTCCTCAAAGGATTATTGTGTTTACTGCTGACATGAATTACGATTTTCACAATGATATGATGTACTACATGTTTGGAATATACCAAGCGACTAAGAAGCTCCAATAGGGTATTCAACTTAAGGGCCTATTATTAAGAAATGCGGCTGCTTCGGGCTTACTGTTACCCCGACGAATTTTTCTTAAATTATCCACTTTAGGAGAGCTCAATGAAATACCTCCAAACATGCTGATAACAGTACAGGGGGTACGTAAACTAAACGAAAAGAAAACAGCAACAATGTTCTTATGGGATTCGGGCTACATTCCTGTACAACATGCACTTAGAAAAATAACTCCATGGTGACATTTAAGTAGAGTATTACATATTATAGGGTCTATCAAGGACAAAGTCGTGGGTACCTGAAAAGCTTCGCTACGATGCAAACCTAACCTGTTAATTAAAAATACTTACAGCCGGTATTATATGGATGACTGAATTCTTAAGGATTTTCGTAACATCAGAATCGTTTTGTCTGTGTCCATACACTAGATGACGAGCCAGGCGTATCAATATTTCACGGCCAATGACGTCACTGCCATACAGTCCGCCAAAGAAACCGATATGAAACTTGTCTTCTTCTGGACTGCCAGCCTTTGAAAATAACAAATTCAAAAATTAATGAATTTCACACAAAACATATTTCACTGGCCAATATGGCGATTTCTGAAGTAAAAAAAAAAAAAATACGCTATACAATAAACAGGCTAAATATTATGTTCACAAGTATTAATACTAATCCACATTATAAAGTGTAGCCTAGAAGTTGGCTCCAGCTTGGTCCAAGTGGACTACGAATCGGAAGGTCGATATTTCTTAATTCATTAAACAATCAATACGCAACAGGTAAAATCGTCAAAAACACGTCTAGTCAGGCTATTGATGTCATTGTGTTAGGTTAGGGCATCACAGACAGTGTAGAAAGCTTTCTCTAAGATATGGTCTTTAAGTAATTTTGAGAAGTTATGGGCATTTCTTGCCACTCTCAGTACATTACGAAGCTTTCTAAAATTGGCTCCGCCCAACCCTAAACCAAACCCTACCGTTACCGTGACTATTCCAAGCCTATTTCTTCCTGCAAAATGACTAATGCCCACAGGATCTGTTTCATACCTGGTCGGTGATTTTAATCGAATGGAGCTTCATCTGAACAATATTGTCACCAGCTAGGAATTCAGCACCGGTAGGATCGTAAGCCTCTAGATTGCCCATAGCAGACGACAGTTCACTACCCGATAAATAAGTTTTCGATTCGATGTTTTCCATGACATTAAAATCTTCAGAGTAAGACCATTCCCTTGGGTCGTAACGGAGCAGTGTGACATTAAGGGAAAGGCCAAAAGTGTCATCAGGTACCTCGACAGGCATAACCAGTTTCTCATACCTAAAATAATTTACAAACAAAGCTTTCATCACTACATTAATAAGACAAATCGGGATAAATTATGCCAAGTAAGTCTAAATTAAGAACTATGAACCTACCCGGGCTAACCCGTATTTCATTTATGTATTTCTACAAATTAACCATTCACTAAGAAAACAATTATCAGAATAACTTATTTAATGAGCATTTAAATGTGGACTAGTATTTGAATAAAAAAGGCATTACCGTTTCTTTGCAGTAACTGATTCTATCATGGGGGGGGGGGGCTCAATGGGACGCCTGAGTTTTAATCAATTATAGTTAAATTAAAAGACAACCATTTTTCTTTTACAAAATCATATTTGACAGGAAATATCAATAGCATAGAGCTATTATTGAATAATTAGTAGAAAGAAGAAGGTTTTTCAATAATTTGATGAATATGTGACGAAGCAGTTGAATCTGGGATGATATGCCGTGGTTGTTCTGAAAGCGTAATGCCGAACGTATCGTCAACATGGAACTGCGTAGACTTCTAAGATTGTATCTCAGAGACTCAGCAGTAACTTGATGAATAGTATGTGGCCGTCAATAACACCGAATGGTCAGTTCACCTGGACAACCCACACTCTCAGTTTATTATTGGGATCAAATTCTATAATTCAGGTCAATTGGTGTCAGTAATGGCCACCAACTATGCATGAAAATATTGAGGAATACATTTTCTTTGCACTGTTACCCCAAAGATAGCTATGCTATTTATATTTCCCGTGACATTTGATGCTTTAAACCAATAAGGTTTCTCCTCGCCAGTTGTCCCTTTTAAAATAATGACTTACCCAGGTGCAGTAAACGTTAAATTATAAGTACCAGAAGCCAACAGTCTCCAATAATCACCATCAGCAGAAGTTATTATAATATGGTTAATGCCAGAAACTGTGATTGTAGCATTCGCAATTGGATTCCCTTCACTGCTGCGAACAAACCCATGCACACCACGGTAGACCTATAAGTAAAAATCGCGCTCTATAACGTGTTATACGCATATCATAAATCATGCATGATCTTTCATTATATTGCATTACTATAATGTATATAGCACTGACTTAAAACTAACTTTGGTTGAAGAGGTAATCTCGTCGTTACAACCGAAATTATCATGATATTTATTTCAAATTCTCTAGCTTCCACTCCTCAGTATTTGGACGAGTAAATGGGGCTTATTAATAGTAATTAATTGTAGTCAAACTCAGTAGGGACATGGTCGGGGCAAGCTCAAAGTTCTCTAGTACCCAGGGTCTACAAAACGAGGTTCAACCCTCGCCACTTAATATCAATGGTCAGGGATTAGCTCTCTAAAAGTGTGCAAGCCAGAGATTTTCTGTCTATTTTGGATCAGTTTTAACTCTAAAACTTTAAAATGTTCACTTATCGCCGAGGTGGTGTTTTTTACTAAGTGGGTTTCTTCCTAATGAAAACTCATGGAACTTCGGTGGGACCAAAAATCTCTTTCTTATCTCAGTTTCGACCAAACCGAGTGCATTTGATATTTCAATGATCCCTGATTTATATAATTTTTTATAGGATCCACCCTATTTTGACTGCCCATTAATGTTTTCGGTCGCTATGGGTATTGCTCCAACCTCTGGCAAACTGGTATACGTCCTCGTTGTGATCCTACAGAATTCTGGCCTTTGACAAATTGGCACATGTCCTCAATGTCATCCTCTATTGAACAAGCTGAAACATGCCTACCATTGGTTGACACATGGACACAGACGTGAGCCAGATATAACACTTACTTGTTCAATAAATAAAAGAAGTGGTTCTTTATTGTCCTTCCAGTATTTGGAAAGTTCGGACTCGGTAGGATACTTGTTGCAGCCAACCTCCAAAGTTATTTCCAAGCAATTAGTTTTCAAGTAATTGTAATCTTGCATCCCGCCGGATACTGAGTACCAATTTGCTCCATTTGTTATTCCATCCTTAAATTTCTCACCGGGAAAAAGGGGACAAACCGGTCCCTTATGCATAGTTGGATGAGCCTAAAACAATAAATCAATGAAGTGCAGTTGTTAATGACGGTTTAGGGAATTTTTACGTTTTCTTTCACAATCAAATTTCTCATGACATTTTCATCGTAGAAGCATAAATGAGATGTTATAAAGTATAAGAAATTTACCTCGTCCTTTCGATACATAATATGTGACCGCGCCTAACACCAATGACCCACAGTTTCGCAACCCTAAACACACCTTATTTATCGCTCTACGATCGATATTTCATCCGATTTTTGACTTGGCGCAAAGATGGAAAACGGAGGGCTCCAATGGCCATTAATGGAGTCAGAGTAAAACGACATCGGTATTCTATTATTTCATTTCACTGGAACGCTATGGCCCACTTCTAAAGAAGTCTATAATATCCAAGACTCTTCCATTTTAGAATCTTAACTAAGCAAGTTCTACTGTATTAAGTTACAGTAAAATAAGCATTGATTTATCAATTAGTAAAATAAAAAAAATGGGTTAGTAGCAACTTACATTAGCATAGGTGTGAGCAAGAAGTTTAAATATTTTATCATCTGGCGATGGGTTCGTGCCCTGCTTCCCAGATTTGCTATCATCAAATGGGTAGTTGGCAACAAGGCTTCCACCGTGCAGATTAGCTGATAAGACAAAAGGCACAGCTTGAATCCAGTTCATTACAGCCAGAGTTTCCGGTTCCTAAAAAAGTCACATTTCCTTGAGATATCCACATTAAGGGAGGATTAAGATCAATTTAGCCAATTTGTCACTATTTAAAAACAATAAATCGAGATACATTCAAGGAAAGGTAATGCACAAAAGTGGTGTGATGACGGCCATTGCCACTAATGTATCTCGACGATATCACAGCGATGCAGTTTCAACACGAATCGTGTTTATGGATCGGGCCTTATACAAACATATTAACTTAATAAAAAAATTAATTGCTTCGTTCAATCCTTTTTTTTACAATGAACAATGTCTCATATCGCATTGGTAAAATTAAATTGCTGTAGCCTGTTAAAATCTATATGTTTTCAATTTATTATCCTTTTCAATAGTGCGACAAAATTATGAATAATTATAATTGGTGGGCCGGGATACGAAGAAGGTTGTGAACCCCTGACAGATACAATAATGAGCCTATCTAGTCACAATTCAACTACAGTAACCAATCAGCCAAAAGTTACTGACCTGCTTCCTGTTTTCCTTAAACAAGCCAAACTGATCAGGAAAATTCCTGTTTAAGTCGACATTATGCGCATTTTCACGGCCAGTATATCCAGCAGAATCGCCTAAAACAGTAACTACATATAACTACATATACAATGTACAATTACAGTAAATATTGAGCCATATGCACGATATAATTTTGTATATTGACCCTTTTAGTATCCTGGTCTTTCTATTTTTTTTTTTTAATTATTATTTTGGGTTAAGCATATACTTAAGAGTTTAGTAGCCCTACGGAGTATTGCTAATGATCACATCTGCTCCTGAACTCAAGGCACATCACGATAATGGAGGGCTGGATCTTGAAGGAATTCGACCCTTTGTGGGTTATAGTTTCTCTTGGCTTGTAGATAAGTGAGCTAAGCCCTATTTTTGCTTCGCTATAGTCAAGCCGCTCAATAAGCACCTCATTAAATTAGCAACTCCCATTTCACCGACAAATTTTGAGCAATCCTCACCATTGAGACCATTGAGATCACAGCAGTAGCGGTGCACAGATCAGATTGCTTATTTGACAAATTGCTGCAGTGTGTTTCGATAAGTTATGACCAGGGCACCTCTCTCACTCATAACTGGGGAAAATTATCGACGTTTCATACCTTCCTGGGAATTTTCAAAACCATCAGGATTCATGCTTGGCATTAGATGAATTCTAGTGTTATTGACAATCCGAGTTACTCTATCATCAGTCATGTAGTTTTCACACAGGTACCGGGCTAAAAGAACTAGCAGTTCACGTCCCACTGCTTCATTCCCATGCATATTGGCAACATATTTGAATTCGGCTTCACCTGCAAATAAGTATTTCTTATTAATTATCCACAGTCCATATCACTTCTTGGCACATAAAACCCTAATCAATGTAGTCCAGTTGGCAGAGAACTGGACTATGAAACGGAAGGTCGAGGTTCGAGACACGGCATAAAAGGAAACATTAACCGCTGGGTTAAGCTCCACCCAACCTTAATGGGTACCTCAATGAAAAACACGGCTGCTCTCCAGGGCTGTCGCTGACTACAATTATGTTAATAGAGCAATCTTCAAGAAACAGGATCCTCTAACAGTCCTTCAATAGTTTATTATAGTTACAAAGGCTTGACGGTGTCAGATTATGGAATAGAATAATAACACTAATAAACACAAATGAAATAATGTAAAGACCTTACCTGGCTCGTGAAATTTTGGATTATCAGAGATTACTAATACGTATAGCTCCCGCTTCTGCACAGATTGCCCGATACTATATAGACTCGTAATATTTGGATAATTGGCAGCGATGCTTCTGAGCTCAGATTCTAAGGCAGGGTAGTGATGATATTTGAATGGCTTGGGTATTATAAATCCGTTGTCATCATGCTTATGAGGTTTAATTACAGTGGGGCTTAATTCTCTAACTGAAAAAAAACAAAACAGAAATAATAGGTTTCAACCATAGATTTTAATAATAATACTAGATAACGAACTCCCCAGCATATTTTGAAGCCAGCCGCCATTGCTATAAGTGGATAGAAAACGTTGTTTACATTCATTAACACCTTGCGTTCTTATGAGATTTCCTAACATTTTCTGTGAAAATTACGTTCAAAAGTTCAATCTTTCAGTTTATTTTCAGTGGATTTTGATCAATAGTTACATAAAAGACAATATTAACTGAAATTAAATCAATATAAAATTTATTTCGTCGAGAAGTACTCATTTAATAACAGGTACTTTGCGTTCTTTCCGTTCTTTCTATCCACTTATAGCAATGACGGGTGGTTTCACAACACTCCCTACAGAGACCATGGGAGTTCGATATCTAGTATTATTATTTAAATCTATGGTTTAAACAGTACTGTGTGTCAATTTCCATTTTGGTACAATGACATTGACTTTATACCATGGGCATGGAATCTGTCTACAACACCAAAACCGGACTATTGAAGGAATCACTAATTGATAATATGCGCCAGGCTACGAACCCTTTGTAGTCGGAAACTGATGTCAACTGAGGCCGCAAGGTAAGCAATGGCACGATTCCAGAGGGTTCGTAATCTGGGCCCTGGGACAATTTTGTTAACCAGTGACAGAAACTGAAATATTAAATTTATCACAAGCCAGTTTTTAATGCTAATGCAATGAATTTCTACAGTATTGGACATGTATCAGGACATGTATTGGACATGTGTCAGGACATGTAGCGTAGTGGTACGGACTCTGACTTTCACCCGAAAGGTTGTTGGTTCGAGTCCCACACTGGCTACATTTTCTGGCCATGCTTCGGAGGGCATGTAAAGCAGGCGGTCCCAGGCCTTCCTAGTTGAGTGTAAGAGAGGGCTTTATAGCCCTAACTCCGCTGGGTTGGCTTAGTAATGGAAACAATAAAAAGTCCTTATTTATTTATTGGATAGCATTGCATTTACACACTTGCGTCATGAATGTTAACCACGACCGCAATGAAAGTGTTTTACGACTTAACTAGACTACAAAGCGTTTGTAAAAAGTCATAATGCTTGTTGCAACTCGCGCTTGTTGGATCCGACGTTATTTGCTTATAATATAAGCTTATCGACATATTATGTCGATAAGCAGACTTGGATTTGGATGTTTGGATGTTCTTTGTTTTTGAAGTAAGAGTCTACATACTGGCGAAGTAATAGAAGAAGCTTTCTTCCATAAGAGGGGGCTAGCCCAGTCTTTATTGATTTTTAAGCACATAACACCGATCCAACAAACACAACACAAGTTTAACACAAGTAATTTTTTTATGGAGTACTATCAAAACTACTACTTATCCAGCTTACATGCACAATACTGTAAAGCACACACTCGTGAATACCATCTTCTGGAGAATAATTTACTTTATTCTGAATTTTACAGCTACCCTTAGAAGAATAGTCACCGTATTTCCCGAGTCATATATAAAAACATATTGCCGTACTCAATAAAACCAACATGTGAAATAGAAAATACCATCCCATTCAACATTTAAAACAAATGGCAAAAAATAACAATAGATATAATGCTTTTTTTATTAAACTGCGATGTAGCAACTTACTTTGTTATATAAATAGCCAATTTCGTGATCTGAACTGATGTTCAGTTAATTAATTGCGACTGTGAGTTATTTACAATAGTCTCATTTTACATATTAGCTTTGCAAACTTTATGCATCACTTACTACTTAATTACATCAAATATCGCTGTATCCAGAACATTCTGCTCGTTACCGACTAACAGGCAGCCCTTAACAAAAACCAGTACCATAAAAAATAACATATTAAAAGCTTGGTTATAGTGATAGCCAGGAAACCATAATATTGTCACTACTGTAGCCTGTATCCTAAAGAAATTATCCACTGAGTCTACGCTTATAAGATAAAGAGTTAAAACATCATTATAAAATATGTAATCTGAGATTGCTAATTCACAGTAGCATTTCAAAAAGTGGGGAAATTCTAGATTTTGAGGGTAAAAAATCACTAGGTCTATAATTGGAAAAGAACAAGAATTGTATAAGAATTTACGAAATTCTGCTGAGACGGAGAGCTATCTGATTTACCCAATCTTCTGGCACAACCGAACTCACTATAACCGAACTCAATCACATAGTATCAGGATTAGGCATGGTGAAGTTCCTCTGATAGACCCAATATATAGGGAAGTAAGCAACACACATAGAAGGACACAAAAGTTAGAATGAAAAATGAAGAATAGCAAGTGGTGCATGCTTCTACCGAAAAAACATGATGCAATGAAATTTCATGGGGGAGGGCTTTTAAAACTCACCTAAATATAGATGATAGGGGAGGGTTAAGTTTTTAATACAGGGGCAAGCCATACAAATACAGAAATGGCAAGACCCAAAAGGGAAAAAATAATTGGGATAAGGATCCAGCTCCATTAACTGAAACAACAAACATAAGTTAGCTATGATCCTTTGAAACAGGCTCAAGAGACTCTTTTCATTGATTAAATTATAAATCAGCTTTAAGAAAGCGGGAAACAGCCAGGAACATTTTGGAACAAAAAATAATAATAATCGATAAACACATAAAAATAAAAATCATCCAGATATAACAGATGAGGTCTTCTCACTAAACAACCTAATATATTTTTTATGTAAGAAACAGTCAGTAAAAACAGTGCGGTATTTGTTGGAAAAGAAACATGTGAATTATGGTCATGCTCTGCTGTAGCCGTTAGTAAACAGTGCAGAAGACGTCGATGATTATTGTGCAGTACATGTTAGGTAACTAGTGTTCTAATTTCTTTCAGATACGCATTCTCACAACAGTAAATGAATCCCTTCGAATAATAAAAATACTAACTTTCCTTACCGGTGGTTTAACCTTTTAGTCAATAATTTAGAGCCAGTTTTGAAACTTTAATGGATATGGGATGGCAAATTGAATCGAAACTAGTTATACATTCTATTAATAAAATTATTTCATTCGCAGATCATTGTGAAACATGACAACATTGGATCTGTTGTAATTTGATAAGGCGACTGGGCAAGCGACGCACCTACTACGGAAGTAAGGTTCAACCTAGTGGCCAAAAGATGAAATAATAGTTAACTATACTTCTGAAGCTGATGCCTTCCATTTCCAGTCTTCTTCACTATCCTTGGCAAATGATGTCACGTCCATTCTTCCCTAGCTCCACTATGTGCTGTTTACTTCATTATCCTGTAAAGTTTGTTTGTTTGCTTGTTTTCCAACGCCTGTTATCGTCATTTTTGCCCTGTCAGCCTGGCGGAGGGGGTAAGTCTGTTTATCAACTTGAGGCACCCTAAGGGTTGACTCCTTCACCTAAGTCAACTGACATGGTAAAGTATCAAAGGAAGCATCCAAAATTCATCACAAAAACAATAATCAACAACGAAGTAACGCGAGGACCAAAGAAGTGTCTATCAAGAATTTCACGAAAATGAATAAAAGTAACAAGTGAGGATTGTGTCAATAAAAGTGAACTCAAAATAGTCTACAGCTATCGAATGTGTATATAACTTACACTTTTCCGATAATTGATCCAGCGTTAATCAGTTTTAGCATAAACAATTAAAAATAACTTGAGCTCACAGTACTTGTGATATGTACGTCATTCTACGAACTATGGAATATGGGAATTGAAAGCGCAGTACTTTATCTCCACGAAGTTTGTGCCGACATTTTGTGTAAAAAAAAATTTATGCACGCTACTGTTGGAAGCCTAAGAACGTGGGCAAGTAAAGGCTATTTAGGGGTCAGTGTTGATTATCCTAGGCAATTTGAGACATGTTTCTCATTTTTCTCGAAATACTAGACTAAAATTCGTAGACGCCAGTCTCCGCATGCTCTCCAATAAAGAAGAAAAATGAGGTTCACCCAGGGCCTTTCACTAAGCCTCTACTCACATTTTTCTTATGTTTGCAATCAAATCTCTAAGGAAACATTGTTTGCAGGACTATCCAATAGGTCTCATAAGTTCGAAAATGAGTTCCTCTACATTTTGTTACTTAGTATGTGGACGCCAATATCACAGTTACGGAAAGCTTGGGAGGAGTTCCAGTATTTTCCGTCCATTTCCCACACCATCTGGAACAATCGCTATGTCCACACTGTTCTACATTCGCGTTTAACTGGCGCATAAAATAATGCAAATTATCAATTTTTCTCTGTGACCTCCATGATTGTTCTTCGATCAAAATTTGCAGTGAAATTCCATTTTAAACAAATGGTAAGTATATCATTAGATGGTTCACTACGTTGGCACCTTAAGTCACTTTAAATATTTATTTAAGTTTCCTTTTCATGTAACTTACAAGTTTCTTCAACGAGAGCAAAGTTGATCTCCAGCATATCGTCCTGAGACTGCACACTGATAGGCTTTCGGTCGCTGTTCTTGAACCCCTGGGCCTTGACTTCAATCTCGTAGTCGCCAGGAACAAGCAACCTCCAAAACTCTCCTCTAGTTGTTGAGACCACGTCGTGATCTATTCCGATAATACTGACTCTTGCAGCCTCAATGGGGTCACCTTTCGAGTCCTTCACAATACCTGCCAGAGAAAAGGATACGATATTGGTAATATTATTAATAATATAGGATTATTTATCGATGACGGCGTGGGAGCGTGGCATACCGCGAATGTGACTACCAGCTCGAAATTGTTGTTGTTCTTGAAATTGGTGTTAAATTGTAAAATGCACACACCTGTCTACATTTTTAGCGCTCTGATGCGTATTTTTAGAGTACTTGACCTAAATACGAAGACACCTAGCGAGCCTAATTTTTATTTAATGCACTGATTTACAAGGTCTTCTCATCGTCATATTTTATTAGCTGAAAGTGGCTGTCAATCTGTCATTAAGTGTGGAATTATACCACTCATGAAATTATTCTTATCCTGATTTAGACCGAAATGCCTTCCTATCTGCATTTAAAAAAAATAAGCATCGCCAAGAGTCTTCGTATTGTGGTAAAGTAATAAGTTTAGGAATTACAACTTATCAATTACACCCCCCTCTCAGGATCCACAACTGCTATAAGCCTTAATTTGGTCCATTTTCTGATTTAGGATAGCTATTGCAATCTCACCCTTCACTCCAATATTGGCCACCTCCAAAAATGAGAGCATTGATTCCTTATTGGAGTTCCAAAATTCTGGCAGTTCAGAAGCATTTGGAAATTTGCAGCAACTCAGTTCAAATGTTACTTCGAAGCAATTAGTACGCACGTAGTTGAAGTCTTGCATTCCACCTATAAAAAAAATCAATTCGGCATTAAGTTCGCTTTATATATGATTAGTTTTCGTAGCTTCCCCCGAGATTAAGCTAAGCAAATATATAAGGTTATTTAAAAATATATGTACCTATATATATATATAGGTATAAACAATTGCATTTACAAAATGAAGCAAGCATAGTGTATAGCAGGGGCTCCCAAACTGTGGTTCATGGACCACCGGTAGTCCACAGACATATATCAGGTGTTCCACAGACCAAAGTAAGAAATGAGAAAATAAATCAGCTGAGATACAGTACTGGAAATTTGAAGTAAAATGCAGTAAGTCTTGGCATTGAACCATAAAATCCAACCGATACCAGCCCTAAATATTTAATCAAATATTAGCACGTAGCGCAATTGTACGTACAAAATACTTGATCTTGGTCCTTGAATTTGACGATTTTCCTGTCACAGCCATGGTGGTCCACGGGAAATCGTAGAGTAATCTAGTGGTCCACGGACAAAAAAGGTTGGGAACCCTTGGTGTATAGAGTAAAGAGCAATTGTATGGATGTATGGATACATGCAAAACAAACACGAACAATACAAGGTCTTCTAACATTACATGATTCCAGCAAGCAATTTCCCATCCTTCAGGCATGCATATTCTCTGACTAAGAGAGGCATGTGATTACAATGAGAAAATAATTATTATAAAAGGCATGGGTACAAAAACCCTCAAAGGTAAAATAACCACTTTTCTGGATTTCGACTGGGCTAGTTTCTACTTTGTTTAACCATTATACTAAGACAGTCCCGCTCTGCTAAATTTCCTTAAAATTGCCTTCTTCTTCTTCTTCTTTTTCTTTATCTTTATCTGCCTTGTTAGTATTCCCTTCAGGGTGTCATACACAATCTCAGTGGTTCGCACGATTTTGGATACACTATCGTATGTCTTTCCGATTGGTCGGACTGCAGGTTGCTGCAAGTCGAGTACCGATAAGAAGCACTGTGTACCAATAAGATATGGTCAGTGGCCGTTGAAACTGTCAATAATCGATATGAAAAAAATATGGAAACAAAGTAAATGCTAAATAGGGAAAATAGCCACCAATTTCATCCTTGAACATGGCGATAGAGGCGATTTTCATAATTATTTACTGTTGGTGCTTACAAGACAGTGGTACCCTACTTTGAACAAAATCCAATTTTACAGTAAACGTAGATCGTACAGTTATAAAAAAATATCATATCGCTTAGAAGAAATGTTTCTGTATATCGCTCATTGATTTGCCAACTTGCAACTGCAATTCAATTTTTTTTATTACATCTAAAAATTTCTTTTTTTTTTTCTCTTTTTTTACGTCGTATCTGCAAGCCTGTAAAAATATGAAAATTTCATGGCTGAAGTGTAGGAGATAATAAATGAAAACCACCGGAAAAAACTATGGAACGCTCTCCTGAAAAGTTAGCATTTTGCAGTTAGAACAGTTGGCAAATCAAGGAGCGATATATTGATGCACAGTATCGCCATCGCTAACACGAATTGGCCACAGTTTTTCAATTCAAGTTCAAAAACTGTGACCTAAACATGCCAGTGACAGCCGCATACTGAACATGAGAACACGTATAAGAACATTTCTTCTAAGGCATGTAATTTTTTTACAGCTCTACGATCGTTGTTTCCCGGGACATTATTTATTTATTTATTTATAAATTCAAATTATCACCCGTATGGTTTTTCTCATTCAGTTGTCTAGAATAGGCTATACAGGTTGGATAACAAGGAAATATCATAATAAAGCATATGTTCCTAAATAATAAATATACATGCCATTGACACATTGAAACAGGTGTGAGCCAGACGAACGGTAAGCACAGTAAATTAGGTCAAAATATGAGAGAAACAACATGTCTTACATCAAGAGATGAAATTTGAATTTTTCTGGAGCCAGTGAATATTGACACATCTTTTGAGTTTTGACTAATTACAGATGTTTTTTAATTAATATAATTATACAATTAAAAATGTCTAAATAGACATCTTGTCTATGATTGTATGCAGCAATTCGGAATCTACCAGTCAGCCTTCTGGACGATATAGATTCATATAGATTCATTCGGACGGGTTCTAAGGAGGATAAACTAATAGCTAGAAGAAAAATTCAATATGCTGCGCCCAAAGTTAATAAATACAATAAGGGGAATCCGAGCAACCAACTGTCTGACAATTAAATCCAACAACCAGAAGAGTTTTATGTAGCCCCTTTTTTCCCAATCTCAATGCATCGGATAGATGAACATGATATAAGATTCCCACTAATGAGCGTTCAATAACTTATTTTTTCTTACCGTTTAAAATTTGATTGGCTCGCGTCTGGACTCGATTAGAATTATGAATAAAGACCCATCAATTAGAATATTGAGAAGCCCTTTTTTTTTAAAATTAAAACAATAAAATACAAACAATTTAATGAGTGTATCCGATTAACCTCTTCAATCGCCTCACTAAGTAACCTATTAGGCATTTAGTTACGACACGCCTCCGATCGCAAGGTGTGCTGAGACTCACCCAAGTACAAGCACGCTACCACCTTGCCACCTTGCATGCCCTTTCCTGTCTAAGGTCTTGAACGGGTCATACCCGAGAGGCCAAAATTCATCCGAATTGAACAGATTACTAGGAAACGCTCAGTGCATTGCTTTTTTTTTATTAAACAAAACAAAATATTTTATTGCCTGTCATTGATTGAACTTGGTGGCTATTTTGCGGGCGTAAATTGCCAGAAACCTTGCACGAAGTACCAGCTAGCGCCGTTTGTAATGCCGTTTTTGAAGGGTTCCTCGTCTGGACACGTTGCAGACTTCATAAGCGGGTGCTTGGAAACATACGTAGATGCAGCAGATTTGAACCAGGCATCATCAGGGGTCAAGCTATGCTCACCTCCATCGTAATCCAAATTTCTGGCGAAAAATATTTAAAAATACTTATGACTACCCAACACCAATTCAACATAATCCAAGCATGTTTCATTCTCATTTAGCACATATTTTTAATTTTAAATGCCTACCCATGGATTCTTATATCTCTGATGAAATTTTACTTCATGAAATTAGGTAACTTTACTGGAAACTAATGTTATCTTAAAAACATAAATTCAAGAACCGATCTGTGTGGCACATCCGCTCTGCTCCTTCGAGCAATAAGAAAAATTCTTTTAGTAGCGAGTACTACACATTTGAATCTTTTAATGTTGTGAATCACAGTCTTGAATAGATGTGAGGCAAATTATTATTATTATTTAATAAAAGGTTAATTCGCATACAAACAATTTAATGAATGTATCCGATTAACCTCTTCAATCGCCTCACTAAGTCACCTAATAGGTACTTGTGCCGAGTTACTACACATCTCCGACCGTAAGGTTTGTAGATGCTTGCACAAGTACAAGCACGCTACCACCTTGCCACCGAAGTCGCTCAAATCATTACAGTCGTGGGATCATACCATTCTTTTTTAGTGAGAATTCGTAAATTTCTTTAGCCCCCTAATTCATCACAAATCCAACCAATAGAAGAAACGATTAGCCAAAGAGTATTTAGATCACAACCAATATAATGTCAATTAAATTTTGAACATGGGTAAAAATTATTAGTGGGCGATGAAAATTAATTTAAACCTCAAATGATTAATGACTTAAAAATAATGTTATTTGACCAAAACATTATGGTAACGAAGGGAACATGCTAACATTGAAAGCTGAACACCCGACACCGCGAATTAAGAAGCAGAAGCGCTCCCTTGTACGTAGATTGTACGTTGCATGTGCTTATCTAGTAAATTTATAAAATATTGACTTTTTTGTTCTATTACTAAGCCCACCTAGCGGAGTTAGGGCTATAAAGCCCTCTCTTACACTGAACTAGGAAGTAACAGAGGTAGTTGATAGTATATCACAATTAATTACAGAATTGAGGTGAAACAACTGATTATACTGTAGATTGTACTTAGTTCTTTTATAGTTTAAACTCAAGGTGCGTGCAAAGCACACAAAAGAACAAAGTGCAAAGGCAATGCTAAGCTATGGGCTATGCTAAGGCATAACTGAAATTAGGAGCTATTCTCGTACGTAGGGATGAGAATGGGTGCGGATTAGGAACGGGGGTTCCCGCCCCGTCGTTCCATGTGCATCCCTACTCATAAGGTAAAATATATTTTTTAAATCTGTTTTTGGAAGTAAGCGGCAGCGACCCCATAGACAAGAAACAAAATCACCAGCTGGCCATCACCAGGTACAATAAATATATGACGAACCTGTGACCTCATACCAGTGGGCACCGTTAGTTATACCGCCAGGAAAACTGTCGTTACATTTGTTTCCCCCCGACATCTGTGGATTCGCGGACGAATAAAGTGTGGCCAACCTTTTAAATAAAAGGTCGTCAGGTGAAAGGCTTTCGAAACCTTCTGATCTGTTATACCTGCAGGAAAATAAATAAGCATTATCCGTATCAGTAGAAAGCAAATTTTTCACAACAGTCTCCAGTAGTCCCCTGTACTTCTTGGAATTTTCGAGTTTTTACAGGTTTGACACTCTCGATTCGAATGTACACGGTTATTGAGACCACTGGCAGTGGCGGATCCAGAAGCTTATGTACAAGCTTTTAAGAAAAATGTAATTTCGTACCTGTAATTTCAAACTTACCCTGTGGCGCTACAGCCCATGTAGGGTCTTGGCCTGATTCATTACATTGCGCCAGTTCACCCTATTTACGACCGGACGCCGACCTCTCTCACACCTCTCCTGACGTCGTCGGTCCATCGTAGCCTCGGTCTGCCTACCCTTCTTCCACCCTGCGGTGTCGTGTGCAGGGCTCTCCTCGCCGGAGGAGAAGGGGTCACAAAGGAGAACCCTTTCTCAGAGAGTTCGGGTCGGGTTTGCTAGCCTTAATTGCACCCTTTGGCGTATTGTAACACGGCACCCCTTCTACTGACACTGAGGTCTCACATTGTGCCTCTCTGGTTCCACCTTTCTTTAAGTCAGGTCTTTGACCCTGAATTAAGTTCTAATTTTGCTACGCTTCGTCCCCGTAGCGCAGCCACTTAACAACCGCCTCACAAACTTGCCAACTCCCATTAGACCAGCAAGTGTCACGTCCATTCTAACAGTTTTTCGGCAGTGTCTATCATGTACACCAGGGGTTCTCAAATTGGTTCTCAAAATGGAGGCTTAAAGGGGGAGGGGGCGCAAATGGTTGGTTTTAAAATAAATTGTGAGTTTAGGAGTAATACAGAAATATACTTCTTTGTTTTTAAAATAGCAAGTATATAATTATTAATTAGTAGTTCAAATACTACAAACATTAATACAAGTAATTTATTGACTATTTTTTTTAGCAGTGTACGGACAACATACAGCATAAAGGACTCTTACTTATAGTTACATGTAAGAGGGGCACGACTTGCAGTGAAGCATGCTGGGTGTTGGGGGGGGGGGGCTCGAAATAAAAAGTTTGATAACCGCTGATGTACACGGGCATAGAGAACAATGAACAAAGTAGTAACAAGATGCACAGTATTCATGGTATGTTTATATATTGACAAGCCGCTGCAAGTCAGAGATTTCAACAAGACATACCGTTGCCATGCTCTATGAATAAATTATAGTAAGCTACAACAGCAGCTTTTGGGAGGGGGTCAATTTTTGTTGGCATCCCTCTCCTGACGTATATCCTAGATCCACCCCTGACCTGACAGAGTGAAAATTAGCTCAGATTGGGCTCTGAGACTTGGCATGTCGTTACGCAGTGATAGTAACAATAAGCATTGTGTACCCACAAGCTGCAATATGGCAAATAGTAAGAATAAACAAAAAATAATAATAGAATAATAAAACGGTTGTCAGAACCTGGCCTTATAGACTACAATGTCTTCAGAGGATGTGGAACGAAGTTCAGGATATTAGTCTTGACTTCAATTAATTTTCGGTTAGCGAAGTATGCTCTGTTGGTAGCCATTATTTTTCTATTATATTATTTTATAAAATAGGTTAACAATAGTTGATATAAACTAATGTATGCGTCTAATGAAAATTTATATATTTCAAGTGTTCAAAGTCATATTGCCAATATAGCCACTATGGAACGAGAGTTTAATTAATTAGCTGTTGTTTTCCAAAAATGAGGAAATTCATCATTGGTAACGAACTAATTATGACCAAGAGCATTCAACTTACGGTGAGTTATCATAAGGGTAGCTAGCCACCACTGCTCCTCCATGCAGATTTCCAGAAAGAACAAATGGATTTTGAAGCAACCACTCCATAACTGCTAGCGTTTCAGGCTGTCTCTGTGCCAAATGAGATTTCGAATCGAACTGATCCGGGAAGTCTCGGTTCAAGTCCACTCCGTGAGCGTTATTTCTTCCAACGTAGCCTCCACGTGATAAGCATTTCCCTTCCTGAAATAAAAGAAAACATGTGTTTCACGTAAATATTTTTCACATTAGTATCCCATAACATAGACAATATCTTTGAATATATCCATTTGAAAGAGTAGAATATCCGTAGAAATGACGAGCTCTACGCGATATACCGAGAATCTACGATGGTCCAGTGGCTAGGGCACGTGTCACGAATGCCACAAAATAGGGCTACAAGAGCAGCCTTACACAAGGTGCCCTAAGGGAGAAGACGAGTGGGACGACCACGAATGCGATGGCAGGACGACGTAGAGGTGGATCTGGTATAATTAGTAGTAATTAAGTAAGTAATATATGTATTTTATGTATATTTACATTTATATAATCAATAAATAGTCCGTTTATCTATTTTACGGTACCATGATACGCCCTTGTTTTACGCTCCAAATAACCCCATTAGTAGTTGACGTCTAGACTAGTATCTGTAATTGGTTCAATCATGCTTTCGCCTAAATTGCGTCAATGGTAAGTATGTCCGTTATTGATTGTAGCCGGTGTAGGTTGACATCGAGGACGCGTACCAGTTTGCTAGAGGCCAAAATTCATTCGTTCATAATTTATATTTTTACATAACTAATAACATTTGAGACAGACTCCTTCACCTCAGGGCGAATGGGAGTTGACTGACAGGGTGGACCTCCTGATTATAGTGGATTCCGAACCACTTGGGGAACATAGTAATGTCACTTCGGAGGTTCGGAGGTGACCAGGATTGACTGGTATAATCTCAGCGCGCTGTATGTCCCTGCCAAAGCTGTGCACACTACCAAGTTTGCCGAAGTTGGAAACACGCGCGGATTTAACTTGGTAAGGCCGTTGGCTGGTTATTACTCGTGAAAATGATTTCGTTAAAATAAAATAAAGGACTGTCTCATAGCTGCAATAATAATAATAATTAGGTCACTTTTAGATAATGGGAGAGCAAAGGAGCACTAAGAGGTTGAAGGAGTTGAAGAGCAACTTGGGCATGTACAGCATGGTAAAGCCCGTCGAGTTTATGAATTAGGTCAGTGGCGCCCCCTCACGTTGAAACCGGCCGAAGAGCGAAGTAGAAGATATGTTGAAATTCTGAGTGTGGCGGCGCTGATTCATAATTTCATAATTCTCGAACATATAGCAGTATAGCGGGTAGGCACATGCTTGCAGCTCTAAGACAAGTTACAATAATTCTTGCCCTAAGCCAGAGGTTCCCAACCTTTTGGTTCCCGTTTTTAAATAATCGCCGCGTACCACAATCAACCTTTCTGAGTCATATAAACATTTAATAACATTAAGACACATAATTTGGTAACTGCACCAGTCACTAGTGAGAGCCCTGCTCTATCCTTTTTTGAAGCAGGGAGTCAATGTCTGGCTCAATTGAAGACGTTTTCACCCTTAAGTCTTCTTCAACCGATTGCCTTCTTCGATATTTGTTAATTTTCTTTAGCGTACCACCACGGAACCTTCCACCTACTACAGGTTGGGAACCTCTGCCCTAAGAGAATCAGTCGCTCAATTCATCCCATTTCAAACTATGCTTTTCAGCCAAGTAGTTTAAAAAGATATTAGTTAGAGCAGCCATCAACCGAAAGAACCAGCGGAGTGATGGAAGACAGACGTTTCTGACATGCAGCAGAATTTTTTTTTTCCTCTGAGGACTGGAAAATACTGGTGACAGAGCGAGTGTCATATGAAGGAACGTCATTATCAACAACATGAACATCAAGAAACGCCTCCCTTTGTACTTCCCAAAGTCTGCCATCAACCCCCCCCCCCCTTCTCCTCAATTAAAGGAGCCTTAATGACATTTCCTCACGAATGTTGGGAAGGAGAACCGAAAATATCGCGAATCTCATTACACCCCTAGTTTTACAGGTCAACGCATAATATAAATTTAAATCGGCTCCCCCACCCCCACCACGAATTTCAGGCACAGAAATAGGGAAACATAATCAGCTTTAAACACAATCGATTAGGTTCGAAGTGAATGCAATAAAAAGAGGGAAATTAATATTTCGTGTATGCAAATATGCACGTGGCCGGTCGAAAGTGAATCAATATTATCATGGTAGGTCAAAAATCAGGTTTTACGCAAGGACATAGAGAAAGAACGAGGTTAACTGGCCTAATTGAGAATCAGGTAGGTTTTACTTGCTACGAGAAACACATCGGCAAATCGCCTAGGAGTCTTATGCAATTCACATTTTCTCATTGACGTCGATATAGGCGGCCAATGAAGTTTAAATAGCAAATGGACACCCGCACTACACGTTTTTTTTTTTTTTTTTTACAAAGTCACATTTCTTATGAAATATTATATATATGAGTAGCATAAGAAATAGAAGAAATGCTCCACTACATTTTAATACATGATAATGTAGCTGATACTAACACCATTCGTTCACAGTTTTTGAAGGAGTGAAAAAATAAATGCAAGGTTAGGTTAGGTGTACGCCTTCAAAAACTGTGGCCAAATGGTGCAAGTGCCAGCTACATACTGTGAAATAAAACGCAGATGAGTATTTTTTCTACTTTTTCTACTACTCATTTATGGCTCTATGACTATTATTTTATGAGAAATTCGACTTTGTACAGAAATAATATAACAATATTAATTACCTTTTGTGGCCAACTGTCAAGAATCAAGTTTAATATTAAATCGCCTTGATACATTAACCACGGAGGCCTAGCCTGCAAGTGCTATAAAGCTATCTTGTATTTCAGAAAGAGTATTTTTATATGTTATATTATATTGAAATGAAATGAAATGAAATGAAATGAAATGAAATGAAATGAAATGAAAAAAAGACTTTTTTGCAAACAAAAGGCGAACAATAAGACTATAAAGTCTTGTTTTCATGCTAACCTTAAAAACTAAAAAAAAAAAAAAACATTGTAGACTATTATAAATTAATTAAAATTAAATAGAGAAGAAGGAAACAGAGGAGCAGTGAAAAAAAGAAGGATAAAAGGTATAGGGGGGGGGGGGGGAATCCATTGTCATCACCATTACAGGACCGGAGAGAGTCTAAGCGTTATCTAAGATATACTGTTTAATTATTTTCTTAAAGCTACTGATTATATGTATTTTATTTAAAAAAACGCAAAAATTTCACGAAACTCGAAATTTTTGAGAAAAACGAAACTGCAATTTTTCATGCGTAGTGATACTCGAAACGAAATTGACTAATTTCACGAAATCTCGCAGTTTTGCAATTTATACAAGCATGTTGATTAGTGGTATGGACACTGACTTACCCGAAAGGTTGTCGGTTTGAGTCCAACATTGCTACATTTTCGGGCTATGCTTCGGATGGCAGGTAATGCAGGCAATCACGGGCCACCCTAGTTTAGTGGAAGAGAGGATTTTATCGCCCTAACTCCGCTAGGTTGGCTTAGTAATTAAACTAAAAGCTTTTATTTATTTTAAATTGTGATTTCAGTAATATTATGGCAGTAATTTTACGCCTCGTCGCAAGTCGAGCAAACGCCTGTTACGATGTCAATGGTAAGAATGTCTGAGCTTGCCCATTGGCACTAGTAGTCATTGTTTATTTATTTTCAATTATAATTTTGGTTATATTATTGCAGTAATTTTAAGCAAAGAACTTTATCCAGAACCTAGATTTATTTAATGTTCTTTTAAGTCGACACGGGTTTTTTAACCCCATTTAGCAGTCTTAACACACATAATTCTTACACATCTTTCACATGAAATAAAAATGACTTTAAAAAAAATGACTTTTTTTGTTCTATTACTAAGCCAATCTAACGAAGTTAGGACTATAAAGCCCTCTCTTACAATCAACTAGGAAGACCCGGGACCGCCTGCTTTACATGCCCTCCGAAGCATGGCCAGAAAATTTAGCAAGTGTGGGACTCGAACCAACAACCTTTCGGGTGAAAGTCGGAGTCTGCACCACTGCTCTACTTGTACATGGCCAGACATGAAATGTACGCAATATTACACATGTCAATTTAAGCGTTCATCCAATAAGTACCACAACGAAGAAGACAAGACATTCGTCTCGCAAAAAAAAAAAAAAAAAAAAAAAAAACCGTGGTTTGTCGACGTTCGTGACAGCTACTTACTTAATTTAAAAATTTAGAGCAGGGGTTTTCAACCTGTGGTCCATGGACCACCGGTGGTCTACAGACATATATCTGGTGGTCCACTGGCCAAAGTAAGAAATAACAAAATAAAACAGCTCAGTTATTGGAACTTTGAAATAAAATACAGTAATTCTCAGTAAGTCTTGGCAATGAACTATAAAATCCGACCGGTACCAGTCCTAACCATTTAATCAATTATAAGCACGTAATTGTAGGCACAAATTACTTGATCTTGGTCCTAGAAATTTAACAATTTTTCTGCCACAGCCATTGTGATCCTCGGAAAATCAAAAAAAAAATTCTAGTGGTCTACGGACAAAATGGTTAGAAACCCCTGATGTAGAGTAATACGTCTTCTTTCGACCATCGATTTTTAATTTGAAATTTGACTCTGCCGAAAACGGATAGAGGGGGTCATCAGATTCTGCAGGGTCAGACCAATTACGGCTACTGCGATGCAGACGTCATAATAGTAACGTGTGCAGATCTAGTCAGTCAACCTGCAGATTAAACCATCACGGTATTTGTTAATAAATGAATGGGTCACGCGGCCTTAAGACGTAGACATGGGAGATGCTTTCGGTCCTGGCGGCCAGTTGACCAATCACTAAACAGGTCATGATCCCCGCCCGATGCTAATGACAACTGGGGCTTTGATCTCAAAGTCACATCAACATTAGTAACAATAAACTGTTTATAAATATTCGTATAGTAACGTATTGTATTGTATACGAGACAAATCATAAATTTACCCGTAATTTCATCCTGGGCTCAGATAAATGGGCGCGAAAAAGGCCTGTAAGTGATGCAAATAACAGTTTTCCAACTATAATTGGAAGCACGTCATCGTCTAGTTTCATTACACACCACGGCCACGGAATCCCAGTAGGTCGAAGCGCCTATTTAGTAAAAAAGCATATGGGCGTGAGGTAGGCCTTACAAACAAGCCAAACCAAGCAACTAGTCGAGAACTCGAGACACAGCCAGGTTCCATTGAAGCCTTCATGCTCTGTAGCTTCCACTCAAAATACGTCACATATTGTGTGCACTGTACCGTGGAATGTTATGATGGCCCATAAGGGAATCACTTCGCAGTTCGCTTCCTGCCCACAAAACAACGGTTGTAGGCTCGTCGTATACCAGCAGCGACAATGTTGAAAGCAAATTTTTATCACATTGCCAAAGAATCGGTACGAGTGAACCTGCACCTATTTATCAATTACGATAGGTAAATTCCTTGGTAAATAATTGTCCTAGGGTTAAATTTGGGGGGGGGGGGGTGGTAATTCTCTAAGGTGAAATAAGACCCGTCGTTAAAAAATAAATATTACCAACGAGCATGACGGTATAAGCCGTCGTTGATTATGCCCTTAATTGCGGACAATTAGCATGGACAATCTAGGGTTCCTTAAAAACTCAAATTACATGCGGAAACAAAAACATTTTTGCCAATCTGCGCATCACAACGTCACTGATGTTTAGCCAGTTTTTATGTGCCACAAATGGCATAGGGATCATGACCTGGCTAAAATTGCGTAAGTTGCAGTGGCGTCTAATGCATAATATTTTTTAAATAAAAATTTGAACTGTAGAAAATTGACACTCTAAAATCTCGCAATGTTTTATTTATTTAATTTAATAGGCAATTTATTTATGATTTAGTCTATTTAAGTTCCAGAAAAGTAGAAGATTATTTCAAAGATCGTATTATGAGGCCTTTTTAATAAGAAATGTCTCTGTATAAAAACAACACCCATGGACAATGTTAATCACTATGCCAAATTACATTAAATACTCAAAGTTAAGTTTAAGTTATGGAGGACTATTTCAAGCCTAAAAACTTTTAGTTTTTGTGCAGTGATTTTTTTGAAACCGACGGGAGACAAATATTCACCGAATTTACATATTCATAGAAGAAACAAAATTACAGTATGTTACATGAGATGGTCTACTGTCTTTAATGATATAATTGATGCCTGTGCAAACCGATTGATTCAAATGCTCAATCAAGCAGATTGATCGTCAAGCTAGGGTCTCCTTAACTCTTTTTAATAATAATTTATAACATGCTACAAGTGCGAGCATATAAATAATAAGGACAACGAGGGGACTAGACTAGAGGAATTACCTTGTTCGTACTTCTTAATTATCTGTTAGATAATTACAATACCAGCACTCAAGGAGATTTCCACACTGCACCGTTAAACATAGTGCTGGGACTTCTCTAGTGTATGAGGAAGACCGGTTTTTCTTAAGGAACTTACTATTGTATCGTATGGAAAGTGAAATTAATCTTACCAAGGGTCACTTCAACCATATTTTGGAAAACTTGCAGACTCGTTTTCAGAACATGGAAACTTCGGAAAAAATAACTGGTAGGTATCGGCAATTTTTCAGTAGTGATTCGCGCAAGGGAAGGCAAGAAGAACTTCTTGTCTAGCAAACTTCCAACTAAAATTGCCAACCATTCCTTGCCTTGCTTCTTGCCCTGCCTTTCTGAAGGACTGACGCATTCGATCTGATGGAATGCCGTCATGCTCAAAGTAGTAATAATATAACTTTGGTTCTATTTGTCAGATTTTCATTAAATTTGGCACATAGATTCACACTTTGCCAAAAGCCACTGTCAAAAAATTAGAGAGCGCGCCACATGCCAAGTTTCCCGATATAAAGTAACTTTAACTTTGGCTCTATTAGTTCGATTTTCATCAAACTTGACATAAAAAAAGGAAGAATGGTAGCCTACAAGCCAATTGAGCAAGTTCCTTAACAGGAAACTTGGCTCCGGCGCTTCATTGAGATTTAGGCCGTTTTTAACACCCCCTTTTAAAAGAAATATCTCAACAAAGAATACTGGGCGGCGGCGCCCACGTGAGATTCAACTAACCGTAAGTTATCAGGTACATCGTATAAACAGACTGCATGTATTCGAGGGAACTCAGCGTAAGGCGCGGTTTCCGCCGACCTCTAAGTGCAAAATACACATACGGTGACGTGGTAGCAGATATCATTAATAAAGGCGGGGTTTCCACCGACCTCTCATTGCAGAATGCAAATGACATTGACGGAAATTTTTGTTTTACTCTATGCCATAGTTAAAACTGATCAATGATCATAGAGTAAAATCACAAACAAACTAAAATTAAAAAATGGCGTCATGGGATATGTTAAGTACAAACATTTTAATAGATTTCTATAAAAAGAAAAATTCAAATTTTCGTCAATGTCATGTGCATTCTGCAATGAGAGGTCGTCGGAAACCCCACCTAAGTCTTGAATGTCTGCTACCACGTCACCGTATGAGTATTTTGCACTTAGAGGTCGATGGAAACCGCGCCTTACCACTGAGCAAGTGGCAACTGCCTTCTAGATTTGTCATACGGTTCAAATACTTGCTCGGATCTGACAGTCAATTGTAGGACTGTGTGGGACGGTTATTGAATATCTACGATACGGGGACAACTGACCCCGCCAACAAATCTAGCCCTGGCATGTCAAGTGATAAAAATACTCGACGTTGATGACGTAAAAAGCAATAATAAAAAATGTACAGAACAACACTGTGAAAAACGAGAAAAATCAGCGAAAGGCGTTTCATACATTCTTCAATTGTCAAACCCAAAAAAGTCAGTTTGAAAAAATTTAGGTATTTCCTCACTTTTTGCCGTAACGCGTAAAGGCTAAATTTCTTTTCGCTACACATGCAGCTATGAGAATCTTTCTATGGTCACCCCCCCCCCCCCTAATAGAGCAAACCATTTAGTCATGGAAGTTCAATGTAATATTTTTATTGGTTTATTTAGGTGCACATGCTTAAAATTAGCTAGTATTATAAGAATATTAGAATAAGAAAGAAAGAAAGAATAAGAATATAAGACCCCGTAAAATAATAATTCATAACAAGGAATAGAACGATTAGAATTTATTATGAAGGGCTCTAGGCTCTAGGAGTACAGGAGTTAGACATATGAACGTATTGCAGCCTGCAAGAACTTTGTGTGACCACCTGGGACATGAACAGACGTGTAAGCTTCGTGCAAGACAATGGACCCTAAGCCAAACCAGAAAATAATATGAAATTAAAATCTATGATGTACCTATTACCATGATTGCTTCAAGGTCTATGATAGAGCATCATTTTCCCATTGCAGTCTCTACCGACGAATACATTACAAGTCACGTGTAGGTTTTTAGAATAAGATTAATAGCTAGGTACGTTAACACTGAATTATACTCGCACCACAGCTTTCATATCCGCAATGGAAACAGCGTGATTTACTCAGTACCTGATTACCCATTGGTCTAAGCGGGCATGGCCTCCATAAAGAAGAACATAAAAAAGAACTGGTCCGAGTTTACTCGAACATGCTTTCCAATTTATCGATTAGTAGAGAGAGAAAATGATTAATTTCACGGTGAATAATTTTCCTATGGTTAAATTTTGCATATCACGGGGGGGGGGGGGCGTCCGCCTGACGTCACTGAAGGTGACGTAAATTCTAGATAGGTCAGACCAACACATTACCACACAGCAATAATGGCAGGGCACGCAATGCATTTCAGCGTGAATTTGCTTTCATTTTTTCAAAAAAAAAATTTTTTGCACAAAGCCTAATAGTTTTTTGGGAAAGCAAACTGTCCGGTTTCGTTACTCAATTTAACATCTAAAACAAGCCTGAAGTTAGAAATCATCAGTAGAAAGGTTTCGCAGAAAAATTATTTTTTAGTCATTTTTCATTAAAATTTAGTTATTTTTATTTTTTTACCCCCAGAAGCAAACTATCAAGGGGCAAGCGACCCCCCACATTTTATCAACATTAATAACGACTATAATATATGTGAATTTAAAATAAATCGTTGGAGCAGTTTTTGAGAAATAATTTTTTTAGCGGCTTTTGGAGTTTTTTTGAGAATATATTTTTTTTACCCCCCCCCCCCAATTGAGTTGGCCCAAAATAAAAATAAATGGTCCCGAGGTATGATTTTTATAAATCTATATGCCAAATTTCATTTAAATCCACAGAGTAGTTTGTCCGGAAATCGATGAACAGACAGACAGAGCGACAGAGCGACAGAGCGACAGACAGACATTTCGTAAAAACCACTTTTTTGTGTTCCTGGGACCTCAAAACGTGTAAATCCGTTGAAATCTCGGAATCGAAAATTTGGACCATCACAAAGCTTTCCTTATACTACGTATAAATTAAAAAGCAATACGTTACAAGAATAACTCATACAAGATGTACGTAATTACATTAGAAAATTTTGAAAATTTGGTACCAAAAATCGGCAGTACGTGGCAGCAGACAACATAATATTGTATTCCCAGGCCACCAAGTCCAATTTAGCCCAGGGCACCGTTCATATTAAATCCAACACTGGATATACTTTCTAAGGTTTTTACGGCAGGAGTCAGGAACAGGTGAATTCGGGCTGAGAACCCGTCGTAAGTCTGGAAGCATACTTCCAAACGTTTCGTCAAAAGTTGTGGTCAACAGATCAGATCGACCACTTCCCATTACCCCCGGATTCACCTGTTCAATCAGTTAATCAGTTTGGCTAAATGTTCACTAAAGCAGAAAAAAAAACAGTAATGTGCATAAAGCACACATAAACTAGCAGGATCTGCCATTGCAACTTCTTTATAACATTACAACTTACATTACAACTTCTTTATAACACTTACCATAACCTTAATGACGGCTGCATATTTATTTAAAAACTTGGAAAAAATGACAAGCTATCTATATTTAATAATGAGAGTTTTGGGTAAGGAACATGCCACAAATTCAGTCAAGTTAGGGAAAATTTCGAACAAAATGCCGCAACAGCGCACCAAATATTTTAACACGGAACAACCTTGAAATATGTTATGGAGCACGCTGGGAGTTTACAGGCAAGTACATAAAGTAAACTATACCGTTATAGGGAGCATATTAGAGACAGGTATAACTTCCCAAATAGTAACAGTCCAATAGGTCAAAAAGAATTGTTCTCAGGGCTCAGGGCTAAGCCTATTATCCATCATGTTGTCTTCACTTAAATTTTCTTCTACTAGCGAAGAAGTCGCGTGACTGCCTGATGCCTGACCTCTAGCTTAAGGTCCAATGTTATTACCCGCAGCAGCATGCAATACCGCAAGGCATAATTTCGCAGTATATTGTATAGTATGTTACACTTCTGGACACATATCAATATCATATCAAGAAAGAGGAATCGACTGGTGAAAGTGAGACAAAAACTAACCTGAGTAGAGGGCATTGGAAGAGGATCTTTTTCGCTTTGGGATCGTCTGGGGAGCATGACAATGGTGATGATGGCCATAGGTAAACTACGCGGAGTTGACCCATACGTCTCGAAAATCACGGTAAGTTGACTGAGGCATACTGTGCAAGTGTTACGCGAACAACAGCAATCTTACAAATGATATATGCGATGTGAGCTTTCGTATATATATCATGATCGCGTAACACTTGCACAGTATGTATCAGTCAACTTACCGTGATTTTTCTGCTGTGGCGTGTGGTTCAACTCAATGTAGCTTTATAATAAGTAGTCAATTTCAAGTGAAGATACTCCAATAATCAAAGATGAGAGTCAAGCGGGAGATTTAGGGCACTGGTACTTCACTGTCAGACAAGGTGAAAAAACACCTACATGGCACTGGCCGAATAACGAACTTAACGAAACAAACATGGGCGTCGCCAGCCAGGCGCGGATCTAGAATGAGACCAAGAAGGGGGCTAAGATTAAATTTCGAATTTTTTGTTTAAAAACAGGGCTGAAATATTGGGGGTTTACGCATTTTCAGAGCAATAAGGGTTTTATATTATAGGTAATTAATCCAATCGAGCACGAGGGGGGCCCGGAGGTCTGCCCCCGGGAGAAAATGTATGAAAAATAGGACTGAAATAGTGATGTTTTACGCATTTTGAGGACCCTAATGGGGGGGGGGGCCCCGTAGATCCGCGCCTGTCGCCAGCTATGGAGAGGGGACGCAGTCTCCTACTGTTCCGCTGCCCTTTTGTACACAACCTATTTTAGTGAGTATGCCTAAAACCATTGTAAAAATGACCACAACCCCTGCGCCTCCATAGTCTGAGACCTAGTGACGATCTTAGAAACAAATATACTGGACAAAGGCAGAGAAAGAACGGTTTTGTGTGAAACGAAGATAAACTCCATTAAAAAAGACAGAAAATCATGTAAGTACTGACAACGCTAAATGGAGAATACGTAAACAAATCATATCTATCGTTCGTGTCCACCGGGCCTTACTGTTAGGTTACATATATTATTTGTCCCATTGTAGACTGCACCCGGGCATCAGCCCCGCTTATAAACAGTAAATATCATTTTACCCTTTTCCATTACGAGTGTACAGCCCGTAGGAAAGTGGCAGCCCGAAATTTAATACTTTTTATTTTTATTTAATTAACTAAGCATGCTATTAAAGATTTGGCTCATCTTGGCTTGTAGAAGACTACTTCATGCATCATATAATAAGGTATTTTTTGTTTTCGAAATTGTAGTTTTTTTTAATAAAATCGATTATACGTGAAAAGTTATTGTTTATAAAATATTTGCATGCTTATGAACAAACTACAATTCCGAAAATTAAAAATATCTTGTAATATTATGCATGAAGTCTTCTACAACTTTGATGGGCTAAATCTTTAATAAAATGCTTAGTTAATTAAATAAAAATAATAAAAAGTATTAAATTTCGGGCTACCAAATTCCTACGGGCTGTACACTCTTAAAGAAAACTGTATAGTATCGTCTGGTTGATTGATGGATGTTTGGTGAAGGTTTGGCAGAAACTAGAGATATAAACTTACCGTTGAAGCTTCGAAGCCATCTGGGTTGATTGATGGGACGAGCACAACATGCATCTTATCCAAAAGCTGTGTGACTCTTCTGTCTTTGCCGTAGTTCTCCAGGAGGTACTGTCCCAGGTAAATGACTAGCTGCCTGCCCACTGTTTCATCCCCGTGCATATTCGCCACATACTTCACCATAGGCTTTCCCACCGGCCGCGCACTCACATCTTTACTTATCTGGAAGAAACAATAAAATATAATCGTAACATCGACCTGTTTCAGGTCAGTTTCAGAGTTGAGGGAATATGACGACAATGACAGCTAATAACGTGGAAGCAGGTAAAATGGCATTAGATGCACATCGGAATGCACAAGGAAAGGGAGAAGCAGCAACAGAATTATTGCGGCGCATACGGTGCATTTCGACACGCCTGGCTGAGACGGGAGTAACCATGGCGAAAAAAAGAAGGTGGCGCTTTTGCAAAGATGAGTACGAGACGGGCTGGAACATCCTCCTCAAGTGCTCAGCAATATGGCGTGACGGACTGACTTAATAGCCTGGGATGCAATACACTGAAAACCAGATAATACATCAGACGATCAGCTCTAAGGGCCCTTCAGGGGAGCTACAGTAAAGAAATGACGTAGGTCGGGCAAGTCGGCATCGATAGGTCATTGAGAAGTCTTAGCCAGAAAACCCTGGCGAACGACCACAAATGCATAAGGAATGCTCGTCGAATAGATCTATCGAGGGGCAGAATGAGCAGTTTATCTGACCCATTTCTTTCCCTTACATAGCGATTAGATACTACAATGCTCAACCGTGCATTCTCAGGAATACAGATAAAACCCCGGGCTTCAAGGCCAATACTATCAGGAAACAGAATGATACAATGGGGACACCCTGTACAACTTAAGGCCCCCAGAGCCCTACGATCCAGTCGAAAATGGGACGTGGAGTAGTCGCTAGGGAGAAAAAATCAGTCGCATCCTTCCAAAAAAAAAAAAAAAAAAAAAAAAAAACCAACGGCACGCCGGTACCACAAGTAGTATTTTTGTTGTTATGTATCATTTTTTGTTTTAGATTTATTATGGTTATTGCAGAATTTAATTGCATTAAATTAGACTTAAGCGTAAATAATTTTCTGCGCTAATGGCCTGTGATTTTGTGAGCTTTTTATCGAAGCAACGATTTAAATGTTCAAGTTAATGCCAAAATGCATGCCATCTCCTTTCAATTTAATGAAGGCCAGATTCTAACATGCTCCTCCTTCCACCACGTAACGAAGACATTTCGTGAGTCTAGTTTTTTTTTATTCCCTGCCACTTTAAAATTAATATTAGCATAATACACTATTCATTGTCATTAACAGTGCAGTTGGAATCATATATGCGTTATTGCATTAGCTGATATTCCTCACAATGCCAAATATGTTCTATTCGACACCTCTTTTTTTGAGCATATCCGTATTATAAATTTATGTGCACAAAAAGGGTATTTTTATTTAATATTTACTATTTAACCTAAATCCGTGGCATGCCTCTTGCTAAAAATTCACTACTTCATTAACAAATTTAATGATATTATTTGGGATTTATAGTGTAATTCTATTATTAATTTTATTAAATTAATTTTTTATTTAATTTTTAAATAAATCCATTGCTTTGATATAACATTGTTCAAGAAACAAGCGTTGGCGGGTTTCTTTGACAAAATTGATTTTTTTAAGAGTGTACAGCCCGTAGGAAATTGGCAGCCCGAAATTTAATACTTTTTATTTTTTATTTAATTAACTGAGCAAGTTGTGTGAAGCTTGAATTTTGATACTGCTGTAACAGCAGCACCCCAAATTAAATACTTCTCTCCGTAAAAAAATGAATTTTCTAAATAAAATTCTAGATACTAGATACTAAATCACTGAATAATGCGCTCAATCAGACTCAAACTCGCACTAAACTGCAACGTCTAAAAAATTATTTCTCGAAAACGGCTCCAACGATTTTTTTTAAATTCACATATATTGTAGTTTTTATTAATGTTGACAAAATGCGGGGGGTCACTTGCCCCTTGATAATTTGCTTCTGGGGGTAAAAAAAATAAAAATAACTAAAATTTAATGAAAAATGACTAAAAAATAATTTTTCTGTGAAACCTTTCCATCAATAATTTCTACCTTCAGGCATGTTTTAGGTGTCAAATTGAGTAACGAAACCGGACAGGTTGCTTTCCCAAAAAATTGTTTGGTATTGTGCAAAAAAAATGTTTTTGAAAAAATGATTGAAAATTCACGGTCAAATGCATTGCGTGCCCTGCCATTATTGCTGTGTGGTAATTTGTTGGTCTGACCTATCTAGAATTTACCTCACCTCCGGTGACGTCAGGTGGGCAACCACAATTCACATCAAATCACAATTCGCTCATTTTGTTACATTTTTCGCTTCTTTTCCTCCTGTTCCCTGATTGGTCTAACTTCTAATACGGATTTGTGTTCAAATGTTAAATATTCGTGTAACAGAAAAGGCCATAGAAATTTTGTATTTGTAAGTTATAAAAGATTTGGCTCATTTAAGTTGTAGAAGACTACTTCATGCATCATATAATGTGGTATTTTTATTTTTCGAAATTGTAGTTTTTTTCATAAACACGAAAATAATTTATAAACAATAACTTTTCGCGTAAGATCGTGTTCATGAAAAAACTACAATCTCGAAAATTAAAAATACCTTACTATATGATGCATGAAGTAGTCTTCTACAACTTAAATGAGCCAAATCTTTAATAACTTGCTTACTTAATTAAATAAAAAATAAAAAGTACACTAAATTTCGATCTACCAGTTTCCTACGGGCATTACACTCCTAAGGGAGGCTCTCAAAATGAAAGCATGCATTTTACGGACTATGTGTCTATGTAGGGCAGGGCAGTGAAGTGGTTGCATGTTTGAAACGAACAACTCCCAATAAATTCAAAATTTATTCCGGTTCCGACAGACCCGGCAGGCCTGCGGTACAGCTGTTTGTTCCTAAGTACTACCAGACTCGAAAACATCACGTTTTCATAGTTAGCTTACCCACCTAGGGTTCTTGTTGTCAGATAATAGCCTGGAAACTGTAAATGTCCAGCCGCTGAAGCATGTGGACGTACCATAGACATACCTACAGGGTGGACAGCAGTTTATTGAATCACAGCTGCGGCTAGGTGATTTTTATGCATGACTTCACGGGAGGCACGTAATAAGGCTTTAAACCTACATGCACCATACAGTTGATTGCGTTTAAATGTAGCAGCGAAGTTTGCCTAAACCGTTTAGGTTTATTTATTCTATATAATTGTTTGCCAAAAATGAAGGCAGGTACTCACTTCTAACGCCCACAATGTTCTTCCTTGTACAGAAACACCAATTTTATTGGCTTTCGCTAAATTTGGATACGTTTCCACCCAATGATTCATTAGGTCTGTAAGTTCTTCATAGTTGACATAACTGGGGTTAGTTAAAAAGTGATTAATTGAAATTCCCGTGTCTTTTTCGTCGAGACCGAACGATAAACGGGAATTTAAAGAGCTAATAAGGAAAATAGTCAATAAACACAGCCAAGGTGCATCCATTTTATCAAGACACCGACTCCACAGTCCACACACGAACAGACGACATTCAACAAACGCGTTTGCTATGTTGCCACTCTCTAAACTCTGCCAAGCTGCCAAGGGGGTATCCATAGACAAATAACTAATATAATAGATCGTCATCTGCCATAGTAAAAATTCACGGAAAATAAGAAAAAATGTTGGCAGCCTTGTTTAACAATGCGAGTTTTTCATTGGCTATCATATCATCATGGACATATATACAAATGGACTCGCAAGAGCCTACCCATGGAGCTAATAAAACTTATAAAACTATCATGGAGCTAATAAAACTATGGAGCCACCATGTCGTATTTCGGCTGTGCTGGAGGACTGAAGCCACGACCACGCCCCCTCATAAGTGCATTTTGGCGGGAATTCAAATTTAATAGTTTTATTATATGTTTTCTTTATAGTTTTCTTTGTTGTTTCATATATAATTATATTTATTATTTACATTTATTATATACATTGTTTAAAATTTAAATTCAAAGTACTGAAAGATCTGCATTAAAAAAATTTATTTTTATCTAAAAGTAGGGAAAACTTTGCTAAAAATATTGTTTAAAATGTAAATTAAAAGTACTCCAAGTTCTGCATAAAAATATTGCTGGTTAGCTGGCATGATTTTCCGTTCTAAATAATCTTTAAATAATCAAATAAAAAATAAAATGTTAACATGGTATCAAATGGCAAAAGGCTCAATCTGGTCCTATACTACGGAAATAGCCGAAGTCAAGCGGCTTCAACCCGAATGTTTACGATGAGTCTATAGTTTTACTATGTCTATAAGGCCCCGATTACACACTCGAATATTTATTCGATCCAATAAATATTCGACCGAAGAAATATTATGGCCATTTTTTTTTTAATGGCGGTATTACACATTCAAATATTTCTTCACTCGTGCCACGTTGATTAAGTGGCAAGAGAAAGAATTATAAACAAAATAAACTTTTGTTGCCGCCTGAACGGAAAAATTTAGGTACGGGTGATTAAATTCAAAGTCAAAGATCTTCTAACCACACTTTTTTAACCATGGATGAAAACCTTAATTCACATATAATGCTATTAGCCACGATAGCAACACTAGGCATCGTGGTTGGTGTTGCGATAAAACGCAGAAGGCGACAAGGAAAAGACAGAAGCATTTGGGTAAGTTATTATTAATATTCTTGTTTTTTTTTTTTCATATACCGGTACCGTGCGACCGTACAATGTAGATATGTCATTTACCGTTATTATAATATGTACAAATAATAGCAATATCATCATTATAATGTTTCTTCAGGTTTTGCAGAATTGTATATTCGTGTTTCGTGATTTGCTCCTATAACGGGAGCGCCAAAATTACTAGCCGCTAGGTTCTCTCATACCGTTTTACGTCGCATATTTCTTTAGTAATTAGCTTGCCAATGAATTATAATAAAAGTATTAGTACACGCAAATGCAAATTGGCAAGTATATAGAAGTATTGTCAGATGATTCTGTTTTGAGCAGGGCATGTTTCGATTTTTCACATGCGCAATGACACTCGCGGCCGCAGTTTATGTCTCGTCTGTGCAGAAAAATGGATGGTAGCCGTGAACGGCCATAGGCACAACTATACATATCATAATAGGATAGTTTGCAGTGGTCCTGGCCATTCACAAGTTGCTGCTACCGTTGAATAAAACGATTCACTAATTTCTCCCTTCTCCCTGTCACTAGTTACTCTCCACTTGTATTAGGCGGCCGTTGCTGGCAGCAGGCGGAGGCCTTCAATGAAGTATGTCTCTCGTGCTAGTACATATACCAATGTATAATTATGCATTTCTTTCCACTATAGGTGAAGAAGTGGATAAACAATCGACCTGGAAGAGGACTAGAAGCCCTTCAGGGCGATTTGCTGGACGCCAACAGCGATTATAAAAAAAATTTAAGGATGGACGGTGAAACATTCGAGGCGATTTTGTCCATGGTTGGCCCACAGATAAAAAAAAAGATACGGTTATGAGGCAGGCCATAACTCCGCGGAACCGCCTCCTTGTAACTATTCGATTTTTGGCTTCCGGGCAGCCATTTAGTGACCTCCAATATGCCTCACGAATTCCTCAGTGCACCTTAAGCCAAATTGTTCCAGATACTTGCCGTGCTATACTAAATAGTCTACAGAAGGAGCATTTGAAGGTAAATTGAAACGAAGGCTGTTTTTCATGGCCATTTGGCAATAGAAAAAAACCGATCTACCCAGTAGGAATAAGTTGTTATTAGTTGTCATACAAGATCTGCTATATGCAGGAAACACTGTTGGTTCCAATGCTTCCATAAGCTTACACTAAAGGAATCCAATAAAGTCGACGTTTCGTATATTCAATACCTGCATTCTGGGGTTTCAAATATGAACAGAACAATTTAAGAGTAGCACTTTGCCTTCTAAAATTGTCTTTTAATATTTTAAACTCCAGAATAATATTAAAAAGAATCACCGTAGAAGGTGGTTCTAACCATTACTTCACTACGATTTATTTATTCAGCTATTTTTGGAACAACGAAAAATCTGTCCAGTTTATTACTACATTTATTGGGCATTATATCGTAGGTCTAATCGATTTTTTTCCATGTGTGAATGTGACAATGCACCTCAAGTGAAATGTTTCAACGAGACTTAATATCACATAATATGTTGGCATGTGTATAGTTATAATGCAAATGAATTCCCACCTTCATGATCTGGTATTTTTTTTTTTGCAGGTGCCTAATACTAAGGAGGAATGGTTGAGGGTCGCAAATGATTTTTATTCAAAATGGGACTTCCCAAATTGCTTTGGTGTGTTGGATGGCAAGCACATCCGTATAAAGCCACCTGCTGGCAAAGGAGCCAAATATTGGTGTTACAAGAAGTACAATAGCATTATATTGCTTGCACTTGCAGACGCCCATGCTCGTTTTATCTACGTCGACGTTGGAGCTAATGGCAGGGTTGGAGACTCGGCAGTGTATGCGCAAAGCCAGCTGAAGTGGTGCATCACTCGTCGTAGTAGCCTAAATATACCGACAACGGGCACTCTGCCCAATTCAACGATCAGTGCACCGTTCGTTGTATTGGCTGATGATGCTTTTCCGTTGTCGGTGCATTTACTAAAGCCCTATCCAATGAGGCTCATAACGTCCGATGAGAGAAACTTTAACTATCGTCTCTCCCGCGCAAGGGGGTTAGTGGAGTGTGCATTTGGTATCCTGGCCAATAGGTTTCGAATTTTTTTGAGCTCCATTCACTTGGAGCCCAATAAAGTGAAACTTATTACGATGACAGCATGCACACTCCATAATTTCCTAATTAATCGGAGAGGACTCGAGTATTCTCGTCTGCAAGTGGGAAATGATGTGTTGTTAAGCCCTGAAGATGACCAGAGGCTCATAACTCTTGGGGCTCAATTTGATGTCGGCAGTGGTATGCACGGAAGCGAAGTGCGGGATTTGTTCAAGGAATACCTCTCTGGGCCGGGGCACATACAGCATAATTGATTGAGTGTTTTAATTAGATTTAGTAATATTTAGTAATAGTAATAATTTAATTAGATTTAGTAATACATTAATATCGTTACATTGTTCATTACTTATTAAACCTATGCTTTTCCAAAATCAATTTTTACCGTTTTGTTTACTTATTTCAACCTACTACATAGGGCTCCCCCTCATGCTATTCTTATTCTCAGAGAAGTGCACAAATAAATCACTCGTCCTTATTAGTTATATATGATTTCCTGCACTAAAAGAAATTGGACTACAGGAATTATAGTTACAAGCACATTATAATGGAACAGAGTACAATTTAATACAGTAGATGAAAACAAAGAGTCTAATAAATGAGAATCGGAAAAAGAATATTAATTTGCAGTTACAGAATATTATTTTTACTATGAAATCAGCTGTCCGATAGGCACTCATAATGAAAATCATCCAGTTCTTCGCTTGCGTCGAGAATCTGGCGGTTGATTTTCCGCTTTAATTTTTCGGCTGACTGCCTATGGACTTTAGCAATATTCGCTAGTTTAGATGCAACGTATTCGCCAAATAGTGCGTATTCATTGCTTCTTGCCCCACTCGGCCGCACGTTACTGGACCCAGCCGCCGATGTCATTTGGGCGATCTGGCCCAACGTGCTGATCGCGTCAGCAATTACTCTGTCCTCCTGCTTCCGCTTCTTCCGCGCAGGAGTCTCAGTGGTGGTGTTGCCAGGACTACTAGCGAGGGAGATAGTGACTGGGACTTCTTCATCTTCATGGAGTGTCAGGAGATTCAGGAATCACCTGTCCCTCATTAAACTGAAATTAAAATAGGAATCAGGAAATGCAAGCAGATTATAAATCCGTGAAATTCAACAATCACTATACTGGGTGCTATTTTTTTTTTTCTTTAGTAGATTTTTCAAAAATTAATTTAAATTGGGGCCATCGCTCACACTTGGAACTTTACTGGTAATTTCGAATAGCCTAGATAGATAACATATAGCAAAGTAACAGCGACGACTAATATAAATACTGCTTGGATCTGTTACTGTTTCAGCATATGAACACAAGTATATTCCCAGTTTTCATTTCAATGCAAATTGTAAGGAGGGGAGAGGCACCCTAGGAATATTATTGTTTCAGTACCGTATGCTTAACTTTGCCTCGTTGAATAATAGTACACAAATATTGGTCACGTTTGTAATTAACAGAGCAAGTTGGTAAGTATCGTTTAGGACAGTCCTTCACTCTTCATCGATATTGCAGTGTTCCACTCCAAACATTAGTGATTTTATTAAATTAATAATTTTATTGGGAACTATGTAACTGCATAAGCTTTCACGGCCGGAGTCAAATGAAGAACCAGTAGAATCCGGGCTAATGGGCCGTGGTCGAATTGAAAGTGAACTTCCAAACGTTTCGTCAACATCTGCGGTCGACATCTTCAGTGGCGCTGCGTAGACTTCGAAGGTTGTACCTCGGTGGCTCTGTAGCGAGTGTACGGCTCTTCATCATTGGGAACTGGCCTCGGCCAAGTGTGCAAATAAGTTACCAGGATTCGCGAACAATCATGCTTGACAGCAGCCACTAAATAATCCGCCATAAGAACCTACCCGTTTGAAAGAAATTGCTTTTCCACTTTCACCCTGTCATTTGACAGTTAAAGTTATCCACATATATAAATTTGCATTAAAAAATAAAAATGAACAAACCTCCAAATTAGTGTCCGACGGCTCGATCTGCTGCCTATTACTGCTCAAGAATGACATCAATTCCCACCAATACACCTGCGGTATGTGTACATTTTCGGCCCCTGTCCCCGATCGCATTGAGTCATTAACCTACGAAAAATATCAGCAGTGGTTTACAAAAAAATTACGAAATTAAAATGTTTCCGGGTTAGATACCCCGCCGTGGCTCTGTACAAAAAGTCGGATAAAAATACACATGAGGCGGGAAGTTACATATCATTACTATTCTAGTAGTTGTTGTTGTGTTGTTGCTTGGTAGCCAAAGGCTAACTTGAACAACCTCTTGGTCCTAACGTCTCCAATAAATGTCTGCTCCCGCTGTAGTAGTAGTATTTGTGAATTGAAGTAGGCACTTATGTTTAACCCCGAAACTACTGCTCTACGGCCTCTTCTTCTTTACATCCTCCACAACATTCTTTTTGAACTCCCTCAAGTTTACAGTATCTTCTTAGCAAGACAATTTATATTTTAAGTAAGGGTTGATTTATTTACAAGCCGCGGACATGTTCCTTCCATTAAAATTCTAACGAGTAAAAGTCCCTATATGCTTGCCATTATTACAAAAAGTCGACATACTGTAATAAGTCCGTAACTATTATTCACCGACGTGAATTTTTCAGATTAATTTCTTTACCAATAAGTTAAATAATATTCATAAATGTATAATATAACTTACTTTCTTTTCTTCCGACTTATATTGACTCCTCAACGCGCTCCATTTCTCCATAACATGTTTTGGAAAAATATTGCTCCCGGGAAATTGTTCACTAATTTTTTTACTTATTTCCTCTTGAGAGGACAACCTCTTAAATTTATTTGTATAGTCTTTGTTCAGAGGATCATAAAGATGGTCCTCTTCCTGAATTAAATTTATTAAATACTTAGTCATAGCCATGCTCCATTTCACGTTAGGCGCCATTTTTAATTTGTTTATATAATGTTGACGCTAGACGCTGGTTTGTTTACAAAATTATTGGATCCAATTTAAGGCGTCTGTCTTATATTCGATCGAATATTCGAGTGAATCTGAATTTTTGTTATTACACGTTCCAATTTTTCTTCAACCAATATTTATTGCATCGAATATTGGACCATTATTCGAGTGTGTAAATGAAAACTATGGAGCCACCATTTCGTATTTCGGCCGTGCTGGAGGACTGAACTCACTGAAGCCACAACCACGCCCCCTCATAAGTGCATTTTGGCGGGAAATTCAAATTTAATAGTTTTATTATATGTTTTCTTTATAGTTTTCTTTGTTGTTTCATATATAATTATATTTATTATTTACATTTATTATATACATTGTTTAAAATTTAAATTCAAAGTACTGAAAGATCTGCATTAAAAAAATTTATTTTTATCTAAAAGTAGGGAAAACTTTGCTAAAAATATTGTTTAAAATGTAAATTAAAAGTACTCCAAGTTCTGCATAAAAATATTGCTGGTTAGCTGGCATGATTTTCCGTTCTAAATCATCTTTAAATAATCAAATAAAAAATAAAATGTTAACATGGTATCAAATGGCAAAAGGCTCAATGGAGTTCTTGCGCAGGTAAAACAAAGATGGCGGGCTGTCGGAAAGGGAGGGGGTACCCCTGATTCTCGGACATCACCCCCTCATTTTAACATGGAGTGTATAGGCTTTCCAATGAAATTTATTTTATTTTAAGAAATTTTCGCTTTTAAATGGCAAATTAGTGCTATTTATATGTTCCTTCAATACTTGCACGGGTACTGACAACAAATTACGGCAAAGCAGCTGCAAATAATTGTCGAAAAATATTATTTACTTCTGTATCTAATTTTATTTCATTGGTTGTGATACTTCCGCGAGGACAGAACGATTTTTAAATGGGTATGTGAGCCTAAGCTTGCTTATACATATTACAATTAATGTATTAGTAATGATTTATTACCATAACCATGCAACTTTACTGCATAACTACCATGAAATAGGCCTTTAGCCTAGTCGGCTGGGCTGTCGACACGCTAGCCTATCATGTTGTTTGTAAATATTAGTAGCGTAAAAAGGGTTATTGTCTCTCCATAATACTATCACTAGAATTCAATTTAGTATCTGAGCACCAAAGCAGTTAATTTTCGTAGGGCCACAGGCCGTTTGCTTTTGTTTTCGGGGGGGGGTCCAAATTTTTTAACGTAATTTATTATTGAATTAATGGTCATCGAGCAATACAGGTTTACATAAAAAAAATTATTTCGGGTGGGGGGGTCCGGACCCCATGGACCACCCACCTGGGCACGGGCATGGCCACTGCAAAGTAACGACGATATATATTAATATGCATTATTGATCCCAATCAAGGCCGTAGCCAGGATTTTTCGGGGGGGGGGGTTCAGAAATTTAATTGGATATTACATAGTAGTTTATATTTTTCCTCTCAAAATCCGATTCTATTTAGTATCAAGCCATTTCATCAGGGGGGGGGGACGGAGGTTGAAATGGACCACCTCCTGGGGACGGCCATGCATATATATGTGTATTTTGTAACTTTAAATATTGTGGACTTCGTTCTGCCACAAAGATGCAACCTCCACTTGCATTTCTTAATTTTTTTCCAGTGGCTTGGGGAACGTTATAATTCGGACCTCTCTCATATGTGTTCTGTCCTGGTGTAGGCTATCACTATTACACAAGCCATAGCAGCAATGCTTGACCATAACGCTAGAAATATGAATAATAACAACTTAAAACTGTAAAAATCAATAGCGCTCAATGCTTTTCATATCCTCCAATGACCGAACAGCTGATTTTGTTTACATTATTTTCGCAATCACGCATGCGCTGTTAGCTCCGCCCTCTTACTGTGACGTCACTACGCAAGAACTCTATTTCTAACTTCTAACTAGTGGTGTAAAAGGACCGAGAAGAGCTATACTAACAATTTGAAAACTTTGAAAACTTTGAAAAGTTTGAAAACATTAAGTACGTGCAAAAAGGTTCTATCTGCAAAAATATAGTATGTGCATAAAGGAGCTATCAAGTATGGTCGTTCAATGTGTTTAAAGCCTGTTATGTACGCATTACAATAGACCCATTCGACTATCGTTTGATAAAAACATTATTTTCTCCCTAGAAAATTAGTTTAAAACAATTTCTGAAATACAAACTAGACATTTATTAATTATCTATTGTCTAATGAATTATTGACGTATATTTTTACGTATAAAATAATACACATTTTTTACTTCATTTATGCCTGTTTTGGAAGAGGCACCTGTCTTCAGGGGGGCATTTTCGTGGCAAAAGAAACTAAATTAGATAATTTAAACCTAATTATCTTATTACTTTTATTATTATTCTCACTATAAAACATAAATTGCATTTGAAAATTCAATAATTTCCTAAAAGGATTTAATATTTCTAACAGAAAAAATGAATTTTAAGTAAATTTTAATTGTTGTAGCGCACTAGCCTAACTAATTAGTTTTTTGTCTATGGCACTAGCATTCCGCAACTAAAACATAAACAAACCTTTCATTTTGAATGAGTGTTGGTTAACTGGTTAAGTGATTGAGACTTTCAAATTTTATTAAGGGCAATAAAAACTGAGAGAAAAGATTCAATATTTTACACGGATTGTAATAAAATTATATTTGAATTTAATGTATATATATGCATGCCATAGTGGCAGAAGCTGTGAAGAATAGAATCATGTCGGTTTGCGACTTTGTGATGTGAAATGAGTATTGGGACGGCTTTAGCACAAAAGGCAGAAGGTGCGTCGAAGCCTCTGAAGTGAGAGAGTACTGTAAGAGAACAGGTTACGGACAGATCTCAGGCAGCTGGAGGTTTGAGAGGAAAATTGTGAAACAAGCTCCTACAGTATAACCGTAACCGTACATGGCATATGCGGCGTAAAGAAGCTAAGTACGTAGCTGTAAATAAGTAACATAGGCTAGTAAAAGTCTAGTAAAGCTACCCCTAACAAAATCCTATAATTTTGTTATGCATCGTTTTTAAGAATACAAAGAAGACTGACTTACTTACATTCACGTAGATTAAGCTTTTTCCAAATTTAAGCTGCACACGGGCTGAGCCCTGCAGCATATTATCAGGGTTACCAGATCAAATTTTTGGAAAGGAGGACATTTTATGAAAAAGGAGGACATACGCAAAAAATTCCCATTTATTGAAGACTTACATATCTACTAACATAATTTTTATTCGTATTTCATTTTTGATGATATTTCTTTCAGTAAATTCGGTTTGCTAGAAATATATTTGTAAAAATCAGTACAATTTAAATGTTTAAAATTAATTGTACTTAACAGCTACAATTCCCTTCACCGACTCAACCAAGAGTTTATTCCTCTCGTCAGTCCATTGAGTATTTATAAGAGAAAACACTCTTTCGAGTGGAGTTGGATCCCAGTATAGCGAAGAAGAACTGACAAATTTTTAACAGCTCCGAAAAATTTTCTAATTCACTGGTGCAGTCAAAAAATTGCATCCATTGCAAATGCATCAATTGTTCAAAAAAGCCTTCTTCTTGGCAAGTCACAAAGGTTTGCAGGCATCGGAACTGATCAAACAGTTTGTTGTCATCGATTTCCAACCCTCCATTACTTCGAATGTATAAAAGACTTTCTAGCGTGTCAGTGAAGCAAATGGACTAATTTTGATCAAATAATATTTAAATTAGGATTTTTTTCATTATTAAATAAGGCGAAAAAGGAGGACATCTGGTAACCCTGATATTATTGTTAATGTCACTTAACTTTTTTATGGAAATATAATAATTATCGTATTGTATTGTATACAGCACCAAAGGCTATAGACAATCCATAATCTGAAGTTGGAGATTCTAAATAAGCGCGCGGCGCTTCTGAGTTTCAACAACAACACAGAATTTAAGGTCGGCGAAGCGTACTTATTTACTCACATTCTATTTTATGTCTAAAGTTCGCATTGCAGGTATAGGCACTAATTGCTTATGACCAACTTGATAGAAGGAACATGTGATGCAAATATAACAATCTATGCTTAAAATATAAATTACCTTACCAATGGAAACTTTGCCTTCCACTTTATACCAATTTTTGTTTGACTTTTTGAACCGCAGAGTAGCTTAACTAGACTTTACCAAAAAGGGTCCCGAGATATGATTTTTGTGAACCTACGTACAAAACTTTGTAAAATTCCAAGGTCCAAAATTAAATTCGCCCACATGAAAAGTAAAGACAATTTTCTTTCTTTCTTATCCGCCGGACAAATAGGCATTGCATAAAAACCTGGGATCTCAAAACGTATAAATCCGTCGAAAATTTAATCATCACAAAGCTTTCCTTATACTACCTTCGTATAGATAGGAAAGCGAAAAGCCAAGATTCAATGTATAAAGTTTAACACACTAGATTTAACTTAACTTTAGCTGAACACAGCACTAGAAGCTCAAGGACGTTACATTTTTTTCGATCTTTTCACGTTGACACCAAATCCTCTTTGCAGATTGCAGCCTGGAGAACTATCGTTTTCACCAGCATTTGAGCAGTCATTATGTTCGTCGCCCTCAAGCTCGATGAAGCCTGATGCAGAAATCGGACACGTTTTCTGCAATATCGCAGTTTTCGAAGGTATTATTTTAAAATTAATTTTTTATAATATTGACTTTTTGTACTATTACCGAACTAGCCTAGTGGAGTTAGGGCTATAAGGCCCTCTCTTCCACTTTACTAGGAAGGCCCGGGATCACCTGCTGTAAATGCCCTCCGAAGCATGGCCAGAAAACTTAGCAAGTTTGGGACTCGATCCCACAACCTTTCGGTTGATTGTTGAAGTCTGTACCACTACTCTACATGTCCTGTGTTTTATGTAGCCTACTATAATATTTTTGTAGAATTGACATTTCCTCGAGTAAAAGGCTTGTTTTTTTTTACGATGGGGTTCCAACCCCCTTATGCAATAACTTGGGAATCAATAGTGAAACGAGCAAAACATTTTTCACACTTATCCTATGGATCAGCCAAGCAGGAATGAGCCGCCACGAATCTATTAACATCCAAATCGGAAGAGCGTTAGTCTAGTTATGAGTGCACGCTCTTGTTGATTATAGTATGTATTGTAGTATTTTCTATGATTTCAGAAAAAAGACTGGATGTTTGACATCTATTGGCTGGATGATGACGTGTCACAGAACAGCAATGTGGCGCTGTATAGGCGTTCTATTGTTGTCCATATAGATTCTTTACAACTCTGTTTCCACCAAATCGTCTTTGCACTTGATGAACAACCGTTTTCACCAGCGTCAAGTCAAGTCAACCTCAAGCTCAATTTAGACATAGACACGTTTCATTCAATATTGCAGCATTGAAAGGTATTATTTTAAAGTCAATTTTTTTATGTAACCTAATGTAGTATTTTAGCAAGCCACGCCTAGTTGAATGTTTGCACTAAAAAATTAAGAATGCATGATTATTCAAAATTAGGTAAATGGTAAAATCCATTATGGAAAGTTTTTTTTTTACAAAAGCGAATCTATGGTTTCCAGCAGAGTTTATTAAACGTGCACATCGTTTTTCTGATTGCTGATCTGTAAGCTCTGAATAATAAACTTTTTAAAAAATAATTAAATTTTTATGTAGGTTATGCTGCAAAATATACGTATAATAGGTCTAAAACGTATAGGCCTACACTTTATTTTAATATCTGTCTTCAATGGGCGATTAAATAACGATTTATAATAATTTTACAGAAATACGTATTATGTAGGTCTATACCTAATGTGTTGAGTCATATATTTTGGCTGCAAATTGCTGTATTCTTAGTGCACACAGAGCCCAACGTTTCAGAAATGGTTTTCACTTCAATGGTTTTCATAATTATTTTGAATTCTTTTCAGTTGGTTGTCGTCATTGCGTTAACATCGCAACGAAAGAAATAGATGCATCACACATACAGCTGAAAACTTGTGGAAATGTCTAAAGAAGATCATGGAATCCTCAGGAATCATCCAGGAGGAAAAAGTAATTGCGGCGGTGAGCAACACTGTCGCTAACGTCGTTGCAGCTATTAATCTAGGTCTTGGTGTAAAGAAGGCCATAAGTCAGTAGCGCCTAATTTCATAAATCAGGGCTACTTATGTTAAAGCAAGTGTAAACGTGAGCGACCAGCTGAGAAAAACTGCAAAAAAAGACTGTAGCAGACGGGAAATGTAGAAAAGCATTATTTGGGACGTAAAAATGTAGTATTTTCCATGCTGTTACGTTATTTTGAGTTGAAAGATATCATCAACGCTATAATTTTAATAATAGAACATTAGAACCCGGATGTTCTTCCATTATGGATTATCTCGTATTACACTTATTTTTAACAATGAATGACAGCAAGTTTTACAAAGTTGCTAAGGAGACTATTATGTTTATTCGTATTACACTACATACACTACCTATGCTTGCCTTTATTTTTTCTGTCAGTTTTAGGTATAGTATTGTAGACTAAAGGTGTAGAAGGCTTCCATACACCCTAATATCATAATATCATGAGGGATTTCTAAATTTTGGAGCTGTAATTTAATTAATGAAAATTACTGGAGCATAAAATTTAACACATAGTAAAATTCATGGAAAAGTCGCACGCTGAAAATTAAAAATGCTTGAAATAGCCCTCTATTACATTATCAGGGTAAATCGTTAGTCATTTGTGTTGTAAACTAATTAAAGAAACGCATTTATCCGAGAATAGCATTAGCATATATCTACGGAAGGAGGGCCGGCTGAATGAAAAACAAAGACAAATTCGAAACTAGACAAAATTTTAATGGACCTGAAGAATCCAGGCTAATGGATCGTCGCTGATTTCCAAATTGTTCCAGCTGCAGTTGGCATCTTCTGTGGCACCACGTTGACTTCGAAAATGTATATCTCAGTAGCAAAAAGTTGGATTTGGATTAGTGCATTATTATTCATTTTATGAAGATGTTTTAATATTGTAAGTTGATATTAAGCTTCCACAGTGTCTCCTTTTTCTTTCCTAAAACAAAGAAGACAATGAAGTAAGCTACACCTTTAGTTAGATAATAGTAAGAGTAATGCGGTACTGTTAAGCCAGCACATTAAATATTTTTCAGGTATGCGCTTTCCGCTCATTGAAAGACATTAAAATGATTAAAGTGACCTAGCCTAATTAATATAAAACTAGGGAGTAATGATATTATTGCCAAGTAAATTATTAAGCTATTGATTGGCCTATGTACAAAAATTGAAACGAGGTGGCATGTTCGTATTGTGAGCATGGGAATCCAGTGTCAATCTGAGTGCTAAAATACCTGTTCTTCCCGCTTTAATTTTGAAAAAGATGTGGTTCTAGCTGTCACGTGGCCCCTCCACATTCTTCCCGCTTTAATTTAAAAAAAGCTACTGCCACGTCTTTTTAATAAATACAATGAAATACAACCCCCCTTAATTGAAGAAATTCATACAAATCTTGTCAAATTAACCTGCATAATATCTTAATTTAAGCTCTGCCAACAAAAACAATCTATTTAAGTAGTACACAGTATGCAAAACTATATTAGAACTTACCTTTCTTGATTTTTCTTCTGCCTTGTTGACCGACGCGGTTGTTAACCTATATTTGAGGTTATCTACTTATCTATCGTGTCAACAGATTAAAGTTTGAACAGATCCGCGCAATTTTGTTGGACTTTTAAAACAGTGAAAATTAATACAACTAAAGTATGCTTATTAAGCAGGCCAAAAAATAGCACATGTATTGTAAATAGCAATAGACGGATGCCAAATACAATGTTTTTACCATAGGATAACAAATTGGTGCTGAATTTTTCTGTATGAGACCTTGGAAGTTTACCCTTTTTCAATGTTCGACAGACTTACTGGTCTTACTAAATCAGAAGATGTTATACCCACTAGATTTCACAACTGAACTCATTTAAAACTTTTTTTAACGAGTCTTTTGGCACGAATAGTTACATTAGGTGCATATTCGTATCCAATTGTATAGTAAATTCAGTCAGGTTACGTAGGTAGCCTAGTCATGATAGAATTAAAGGCCTAGGTTGCATAACTGAATTTTGGGAGGCTATAATAGGTATTGTTCTTTTACTTATATTATTATTAGCTAGACCATGTACCAACTTATAGTAGGCCTGGTGTCGATCGCCTAGCTATAATTACCTCACTAATCAGTTATAGGTGCATACTGCCTTTTCCAGCTAGGAAAAAGTGCAGCTGCTTGGGGGAGTATCAAGTATCTCTATCAAAGGGGCCCAAGAAGCTAGCTAAAGCCTAAATACTAAAAGCAGGAAACCTATTTATGAGGGTTTCAGTCTAAACTTTAATAAGTTGAAACCCATTGAAATACTATATATATTGTAATTACGTAAACAAGTAGGTATGTTTAAAAAATTGCGATCACGTATCGAAAATATTTGCTTTACTGAGTATAGCCTACGTCCTAACGTCCCGCAGGAAATTGGCAGCCCGAAATTTAATACGGTCCTAATTTTTTATTTAATTAACTCTCAAGTTATTAAAAATTATGTTCATTGCTTTCCAATTTATACGTAGGCTAGTATAAGGAAAGCTTTGTGACGGCCGAAATTTTCGATTCCGAGATTTCAACAATTTTACACGTTTTAAGGTGCCAGGAACCCAAAAAAGTGTTTTTTACGAAATGTCTGTCTGTCTGTCTGTGCGTCGATTTCCGGGCAAACTACCCGGTCGATTTTGATGAAATTCGGCATGTAGGTTCACAAAAATTATTAAACCTCGGGATAGTTTTTTTTATTTGGGGCTAACTCAATTTGGGGGGGTTTTATTCTCAAAAAACTCCAAAAAAACCTCTAAAAAAAATTATCTCCCAAAAACGGCTCCAACGATTTCTATTAAATTCACATGTATTGTAGTTGCTATTAATATTGATAAAATGCGGGGGGTCGCTTGCCCCTTGATAGTTTGCTTCTGGGGGTAAAAAAAAACTAAATTTTAATGAAAAATGACTAAAAAATAATTTTTCTGCGAAACCTATCTATCGATGATTTCTACCTTCAGGTATGTTTTAGGTGTTGAGTAAAGAAATCGGACAGGTTGCTTTCCCAGAAAAGTATTTGGTTTTGTACAAAACATTTTTTTTTTTTTTAAATTATAGAAAATTCACGCTCAAACGCATTGCGTGCCCTGCCAGTATTGCTCTGTGTTAATGTGTTGGTCGGACCTATCTAGAATTTACCTCACCTCCAGTGACGTCAGGTGGACAATCCCCCCCCCCCCCCCCCCCGGCACATCGGAAATTTAACCATAGGAAAATTATTTACTATGAAATTACTCATTTTCTCTATCTACAAATTTTGATAAATTGGAAAGCATTTTCGAGTAAACTCGGACCGGTTCTTTAAGTTGCAGAAGACTACTTCATTGGTACCTACTGTAGCTTTTTCATAAAATTTATTGAGGGCTAAAATTTCTCATAAAATAGATAACATGAAAAAACTACAAACAAAAAATTAATAATACCCTATTATCGTATATTATGCTTAAAGTAGTCTTCTACAATTACTTAAATGAACTAATATTTTAATAACTTGCTTAGTTATCCCATTACATTTATATAATGAAAATAAAGGTTATTATTATGAATTAAATAAAAGATAAGTAGGCCTATTAAATTTTGGACTGTCAATTTCCCACGGGTCGTACACTCTTAAGAATTTGTACATAGCATTATTTACTTTCGCGTATAATTAATGGCGGTCTTAAAAATTATGGATTGTGATATTTTCCCGGAGTTGCTTAGCAATGAGTAGAAAAAAGCCTGGAAATGTTTTCAGGCAGTAGGCCTAGTACATTATTTTCTTGGAAACCATAGAGCTGAAAATTATGAATGATAACTGACATGATTACGAGTTTTTCCATCAACGGATGAAAATATTAAAAATCATCATAATCATATAAGATAAATTATCTCTACGTCCACTTCTTATATATATATTTTCATTTATTGGAATTTTTCCATTTTTTACATATAACAGCAAATTAAGAACAATGTGCACGGGTTATACATACCTAATTTTATTGCTTTTATACCCAGAAATAAGAAATGAAACAAAATTCTTTTCTTATTTCTGAGTATAAAAGCAATAAAATTAGGTATGTATAACCCGTGCACAAAATTGCGATTGATGGTTTCTTCGTACAATTGCAAAATTTATGAACTGTGTGTTTCTACATTCCAGACTTAGTTATTTAATTTTAAATATATAACAATGATGGTCTGAATTTTAACAAGTGCCAGTCCTTTTCAGCACATACAACTTTTCTCGCAGCTTCTCCTGAATAAACTGAAGTGCAGGATGGCGTAATGGGTCCTCCTGATTCTGCAGATCCTTCTCAAATATCACCAACATTGAAACATCCTGAAAATTATAATAATACATAAATATATAGCAATAATAACCATTGTACGCATGTATAGTAAACGTAGTAAGGACAAATTTCATGGTATGACGTCCAGTCACTAATTGGCGAGACAATATGACACATAACATAAAGCCAAATCCAATGCAAATTATGCCTCCTGGACCGGCTCGGGGTTTCAAATTCAGATGCTATGCTTGTCCAGTTAAAGAGTTTGCTATCTCCCTTTTTCCGAAACGTTGCAGGGTTCTTATAGATATCGACAGGGAGAGTGGGGAACCTGGTGGCCGTTGGTACTCACTTATGGCATATAGGCTACCTGCGGGCATACTATGGCAATTTTATAAAGTCTTAACATGTGATTAAAAATGTGAAGTTCACCAAAATTAGAGGATATAAAGAAACTGGGCTTGACGGGATTCGAACACATGATCTACGCCTAACCAGGGAGTCGTCTTAACTGCACAAGAACGTAAGACCGCACAAGAACAGTAACTGATGTATACCTTCAAGTTATAACCTCGTATTGACATGATTCGTAATGTTATCCAGGCTAACACAAAGTTAAATTAAGACCAGTGTTATATAAACCATATAATACTTCAATATAATATGTAAAGCATTGCCTTTATAGCATTAAGGAAGCTCACAGACTAGTTCGGAAGCTGTGCTAACCTGACTGACAATACGAATCATGTCAATTCGAGCATATAAGTACATCAACTGTTCTTGTCGGGGCTTCTGGTCCAGCGGTTAAGACGACGCTCCGGCTAGGCGTAGATCATGGGCTCGAATCCCGTCAAGCTCAGTTTTTCTATATCCTCTAATTTCGTGGGGGTTATCTCTTCAACCAAAGTTAATTTAATGTTAGTGTTATATACACCATTTAATACAACAATATAATGTGAATTTACCATTCTTAATAAGATTGGGTAAGTTGCCCACTCATGATGTTAAGACACATTCTAGGTCAGGTTACATTTGTTTCTGCGTAAAACATAAAATAATTATTAAACTAACTTACGAAAATCAGGTACGATTGAAGGAGCTTCTCCTTCTTATTCCATTTAACCTGACGTCACAGTAATGAACTACTATGTTGCTGATTTGAAGCGTTTAATTCAATGCTGAATAGGTTAGCAGGTATTAGTTTCGGACTCTCCCCTTGCGAATAGTGGCGAGTAGAATCTAATGCGTGGTCGGTTGCTAGAACTTTTAAGACCTATAACAATTCAAATTATGTAAGGCTGAATAAAAGGTGATCTACAAGCCAAGAGAGAAATACTATATAACCAGCATAGATGAATTTGTCAAACTATTGGGCCCTCAAATTAATGTTTTCGTGGAAACAACATATCTATTGTCTCGATTCTATTTTTTTTCGCAATAAAAAGATAAGCTAAACTAAAATCAAATTCGTTAGCATTACATTGCTACTCCTGAATCTCATATTTAGCTTCCAAAATTGAGTTGTGGGTAGGAACTGGTGGTTATGTGATTCAGGAAGTATTGCTAATACAAAAGTAGCAATTCAAAATATTTTCCATTTGAATAGGTCCACGTCATGCCGAATTTTAAATCATAAAAAATTATGACTGTGTCATGCCGATGCCTCACTCCACTAAAGTTATTTGACTGGGTTTTTAGTTGTTAGCATTCGCATCTCAGCCTAATTCATGTAAAGACTACATGATGCAGACATAGAAAATGGTTCAGCTCAGTTAAACGTTCTTATCAGGCCGTCGTGGCGAGTTGACCCACTTTTACTATTTATAGGGTTCGTCAAAAAAACTATATTATCTGCCTACCGCCCTTCATTAAGAACTTAAGTACTCTGGTATTAGCGGTGAATCAGTGAAGTGTCAATATATAATAGGTATTATAGTTTGTAGTTGGAATGTTCCAGTTTATCTCAAAACTTTTTCTCATTATAACTTACAGTATATGAAAAAATGGCCGGCAGCTCCCTCATGTACGCATTGCTGAAAGCTCTGTCATGTTTAATGAGTTATGTATCCCAGTTCCCTGAACTCATCCATGCTGTGGAGTGGACATTCCTTCATCCTCCTCGTGACAACGGGCTTGAATCCTGAATTTTTTTTAATAGCAAGACTGCTGGGGACACCACAATCCTGACAGCCTTCTTCTGCAATAGAAGAAAATTAACCACCCTTGGAGAATGACCCCATAGAAGTAAGCCGTAATTAATGTGTCTATGGAAAGGAGCATGATATGCCATTAGCAGATACTTTTTGGTACTTTTGACATTTTTATTTCAAAAATGCTATGAGTAAGCAGTCCAATTTAACTTGAGTCCACTATTAAGCCCAACAGCTTCACACAATCACTCTCCGCGTTCGGGGCTCTAATCTGGAGGGAACAGCAAGTCTTTTAACCTTTAATGAAACCAAGACGAATTGACATTAACAGGACCTTCTTTTGCTTCCCTATGTATACGTAGTATAAGGAATGCTTATTAACGGTCGAAATTTTTGATTTCACTTGATTTTAATGTATGGAAGTCGCAGATACCCATGTTCTGCAAAAGAGCTATTAATATAGCTACGTCCATTGGCATAATACTGTCAGTGAACCTAAGCCTATTCAATTGGTAAGCTTCCTGTTTCAATTTCAATTCTTGAACCCATAATGGAATGAAATAAATGATCCCAACACAGTAACCATTAGTGGTCCCTAACAGCACTACAGACAAATGTTACAAGCTAGAAGCTACATATTATTGGAAGTTAATGAGGTTCATTTGGCAGATGGCAGCACCTGCAACAATGATATCTAAAACATTGTCTTCTGCTTCAAAGCATTGATTTTTCCATATGTCTTAATAATATTTTTCAAATCTTTTATTTATATATTATTTTGAAGTGATATTTTGATATAAATCATGGAGAAATATAGAGAGTTAACTGTTGCGGATTTGAGAAACGAGTTAAAGAAGGTTAATGCCAAATTAACAGGTAGAAAAGAAGAGTTGATAGAAAGGTTGTTCTACTACCATTCGAACAAGAACTTCGGGCATTGCTCTGATGACCGTCATCCAGCAATGGAATTGCAAGGGCTTCCACCCAAAATAAATTATAGTGATGTACATTCTGGCACGGTGTTACCTTCAGTGACAGTGATGAAAGTGTTGGGCTACCTTAGAGTCAACGGGAAGAATGTCATCGACTCCAAGGCGCAAGACTTGTACCGCAACGGCCACTTAAACTTCTTGCAACACTGTGGAAACTATGTAAAAAGCAATGTATCGGCGCAAATGAAGAAATATGTTTCTTACGAGGTGAGCTAAGCTACCAGACCCATAATCAAGGCCAAGTCAGGAATGTATACTTCTTTAAGAGGATATAATACGTAGGAAAAATTTCGGACAGACCACAGATGAAAATATGAAGAAAAAAAAACGAAATATTTTTCTTCACTATTTTAGTTTCTAGTTTAAATTAAATATATATTATTTAAAAATAATAGAGGCAATATAAAAATATTTAACAAAAACATTAATAATGTTCTGCTAATAAATAGTTAATTCTAGTGACACTATCTGGCAAAACAAAGATGACCCTGAGCCGACGGCTCACGGCTGTAAAGTGTAAACTGTAAAGGTAGGGGAGGCATCACCCCCTGCTGCTTCGCCGAATAGTCTTTATACCTGCGACCCGCAGGCTTCTAGACCCAGCCCAAGGAAGATTTTATTTGAATCTCAGGATTGATTTTTGCTCTAGCAGTGGCGGGTGCACTGTTTCATACTACCAGTGGCGACTAAGTCATAATAACCAACTTTCTAAATTTTTTGTTGCCTATTTTCGATAGACGTACTCAGCTAGATTGCTATACATTGGCGTAGTTAGGGGGGCATAGCGACCCCCAGGTACTTGTCAAGCCCCCCCCCCCCAGGATGTTTGAGTAAATAAAACAATTTAAAAACTTAATAAATAAATAAACAAATAATTGAAAATCCGAAAAAAAATTATCTGATCATAACAATAATGTTTAAAAAATCACTGTAGCGCAAATATTCGACCATTTTAATGCATTATGTTGGCTATTTTCCATTCGAAAACGAAGTCAAGTATGTTGAGTATCGAGTGTACTTTGACATGCCTTCTAACAGTGGTTTTTCGTGGCCTTCTGCATTTTTATGCCGTTGACTCTTCATTGAGTTCATTCACCTTCGGGGCCAACCCCACGACAAAAGAGTACCTTAGTAGTGGTTGCTTATTTAGTGGCGGCAACTATTCGCCCCGTCACAAAGTCTACGTCGGGTCCTAGTGGCTTTCCCTAGACAAGCCTGCACCACCAGACTTGTTACCACACCCTCTGATTATGCCGCTGCTTGGTCGGGGACTGCTTATGCGTTATATTTGGTGGCATTTTCGCTATCTGCCACCTGTGACCCCACTAGTAGCCTGCAGCTCAGCCCTAGCACTAATAGACTATACAAAAGTGAACTAAATAGAATAAATACAATTTACAAGGCAGTACGATAGGTTACAGAGAAATTAATTCAAAACAACATGACAGTAGGTACTATGCGTGGAACATTAGGCCACAACAAAGTAACTTACAATAAAAAGACACCAGATGGACGAAAGGGCAATGTGCAAGACTGTGGCAACCACCGACCTATAAAACTGCTCTGCCATGCAATGAAGTGGATGGAAAGGGTGGTTGAGAGAAGACTCAGAGTTCTAATAAATGAGACCATCTCCAAAAACCAACTAGGATTCATGCCAGGTCGAGGAACTACAGATGGAATATACGACACATTGCAAGGACTCTGCTAGGAAAACATCGAGAAAAGAAAAAACCTGTTCATTTTGTGTTCGTGGACGTGGAAAAAGCCTATGATAGAATACCGAGAAGTTTAATCTGGGATGTGTTGGAAGAGAGACGAGTTCCGCAAAGCTATATAAGGCTAATAAAGAATATGTACGAGTTCGTAGTGTGGCAGGGGTCGGTTATACCTTTCCAGTAACTTTTGGGTTGCATCAGGGGTCAACCTTGAACCGCTGTTGTTCGTTCTCATAATGGACGTAGTGACCAGGCAGATGCAAGGGCAAGCGCCAGAAAGCCTTCTCTTCGCTGATGATATCCTCTTGGTAGGAGACTCGCGAGAAGATGTCGAGAGTACTCTAAGGCTGTGGGTAGAAACGGTGGAGCGCCAGGGCTTAGAGTGAATCGCAAGAAAACAGAGTACATGGAATGCATGAGCCAGGAACCTGGATCGATAAAAGTCGATAACCAAAACCTAGAGAAGGCCAAGACATTCAAATATCTACGAGCAACGTTACGCGAGAATGGCGGCTGTGAAGACGATGTAAAAGTACGGGTAACCTCAGGTTGGGCCAAGTGGCGAGATATGGCGGAAATCCTGAAGGATAGGAGAATGCCGAAAAATTCAAATCGAATTCCGCATATACGTACAAGCAAGTGGTGAGACCGTGTATGACCTACCGAGCGGAGTGCTGGCCATTGCGGAGGAGAAAGAGCAACTGCTGCATGTGGCTGGGATACGCATGTTGCGGTAATATCTGGGTTACAAATTAACAGGCAGGAGGAGAAACGAGGACATCCGGGCGGAGATGCAAGTAGCACCGATCACCGACAAAGTCAGGGAACGAAGACTGGCGTGGTGGGGCCATACGCTAAGAAGAGAAGATGGACACCTGCTACAACGTGTAAGGGACTGCACGGTAGAGGGCCCAAGACCTATAGGACGACCGAGGATGTCCCTTGTAACGAAAGTGAGAGAGGACCTCAGAACCCTCGGTCTCTCGTCGGATGATTGATTCCAAAAACAGAAACACCTGGAAGAATAAGATCCGTGCCACTGACCCCGTGGGAGGGATAAGGCGCCGTAACAAAAAGGGGCCTGCATGGGTGTAAGCGACAAAAATAAATTTTTGTTATAATGCAAACATGCTTTCCAATTTGTAAATTAGTAGATAGACAATGTGTAATTTTATAATAAATAATTTCATCATGGTTAAATTTCGGATGCCTAGGGGGGGGGGACATCAATATATTGAAAACCCCTTAAAACTCATTTGCATATTCTGGAACGAACAGACCATTACATTGTAACAGTAGTAACAATGACACGGCACGCAATGTATTGGAGCGTGAATTTTCCATAATTTCTTCAAAAAATAATTTTTTGCACAGAAACAAATATTTTTTTTGGGAAAGCAACATGTTTGGCTTTTTTACTCTATTGAACACCTAAAACATACCTGAGGGTAGAATTCATCGACAGAAAGATTCCGCTGAAAAATTATTTTATTTTTTTTTTAACCCCAGAAGCAACTACCAAGGGGCAAGCGACCCACTGCATTTTGTTAACATTAATAACGTTTTTGAGAATAAACCCCCCAAATAAAGTTAGCCCAAAATAGAAATAAAAATCATCTCGAGGTGTGATATTTGTAAGCCTATGTGCCAAATTTCACCAAAATCGACCGAGTAGTTTGCCCGGAAATCGACAGATAGTCAGACATTTCGTAAAACCCACTTTTTGGGTTCCTGGGACATCAAAACGCTTAAATCCGCTGAAATGTTGACCGTCAAAGCTTTCCTTATACTACGTATAAATTGGAAAGCAAAAATTAAAATGCACGGTCATAGCCTAATATTTAACATACAGAATCATATTTTTTGGCATGCCTCACTGTGCCCCACAAAAGGCCGCGTGTTAATACCCAAGACTGCTCTAAAACACGGTGTAGTTCAAGGAAGTAAAATCAGACCATTACTGTTTGTTCTCTTTATCAATGACCTGATCTTGCTGGAATGTGTTAAGCATTTCTTTGCTGATATGCTGATCTACTTGGCGGGAAAAAAAACTAGTAGAATTAACTTCGAAGATGAATGCCGAACTGAATTTCATTACTAGATGGTGTTTAATATTAAAAATCGAAGGCGATGGTTATTAGTTCGAGAGCTATGGAGTGTTCGGAAAAGTTGGTTCTTGGTGGTGATCAGATAGAATGGGTCAAATCCTTCAAGTATCTTGGAATACTCATTGATTCTCGCCTTACCTTAAATTTGCACTATGAGACCGTCACAAGTAAAACAAAATGCAAAATGTCGCTCCTTCGTAAGGTGTAATTCCTTCTACCATGTACCACTAAAGTCACTTTGTTCAACTCCTTAATTCGGCCGCACTACAACTACTGTATAACAGTGTTTTATCCGGCAAACCACTCCGTGCTTGACGCTCTACAGAAGCAAGTGAATAAAGCTATGCCTATGCGTATTATCCTAAATAAACCTAGAGATGCCAGAAGGAACCGGGATGCAGAGGTGGCAGTCATGAGTCGAGGAAACTATTTTCTTCGAAGGCATTACATTTCTGCTTAAAATAGCCAAGGGTTTGCTTCCATCATATTTAAATTCCCTTGTCCACTCGGACGTCCATCAACACGCTACAAGATATTTTACAGGATTTGCAAAAGTTTCGGCCACTGGCTCATCCAATCAAGCTATTCGTGAGTGTGGAACAGGGTAGTCTTTTAAAAAGAAGATAGGCGAAGAAAGTCGAGTGTATAACTTCAGCTGCAGTACAGCGGGAGCAGACATTTATTCGAGACACTAGGACCAAATTCAAATCAGTCTTTTGCTACCAAGCAACAACACAACAGCAACAACCTGGCACGATTAGTAATTTCATGGCTTGAAATGCCACAGAACACTTTTTTAAAATTCATTTTACTCTTCTTGTTGTACTCCGTTTTAGTCTTTCGTTTTGCCATGATGCTCACAACAGTAATTTAATCAAATCAATTTAATGAAAATCGAACTAATAACACTCAATTCACAGAACAACATAATATTTGATTCAATTCACGCACAAAAAGTATTTGTTTATATTTACATTCGTGGCAGTATACTCGTTCACATTCGTGGCAGCAACAAGAGCGCTGCAAATGCGGCGGAATATCTCAGAACTACTGCTTTACATTTTGGGGTGCAAAATATTATTCGGTTTCAGGTCCAATTGTAAACAAAAATAACAAATTTTTAAATATCATGGTTTTTATGGCAAAATCGTGGAAAATAGCACACTAATAATGTAGATATAGACCATTAGCTAATATTAACATGCAAAATATCTCTGTTCCACTGAAGGTAAGATTGCATTCTCCAGAACCCGTTCTGAATATTGCCCTATTTTGTAATTTTTTAATAAAATTCTGAGCCTTAAAATTAAAATTCCATCGCATGGAAAATCTATATTGATGTTTCATGCTTCCAAGGAAGTGTGGCCGTTACAATTAACATAATTCTGGTGCGTCAAAACACCAGAACCAAAGACGTCTGAACAGCGATTTCGGTAGCATATCCTCTTAATTGCGACTATGAATTGAAAGAAATTTGACACTGTTCACAAATTCATTCCTGGTCGGGCAGTATATTTAGTTATTACGAAACACTTTCCTATTATTAATAAACTAGGTGTAGCCGTTTTGTCATTTGTGGTATCCTCAGGTTACTTCATTGAATGCACCGTACAATATGATCTGTAAATCAAAAACTGAAACATATTTATCAGAAGCAGAGACCTTTTTTACATGGTTGGTATTTTATGTTACATCCAAAGATAGGGTCCTTACAAAATGTACATGAAAACGAAAGTTTGCGCATTGTAGGTACTGTAGGAAGAATTGTAAATGAAATCCTATGCGCTGTTGCCAGCAGTCCGCATTTCAATCAAAGACATATTCAATATTATAATAGCCATGTGTATAAGATATGTGTTAGAATTACATATAAGGAATCTACAAATTTATTTTAATTCTAGGTTAATATAGTCTTGCAAGACTGCGGGGAAGTCGCAATCTGCCAATGCGAATGCCCAGTAGGAAGTGCTCCAGCAGCCCACTGCAAACACGTAACAGCGACTCTAGTGGGTTTGTGTGATGCTGTTAATGGTTTACCTGTCATCACAAAGCAGACATGTACAAGCCAGATCCAATCATTTCACCGCCCAAGAAAAGCCCATTCTTCTTCGCCAGTGAAAGCTGAAAACCTTGGGATCCGAAATCCAAACGATGTTGGCAACGATGTCACTGAGCCCGGCTTCTCGTCTAGATTTTACAGCAGGTTGAACAATTATGCGGCGCTCTCCCCGAGAAATGGCAAAATGGGACTAAGCGCGATGGTGGAACCTGCCAACATGCGTGCAGTTGATGAGGACCACGACTATTTCGCCCTAAAATGGTCCGAGAAATTTCTTGATGAACTGCACCTTTTTAAGGTAAAGTGATATTTCGTATGTATAGTAATTAATACAATATAATAATTCGCACACTGCTTAACAGTGGTTTGGTGAAATAAAACGTATCGCTATGGAGCCACCGAGGTACAGCCTTCGAAGTCTACGCAGCGCCACTGAAGATGTCGACCGCAGATGTTGACGAAACGCTTGGAAGTTCGCTTTCATTTCATCAGCCCGGATTCTACTGGTTCTTCATGTCACCAATTGAATATGCCTTTGGCTCATCATGAAGAAGGCATTAACCAAAAAGAGCCCGAAGACATAGAAAGAACTGATGAAGGCCCTCCCAGATGTGTGGAGTGGTATTGCACCAGCGATGTACTGTAATCTTGTTTCTTCAATGCCCAAAAAAATTGCCGCTGTTATAAAAAACAATGGAAGGGTACTGATATACAATTCACTTTGACTGTGCGAACTATTACGCCTCGCCAGTAAAGTTGATGGAACAAATATTAATTCTGAATTGTTAATGTGTATTATGTTTGAAGGTTATGTTGCTAGATGTACTTTATCATGTCCTCTATCGATCGATAGCAAGTATTGTTTATAATATTATCTATTAAGATGATTATTAAAAATATCCCGTACAATGCACAAGTTAGCGAGCTATGGGGCGGATCAAACTGTAAATAATAATGTCTTGTTTCTTTTAGATTACTAAGGAGCAAATCAGTGATTTTGAGAAGAAAACCAGGCAACAAAGTGAGTCAAATCTGTGGCGGTGCCTAAGAGAGGTCCGTATTACAGCCTCAAAAGCAGGACCGGTGTTCAAGTCAACTGATAAAAATACATGGATTGCTAAGTCCATTGTATCACCCTCCTACTTTACATCAAAGTACACCGTCCATGGCCAAATATATGAGAAAGAGGCAATCCGTTGCTATGAGGTGGCAACTGGTACTACAGTAACGAAGTGTGGATTCTTCATCCATCGAACTATGCCATTTGTGGGCGCATCGCCTGATGGCTTAATTGGGGGCTCTGGAATCCTTGAGGTGAAATGCCCGTTTACATCAAAAGGAAAGAGAATTACCCCGGTCACCGTGCCTTATTTAATGTATGATGCTGATGGCTCTCTGACTCTAGATAGCAGTCACGACTACTACTTCCAAATTATGTGTCAGATGGATGTGACTGGCCGAGATTTTTGCCATTTCTTTGTTTATACGTTAGTGGACCATGTTCTGATATCAGTGCCAAAGTGTGATGTTGTTGTGAAAAGAATGCGGGACAGATTCCTCACATTTTTCCAAAATAAATTGCGGCCTGAAATATTACAGCAAAAATTTTACAGACAATGATTCAAAAACATATTGTAATCATCAGCTGCATTGTCTTGGAATAAATTAATATAATTGCGTTATATAGAAACATGGGCAGGACCACCAATGCATGTCAGTTCAGTAGGTAACGCCATCTCTACTTGCCTAGCTATACGTAAGCAGAAAACGACCGTCAGATGTGCCAATGGCGTCTTCAAAGTATCTGAGCTTCTGAGGAATGCCTTATGGTCTCAGAGGCGAAGACGCGAAAATCCCTATTCTGTACCTCCTCGTGGTGAAGATGGAAGCGCGTAATGGCGACTAAACAGATAGGGGACCGAGTTTGAGCCGGGATAAGCGAAAAACACAGTCTTTTCTGTGCTGGACTCTCTTTGTCCGGGGGTTGGGAAACTGGCCCCGAATGCTGTGGAATTCAATGACTGTCAACGGCATGAGGATGAAGAAAGTAGCGGAAATCCACTGCAGTATAATTCCCTAGTATAACCATCATGGCTACAACTGCATTGATGATCGCCAATCTTCTATAGAAGAGGCATAAGAAGAATAGGTGTTGACAGTGTTAGTATAAATATGTGGTGCTTACATGAATGTACCCTCATTCCTTGTTGAAAGCTCCTCTTAATCATTACCATGTGTAGAAGTCCCATTCGTCCATGATCCTAGTCTACTTGGAAGATTTCTCTCTGAGTTGACGCTAAATAAGCCATAATATGAGCAATGTTCCAATAATGAAGAACCAGTAGAATACGGGCTGATGGGCCGTGGTCGAAATGAAACGAACTTCCAAACGTTTCGTCAACACCTGCGGTCGACATCTTCAGTGGAACTGCGTAGACTTCTAAGATTGTATCTCGGAGGCTCAGCAGCGACTGTGAGGGCAGGGGGATGTGCTCTGAAAGTTATACTAAGCTGCGGGGTGGTGGGGGGTGATCCTCGCTCCTGATTGGCTCCCTACTTCGACCACGGCCCATCAGCCCGGATTCTACTGGTTCTTCTATGAACAATTGGATGGAGTCGCGATGGGTACTCCAATCAGTCCAGTATTCGCTAGCTTCTACAAGGGGGTTCTTTGAAAATACGGCTTTAAACTCAGCCCCTCTACAACCGAAATGTTGGTTCCGGTATGTTGATGACACCTTCGTGGTATGGAGTCATGGCCAAAAGAACCTGGAGAATTTCCTGAATCATATAAACTCGGTTCATGCGAACATCCAATTCACGATGGAACAGGAGAACAATGGCCGGTTGGCTTTTCTTGATGTGTTGGTAACGAGGAAAGAAGACTGAACTCAGGGCCACGTAGTGTATCGAAAACCGACCCACACGGATAGATACTTGAACAAGAACTCTAACCATCATCCGAGCCAAAAACGAGCCATGATAAAGACACTCATCCACCGTGCCAATAGGATCTGCGAACCAACATTCCTGCAACAAGAACTGAAGCACTTAGGCACGACACTGCAATTGAATGGATAAAGCGCACGAGAAATAGCCCGCGCCATCCGACCCCGCATGAATAAGTCCGCTCGGCAAGACGCACCCCCAAGTACTACTGGCCTACTCTGCCTTCCGTTCATCAAAGGAGTCTCAGATCGTATAGGTAAACTCTTCTTACCGCACAATGTGAAGACTATTTACAAGCCTACGCGAAAATTAAATAGTTTGTACAGATCAGCCAAGGATAGGTGGGACCCGAGGTGCTTACAGGATTCCGTGTTCGTGTGGAGAAGTTTATATAGGTACTACAAAACGAAGCTTAAAAACCAGGATTGATGAACATAAACGAAACTGCCATCTTCTACAGTCGGAGAAGTCTGCAATCGCTGAGCCTGTTCCAACACAAACCGGTCACATAATACAGTTCCAAGATGCTACAGTACTTTCTACAACTTCTTCATACCACCCCCGGTTACACAGAGAGGCTATAGAGATCTAAAAGCAACCGCATAACTTCAATAGAAAGGAAGAAGGACTAAAGGTCAATAGAATTTCGTATCCAGCCTTAAAGAAGACTATAGCAAAGAAACTGGTGTCATCATCCGGAAATCAGGTTGAGGTAGTAAGGGGTAGTATTAGAGTAGTAAGGAGCCAAACAGGGGTGAGTATGACTCCCCCACCACCCCGTAGCTTAGTATAAAAATCAGAGCACATCCCCCTGCCCTCACAGTCGCTGCTGAGCCTCCGAGATACAATCTTAGAAGTCTACGCAGTTCCACTGAAGATGTCGACCGCAGTTGTTGGCGAAACGTTTGGAAGTTCGTTTCATTTCGATTTCGTGAAAGCCTTTGCTGTTACAATGTTCCAACAAGTGTACGTCCATGTCATGTGTTTAATTCTTGTAAACTCTTTGAAAAAGCTTATTATTGTTATTCTTATCATCATTGTCACACCAACACCACTTCACCAACTCTGTGGCTCGCCAGACGTCATACAAAAGAAGGCTCGAGTGGATGGGGCACGTCGTCCGTATGCCAGCAGAAAAAACAGGACATGCAGTATGGGTGGCATGTCCCAACCTTTGGGCCGAGACGACGGTATGGCGACCAGCTAAAGGAAGATGTGCAGGAATTTGCGTGGTGTTGTAAATGCGGCCAAAAGTCCCCCCCCCCCTGACAGCGCCAACTTAAGCAAGTTATTAATTACTGATATACTATGCATCAATAAAATAATATGCAAATCCTAAGGATTATCTTTCAACCTTATCAATAGAATCACCTATATACAGCTACAATTCTAATGAATATATATTGTATGTTTCCGTGCTCGGTGCCTGTAAGTGCGAAGGCTCTTGTATAGACTCTAATCTGGACTCTGAGATAGGGGTATTTCCAAGCCATATACTATAGTTTATTATTAATGCATTTATGGGCTTGCATGTATATGTATAATACCACACATTCATTAATGCACCTTAGTAGACAGTAGTAGCAGTATTCGTCGGGTTAATAGTGAGTTAGGCCTAAAATTTGGACCCATAGAGCGACTTGACTGTCCTATGCCAGCCCACAGGGCTGTGGACCTCCTGCTTATAGTGGGTTCCGAACCACTTGGGAAACACATTGAAGTCACACGATTAGTTCGGAGGTGACTAGGACAAGTCATGTTTTCCTACCGGCACTGTGCACGCGACCAAGTTATCTGCAGCTTTGAACCTGCTCTTGTCTGCTGGATTCAACTGGTGGCCGGCTATTAATTCACCTTACCACCTAGCACAGATTGGAGCACCAGCCTGGGTGATCTCGTCCTCACGACCTGCTTGCTAACGCGTACAACCCCGAGGGAGTTTATAGTAGCATCCAGCATCAACTGGATGGTGGGATTTCCATCCGGCTTCAGCCCCGCTACAAGTAACTGGCGCTGTATTGGAACCGTATGGGGGTCTCTAACAGTGGGAAGTTGGATGCTAACACTCCCCCCTCCCGAGGTAGCAGGCGCCTTCTGGAGCTGGGTGAAACATCCCTATTTGGATTGGTTTGGACCATCAAACTCGTCACTACCTCTACGTCGTCAGCATGTGTGAAGAGGGTGCTGAGGGTAAGGACGAGGTGGGCATGGCTATTCCAGCATAGGTTTACATTGCCAACCTCTGAAAAAGTAACCAAGTAGCCTACGTGAGGACTACCACGGATAGGCACTTAGTAAGAACAGGTACCTACCGACTACCTGGGAACCCTAGTAAGGGCAGATAACCTAGTACAGGAGGTGCCAACTACCTAGTAGAGGTACCTAGGATGAGCAGCTTACCTAGTTGAGTAAGTACTGACTACCTATAAGAGCTTACCAAGCAAACTAGGTGGGAACTACCTAGTTCAGATACCTAGTGGTAACATTGAACCTAATAGGCTAGATTTTACACATCCTAACTCGGTGATGGCCACTATTTAACTATTTTTTTAAATAAGGTTAATTGCATACAAATTCAATGAATGTATCCGATTAACCTCTTCAGTCGCCTCACTAAGTTACCTAATAGGTACTTGTGTCGAGTTACGACACGTCTCAGACCGCATGGCATGTACAGACAGTACAAGTACAAGCACGCTACCACCTGGCAATCGAAGTCGTTTTAAAGGTAATTAGGTGCGTATAACTAAAGAAGAAAAATAAAAGTGTACTTGGTTGTAGGTATATAGTTTAATTGGTGAATATGTGATAACATTGGTTGATGTAACTAGGTTTGAAATTGGTTGTTATTTGTTGTGTTATTGTATTGTTAAACCAAAAGCTTCGTGTCCCATTTACATAGATTAACATCACCTTTTGTACTTGGTGACCCTTCACTTGGTCATTTTTGAGCCATTTCAACCAATGTGATGAATCAGTAGAATCTGGGATGATAGGCCGTGGTCCTTCTGAAAGTGTACTTTCAAACGTTTCGTCAACATCTTCAGTAGAACTGCGTAGACTTCTAAGATTGTATCTCGGAGGCTCAGCAGCAAGTACGCTGGAAGTACACTTTCAGAACGACCACGGCCTATCATCCCGGATTCTACTGATTCATCACGCCTTTGTAATTATGTTGTATTTACATTTCAACCAAGTTCAAACTTGGTCAAGCACAATAGTTACTGTCACTAAGTCACTCATCAAGCTCTGCATGCTTCACCAAGTAGGCCTAGACGCAAATGTTGCAGTTACCTAATTTTACTTGGTTGCTAAAAAATGACCAATTTTTTTAGGTTATCAGGACCATTACCTATATCTATCATTATCACTGACCATAACTCATAATCCAATGGGTGTTAAGGTCTGAGCTACTAGAGGGCCATTTTTTTGATAAACTTCTTGATAAACTGAGGCACATTGAGCTGCAGCCACTTATGGGTGTTTTTGGCTTTGTGACAAAGGGCAGAACTGGAATACCCACTTCTGGCCATTGAACATGGTCTGGGTGAAAGGCTTCCCATAAGGCTTAAGAATCTGTCTCATGGTGCACATTACCACCCTTCTTATGGTTAAAGGTTAATGGTGTAATACTATTATTAATAAAATACAATAGATAGACAATGTAAGAATGAGTAGCATAAGAGAAAGATTTACCTTTCAAATACAGAGGAGTAAACTTTTGTAACAGAACATATAGCCAGAATAAGTAAGCACCTGTTAACACCTCTTATCATCAAGCAAATGAGCTGACAATGTTACTTCTGAAGTTGCAAAGCATACAAGAAATGTAAATAATTTCATGACCAATTTCTGTCTCAAATCTATTTAGTGGACCTCTCAGAATTTTATATGTTTTTACGAGGCCAATTACTCTTTCAATATGCACCCTCTTGGATGCAATTTTTCGGTCGCGTTTCACTGTCAGCCCACTCAATTGGTTTTTTCCTGTCATAAAAGTTGGTATGTTTACGGTAACGCCATAAGGGGCAAAGACGTCTTGTACATCAAAGCCCTTATCAGCCATCACGGAGTCACCCGGCTCGCATTTCGACATTAAGTCGCTCCTTTCTATAATTTGGCGATCACTGGCGCTTCCGCCATATGTGTTGGAAATATATGTTATCATGCCAGAAGGGCTACAACCTAAAATAGTTTTCAAAGTGTTCCTATTCTTATAAGTTGAAAATGAAGCACTTTGCTTATTGCAATTGGAGGCCCTTTGAATTGGAATTTCCATTCCATCTAAAATCACTCGCGTATCAGGAAACTTTCTTTTAAAGTTTGGGGATATGGTACTTTATTAGACTCTTACTTGGCCACAAGTTTACCTGTGACCAAACCCTATACATAAAATTTATCCAAACCCTCAGTAACTTACTAACCAAGGACTCAGATATATTAAAATAAAATGCTAGTATAGTATTGGTCTGGTACAACCGAAATTTTATCAGCACCATGAGGAATTGGTCGTGTATACTTAACTTACAATTCTTAAAGGAGTCTACTTCAGGGCAGAAGTCTATTTCCAACGAATTGTACACTAAAAAAAATTTTTCAGCTGTTTCCAAACCGGTGAAGACATGCAGATATTTCTGATTGTGCAACAGGTGGTCAATAGTTATTCGAAAATGCGCAATAGGCCCTTTGTGCATGGTTTGACAACCACTGTCACGAGTACCCCCAAAATCAATATTCTGGGAAGCATCGACAGCTGGAGGTGATAGGGCAATCTCCACTTCCATACGTTCCACACTTTTTATGGCCTCATCTCTTTCTTCGTCCCTTTTCCTTAGTATTTCTTCTTCTGCTACTTTTCGTTTTGATGCAAGGTATTGCCGGTTCTTAGTAGCTTGCGTTTTGTGCTCTTTGTCGACATTTAACTAAAACAAAACACCAATAAAAAATCCTTTCAAATAGAAATAAATTGTCATCTGTACTCGATTATAGGTTTCTGATGTTCTTGACCCGTGTCACTTTGTGGAGAAATCCATCGAGATTTCACGTAGTCAAGATATTACTACATAATAATATTTTTATAATGCGGGTTACTTACCTTATACTATGTAATAATAATAATAATAATAATAATAATAATGCGTGTATTTCTCAACATTATTGACACAACATAATAATGTAGACCCCCTTAACATATAATGGTGTGCGGGGTACCTAGGTGTCACCATGATGTGGATTAGAAAGAATCAAATATCAAAAAATAAAAAATACAGGTTACACTTTAAAAATTAATTGCTAGTCTTGTCAGAAGTGTGAATGCCAACTGCCAAGCACAAACCTAACAATGTGTAGGGGCTAATATAAGTTGAGCTGCATTACAGCTACAATACACTATGCTATGTATCGTCTTGTAGGTGCAAGCTTTCACCATGAGTCTTCAGCTAATATTAATTCTAAAATTAGGATTAGACTTATTGGAAGGATTATAATTAAAGCCTGATAGTAAAATTTTATACAGCAGGAGACTGACCAAATCAAATTGCTAATGCAGTGCATTAAATGTAAACATTCGTGCTAAAAGTATGGTATTACCTTAAATACAGATGGCACAGACCCAGGCTTCAACCTGTGTATTAACAGAGGAATTCCGTATGCGTTCTCTTTAATAAAATCGCTTGGCATAAAATGGTCTTTGCATACCATGGAATACATGGACGGCGTAAAGTTTTTCCTGCGTATTGCCGTTATCCACTTCTTCTTTATCTTTTCGTTTTTTGGAAATCGAAATCCACCCCTATTGCTACAATTATATGCAACGCAATAAGCTCCAGGCATAGTAAAAGTATTATAAAAAATATTAAAAGAATTAAACAGATCCTAAGAGCTTAGTTTTACATACAAACGGCGGCCATTTTGAATAATATGGATATCGGTTTGTCGTCAGCGAACCTAGTGACCAAAACTGTCCCTAAAGAACCTCATTTAGGCAACTCACATGATTGTAACTTGCTATGTTGCATATTGCTATATTTCCATTCAAATCCATTTCTTTAATCAATTCAGATTAGTGCGTATATATTTCAATATAGGTCTATTAATAATTAATTTAATTAATAATAATGGTAGTAAAGCCAATGTGGTAGATTCACGTCTCACGATTGCTAAAATCCAGAACAATATTATTATTTGGAATCAGGAATACGTCTCTTACTCTAAAGCCACGACTAGAGATCCCAAAACACGATTATTTACTACGCTAATGCAATTTCAAAGGTTTCAAAATGTTAGAAAACGCCGAACGAGAATCTCAGGACTCGCATCGAATCCGCATCCTCCGCATGAGAACTCGTATCTTTCGTATCGTTCCTTTCGTTCCTTTGAGTACTGATGCTAAACCCACCACACTCGCATACCGGACTCAGACCTGCGTGATTGTTTAAACCGCATCGTTCCATTCGTTCGTATTTCGGTCCAGGGTACCTACTACTGGAAAATCGTTACTCGTTACCGTATTTGCTTCGCTTTGGATTCATTGACTACCTAATGCTGTACTGATGTAGTCTATTTGGCACCAGACTTGTCTAGTAAAGCATGATGATTTTAATGACTGTAATAATTATGTTAATTACGGTAGCCTGCCCTTATCATACCTACTGTAGCCAGCAAGGCCGTAGCCAGGATTTTTTCGGGGGGGGGGGGGGGGTTAGAAATTTCATTGGGTATTACATAGTGGTTTTTATTTTTCCTCTCAACATCCGATTCTATCTAGCTTGAAGCCATTTCATTTTGGGGGGGGGGGTTTGAACCCCCCATGAAATTTTTAAGTATAACACAAATGAGACCCGGAAAGGAAATCCTGTAATTGAACAAAATTGGCTAATACAGTACGTATAATATATGCTATCATCAAGTTATTTGAGTTACCGTATTTATTTTTTAACAAGTTTTTTTTTAGCTCATATAGACTACCTACACGTAACTCCATGCAGGCCAACAATATTATAATATTATTACAGAAACAACCATTATGTTATGTAGGTATGTACATGTACCTACAACGACGCAATGCATTCCCCCATAAGTGTCCAATGGTCACTGCGGCCGGCAACGTATGCCAATACGGTTTCCGGAGAAACTGCTGACTAAATTTTAAAAAAAAATTCCATGGGTTTAAAATATGCACATAGCTTAGGCGGGGTTTCCACATACACGTCAATCGTCACTGAGAAATATGAAATTGAAGGTTTAGCAGATATTAAAGACATACTAAAAATTCTGCTACCACGTCAAAACCATATTTCTCATTGACGATTGACGTATATGGAAACCCCGCCTTAGGAAAAGTCATGAAAAGCCAAACCGATAAGTGAATCGTAGATCATGTAACAGAGTTTTGAAAATCAAAAAAGAGGCCATTGGACACTGCGGCCCGCTCAGTGATAATTTTGACATTTAAAAATATGAAAAATAAATTTCTGGACCCAAAAAGCATACAAATCCCATTTCAAAACATTATTAAAGCCAATATTGTAGTGTCAAATCAGAAAAGAAAAGTTCAAAACTAAAACTTTTTTTTTCTCAGAATCATGATTTTGTCAGTTACTCGAGTGTCATTCAATGTGAATATTGAGTGTACGCACACGTCTACAAGATGATATCTTCACAACAGCAAGACTCCGATACGGCACTAGGCGCATGCGCATGAAACATTGCATTTTGCATTAGAGAGATCAGAGATGTGACGCCGTGACGGTTTCAGATTCGCATTTGACGCATTTGGCCATGCGAGTAACGAGGAACGAAAGGAACGAAGGAACGATAGCATTTTCTCAGTACCGACTCGACTCGATATCCGTATCGTTACTTTCGTTCCTTCGATATCGGTCCAGTATCGACAGGGTTGCCGTTTTGCGTGAAAAATCACGAAATGCGTGTATTTTCAGAGCTTGCGTGATGTGCGTGTAAAGTGCGTGTATTTTAGACCAAATTGATTTTATAATTAAATAAAAATATTGAAATTTAAACCAATAAAATAATAAAAAAAATAAAACCCAGGAAAAATGAAAACTTAAAAAAAAAAAAATGCGCGAAAAATGCTGTTTACCTTACCTGATCTAGGACCACAGACCACAAGTGACAAGACCCCAACACAACTCCAAAAATCAAATTCCAAATCTACTCGGCCGGCGGGCGGCCATTGTGATTTGCTCATTATTTCATATTTGTCTGCCTCTGCGCCAAATGGGCGCAAAATCGAACAAGATAATAAACATGCATATTATAGAACAAAGAAATGCCACATGTGAGAGGTCTTTCTCTGATTGAAAATTAATTAAAAAAACTACTTATTTACGAACCACAATGTCTCAAAAGAGGTTGAAATCTTTTGTTCAAGCGATAATAAGGCGACCACTTAAAACCTTAAAACCCCACGATTTTATGGAAAGTCAATATTTTGGGCCGAATTATTTAAAAAGTAATAACATAATAAAGTGCTCATCTGAAAAATCTAAACATTTTTGGCAAGATGCGTAAAACCCCGTATTTCAGGTCTATTTAACAAACATCTTCTCCCGGGGGAGACCCCTGGACCCCCTCGTTTGGCATTAGCCTATGTACATCGCCTGTAAACATCGAACCGTTACTCCTATCAAAATGCATGAAACCCCACCATTTCATGCTCATCTTTCAAGAATTTGCTCGTAATTGGATTCATTGCCTGTAAAATCTAAACGTTAACCTATCAAAATGCCTAAAACCCCACTGTTTCCGACCTATTTTTCAAACAACAAAAAAATCACCCGGGGGAGACCCCCGATCCCCCTTGTATGTAGTTATATTCATCGTCCGTACAATTGAAACATTAGTCCTATCAAAATGCGTAAAACCCTTACCATTTCAGCCCTATTTTTAAAAAAATTTCACCCGGGGGAGACCCCCGGCCCCCCTTGCTCGTAATTATATTCATTGTCTGTAAAATCATCAAAACGTAACAACTTAATAAAGTCGTTATCTACAAAATCTAAACATTTTTGGCAAGATGCGTAAAACCCCGTATTTCAGGTATTTAACAAAAATCTTCACCCGGGGGAGACCCCCAGACTCCCTCGTTCGTATTTAGCTTATATACATCGCCTGTAAAGATCAAAACATTACTCCTATGAAATTGCGTAAAACCCCATCATTTCAGGCTTATTTTTCAAAAATTTTGACCCGGGCCCCCCTTGCTTGTATTTATATTCATTACGACTCTTGGCCCTTGGGGCCCCCGTTCACGTCTCCCGAACCCCCGGGCCCCTGTGCGACGGACACTAATGTCATTAATTTAAATGCTGCGAAAGTCCTTGAGAACGGTTTTCCCCTTATTCTACACTATCATGAAAATGGGGGGGGGGCGAATTAAACACCGCCACCCTCGAAAAACTATCGTTACGCCACTGGAAGTAAGAAAAATAATTCACACATATTTTTCAGCCCCACTACAAGGTAAGCATAGAAGTTGTTAGGTAAAATTAGCAAAACAAATGACATATTTTTTAGTTACCATACTAAAAAAAATTAATATAAATTATGTATTATATATATATATATATTATATTAATATGCATATATATTAGCCGAGTAGTTGCTTGCGTGATATGTCGTGAATTTTGAACATCAGTGGCGTGATATTTCATATTACACGTCCGGCAACACTGAGTATCGAGTCGACATCTCTATTTCTAACCTCTTCTGTGGACCGTGGCCGCTGTCTTTCGTGAGTTATTTAAGTGCATTAAACATTATTTAATCATAATTGTAGGTGTATTTTATTTGTGAAGAAAATGCAAAATTGTTTGTGAGCTAGATCTAAGGGTATCTAAACTTGAAAATACGATTTAATATAGACATTATTAGAAAACATAGAAATAATCCGGTGACGCCAATCGCGGCTATCACTGAAAATTACTGAAATTGAATTAAAATACAAGTATTTGACAATTTTCCTGTAGTGAAATTGGTAATAAAGTAATAATTAAAAGAATAAGTGGTCAAATTGTAAAAAAAAAAAAAAAAAAAAAAATTGTACCCGTTTGTATAGCATCTTAGCATGGCTACGTCTTGTTTTGACTACTTAATGCTTAGTCTTGGTCTTGCGTTGCAATCAATGTTTGCAATATTATAATATGATGTGTTGTAGTTATTTTAGTGTTATTATATGGCCCAGGACTCATTCAAGTATTAGAAAATGTATTTATTGAAAATCAGAAACGAACAGTATTTTTTAACAATTTGAAATCTATGAAGAACTCTTCTATTTGTTGAAAGCGTGACCGACCCCATTTTGCTTCCAATTTATACGTAGTATAAGGAAAGCTTTGTGACGGTCGAAATTTTCGATTCCCAGATTTCAATGGATACACACGTTTTAAGGTCCCAGGAACCCATAAAAGTGGTTTTTACGAAATGTCTGTTCATTGATTTCCGGGCAAACTACTCAGTCGATTTTGATGAAATTCGGCACGTAGGTTCACAAAAATCATACCTCGGGACCATTTTATTTTTATTTTGGGCTAACTCAATTTGGGGGGTTTTTATTGTCAAAAAACTTCGAAAACAATTATTTCCCAAAAACGGCTCCAACGATTTCTTGTAAATTCACATATATTGTAGTCGTTACTAATGTTAACAAAATGCGGGGGGTCGCTTGCCCCTTGATAGTTTGCTTCCGGGGGTAAAATAATAAAAATAACTACATTTTAATGAAAAATGACTAAAAAATAATTTTTCTGCGAAACCTTCCTATCGATAATTTCTACCTTCAGGTATGTTTTAGGTGTTAAATTGAGTAACGAAACCGGACAGGTTGCTTTCCCAAAAATGTATTTGGTTTTGTGCAAAAAAATGTTTTTTTGAAAAAATGATAGAAAATTCACGCTGAAATGCATTGCGTGCCCTGCCATTATTGCTGAGCGGTAATGTAATGTACTGTGTTGGTCTGACTATATAATAGTATAATAGTTCTGAATTGGTGTATATTTGCTTAGGTAATTTAAATAAAATAAAGTAAAAGTAAAACCCATGCCCATTTTTTTAACGGTGTCATTGATGTTGATTTCTTTACATTAAATCTATTATTGAATTTTTTTAACTTTTTTTTAGAATAAGTACAAATAAAATACGCCTTATGTTGTTTTTTTATGGGACAAAGTCAATCCGCAGGTGAGGAGGAGGTAAATATATTATCAAATTTAATAATTATATATTGCCCAGATCATGAATTAATAATAATAATACAGTCAATATTATGTAATGTTGTAGTTTATCTCTATCAAGACCTGTTAAAATGTACTTTTCGTTAAGTTATCTTGCTTAAATTCGGAATATCTGGCGCTAAAGATGGTGTCAGTGGCTTCCAATTCCTCACTAGCTTAGCATCATACGGAAACGCCGTATTACAAAAACCACTTATTAATATTGCAATATGCTCATTGACATCGTTTGGGTCATGTGAGTGAAGAGGAGCAGGCCTACTTTGCTGTTTAGTATTAACTTATTCTTGGGCTTAAAAATATAAACAAAAAATTTTGAATGGCAATTTCCATTCTACAATTATCTTGTTTACAGTTTTAATCCCAGGTTAAATATAATTAAATAATTTCGCTTGTTAGAAATCTATAGTGATTTGGGGAAACATCTGTGTCATAGGTTGACGCTAACAATTCGCCCTCTGCTACTATATTTATATTTACATATCTTTTTATTTTGTTTCAGAGCACACCTGTTGCAAGGCCCACAACAATAGATAAACCTCCCGAAGAGAAGAAACCTGAAAAACCGGAACCGGAAGTGGACAAAAGGAAGCTTAAAGAAAGAAAAAATTTGAAGAACCTGGTAAGAAAACGATATAATTAGCTTTAGCTCTAGTTGTTATAGTCCCTTCAGTCCAAAGGTGTCGGGTTTGACATATTGAAGAAAAAAGGGGGGCGAAAGTTGACGTACCCGCTGTGCGGTTCCCACCGTGGATAGGCCGGCAGAAGTTCGCAGGAGTGCAATCAATCAATCTTTGTCCATGACCCACCAAGGTGGGATAGATGGCGTGCTCCAGAACGTAAAGCCCTAGACGATGATGGCTGGAGCACAAGACGAAAGATTGATATAATTTTTGTGAGAAAGAATATTGTTATACGTTCCACGATTTGCACAAGACTGATTGCCACTGCCTTACTCTTGTCATTGCAAGTTTTGGGCAGGGCTTTGTTTAGACTAAACAAAAGGTTCCTCAGTGTCGGCGCCAGAAATTGTAAGGCGGGGGGGACATGGGAGGGCATGACTTCTATCTGGGGGGGCCAATGAAAAAACAAAACATTTTTCGTTGGGTGTAGGTATAGTCTTCTTCTGGTGAACAACCCTCATGGGTTGGCTTGCAGCATTTTGCTCCGGCTCTTCCACTCCGATCTTTCCTCTGTCAGCCTCTTCAGTTGTCCATACGTAGTACAGTTGAAGTCCCTGAGCAGCTGGTCCAGGTACTCACTACGGGGGCGGCCTACCGCGGCACCTCCATACATGTGCCCTTCCAGGATCGTGTGAAGTAGCCCATCATGGCGTAGTGTGTGTCCAATCCAGTTGGCTCTGCTCTTGGCGATGGATGCCCTCAGTTTTCTTTCTTCCCCTATGCGTTGCAGCACTTCCTCATTGGTTATCCGGTCAGTCCACGTTATTTTTAATATTTTCCGGTAGCACCACATTTCGAAGGCTTCGATTCGGCTCTGCTCCGTAGCGCCACCACTGACTTGCTTAAGCCTCAAAGCGACGATCGTCATTGAGAAATGATAATTTACGATCTATGTCTTACTATATCAACTGCTTCGTCACACTAAGGGCCAAACGTTTCTACTGCGAGAGGCAAAAAAGGTATCATTGATCTATCAAGCCCTTGTACTTGGAATGCTTCCTATCCACGGCAAACCTTGTAATTTGGGCAACATATTTGGACTCATGCTGAGAATATACTTCCTTTACTTGAACGGCGTGTTATCCCTCCCACATGGTCGGTGGCACGGATCTTCACTGTCCGGGTGTTACGGTCTTGCGCATCTTCCTGTGGTCCTCCCTCAATTTGGTTTCTAATGATGTCCTTGGGGTCTGGCGCGCGCCCTCTGCCGATTAATCACTCACGTTAAATTAGGTGCTAACATCTGTTACCTGAATTTTTCAGAGATAGAGCCTGTTCCGAACTGCGGCACACTTGGTAGTGTGCACAGTGTTGGCAGAGAAACGTGGTGGGACATGATAACGTGCTGAGTGTACCAGTCAGTTTGAATGCGTGCCGAGTCCTGGTCACCTCCGAAGTAATCGTGGGACTTTACTAAGTTCCCCAAGTGGTTCAGAATCCACTATAATGAAGAGCCTGTCAGTGAACTCCCCCTCTCCCCGAAGTGTCTGCCTATAGGGTGCCTGAAGTTAATAAAAACTACCTCCGCCAGGTTGACAGGGTTCTTTAAAGCAGAAATGCTGAAAGCAGGCGTTGAGAAACAAATAATTTTAAAGTGATAGGGGCTACCTGCAACTCCGCGCAGTTATCTTCGTATCTGCTGAGAAAATGACGCTGCATGTAAAATCTTCATACTAATATCTTTTTTTTTTTTTTTTAGAAGTGTTGGTGCTATCGTCGGACGACGAGAGTGAGAAGCCAAACGACAATAGCGGCGATAAGCTACCAGGTGTAGACAAGGAACCAAATTATAGTTCTACCGATATGGCCGATGGGTGCCCTCTTAGTAAGTACCAGTTACCTACACTAACGGCATAGTATATTTTAATGGCTCTCTGTAACAGGTAACCTGCAAGTGTTGAATGTTCTGACCATGCCTCGGTGGGTATGTAAAGCCGGCGGTCCTGGGCCTCCATAGTGTAATGTCATATTATAATGCCTCTTCTATCGAAGATTGGCGATAATAATGGCATTTGTTGTCATGATGACTATACTAGGGAATTGTAATGCAGTGGTTTCCCGTTGCCTTCTACATCAGTACGCCGCTGATTCTTCATTGAGTTCCTCTACCTTCAAGGCCAGTTTCTCAACCGCAGGACTAAAGAGTACCCTGCACAGAAAATACTTTTTCGCTTATCCCGGGTCTCGGTCCACTTTCTGTTCAATCGCCAATACTCGCTTCCATCTTCGCCATGAAGAGGGATACAGATAAGGGATTTTCGCCTCTGAGACCATAAGAGTGTACAGGCCGTAGAATGGTGTTTGGACCTAAAGCAATAGGGCCTTTTAAGCATGTTTAATTAATGCCTTTATTACATATCTACCATGATAACAAAGGTAAAGATGTGGGGTATAATATTAACGATTTACAATTTTGATATATTTAGTCACTACGGAGAAAAAAATTGTTAAAAAAGGCCAAAAAATAAAACAGAACAGGGAATTTGAGATCTTACCGTTGGTAATGTGGCACTACAACATATATTTAAGGCAACTAAATTACAATATCTAAGAAATTAATGAATCACATTTTACTAATTTCCATTAATAGCATAATAAATAAATTATTTATATTATCTGTTTACATTTCAAATAAGATGGCTGAGAACAGAAAGCTAATCTGTTGTGAAACTAAGCAGAATCGACGTGAACAATGTTGTAGGTAATTTCCAGAAGATGTCGCACTGATTTATATGTCGCAGTTTTGGTTTTGTTCTGTTACGTTGTTAGCATTGCGTTCAGAGCTTGTAAACAAAGTAATTTGTTAACTCTCGCATTATTTCATATTTTATGATTTTGTCCATTGTTTTCTTGGCGTACTGAGAATGGGTAAATTTAAAGGCCAGAAGGAATATGAAAAAAATAGACGGACGCGAGCATATCGGAAAGGGTTTAAAGGCGTAGCACCCCATAAAAAAAAAGGAAATGGAACGGTTAGTACATGTTGTTATAAGAAATGTAGTACGTATCTGTAATTGCTATTTATGTCTAGATAGATCGACAGCCAATTTAAAGAGGATAGTGATCTTTCGTTCTAAGTGAGATTTGTATGTGGGGACCTCATTTTTATTGTAACCAGTCAGGAGCAACCATGGGCATAGGCGGCTATTGCATTTGTCAATATTCCCACATTTGTGCATCAATAATTGATGCGATTTTTCTTTGAATGAGACTATTATGTAGATACTTAACTTATCTATTATAAATTAAGTTATAATATGGTAGAGACTTATTATTGATGCATAAATGAGGGAATATCGGCAAGTGGAATAGCCGCCATATCATTTATAAACATACATGTATCAATCTTGGGAGACTTTGTGCCTTGGTTACCTGGTCACAAGCTTTGTTTGGGGGAAAAACCTACTTCCAGACTGATTCTGATGAATTTAGTGTTTTAAAAATTCATTCAATTTTTTTATCCAGAGAGAAAGAAGTGATTGTTACAGAGTTACAAATTTCGAATTGTTTTCTCTGAAATAGGGCTCTATATTAGACAGGTATTGTCATCCACCACATTATATCCATTATAAGTCTGGTGTATAAGCCAAGCATTGGGTGTTTACCTATTTGTTTTTAGAAATTTATCGTTGTTTATTTATTATTATTTAAAAAAAACGTGCTACCAATTAGGGAAGTGTTTAATAAAAAAATACTAAAACGTGTATTAGTTTTTTCAATATTTCTCAACCTCTTACTTTTCTTACAATACTTACCATATAGGAATTAGGATACAACATGGCGGATGACAATACCCGGGTATATAGTGCCTTACTCTGAAATTAGCATTTGCATTTGAGCAGTAAATATAGTGAAATTGAAACAAGTAGACTAAGTGTTGTTCGTCACTACATTTACGAGTCCTATTATTATATTACGATCGGGCGTACCCCAGGCAATGCAAAGTGGAAATATCTAGCGGCTAATCCTTCCACCACCGAAAAGAGACCAACGACTTAAACAGTTCAACGACCTTTGGGTCAGCACCGACCATTGCGTCTGATTGGCAGAACACTGGGCCCAGAAACTGAGTCTCTACCTCGGAGACGAAAAAATAACTACAATATATACAATGTGTATCCCCAATTGTGATTGCATGAACAGTAGAGTATAATCAAACCATGGTGTAAGCTTATACAATATTCACTGCTGTTATATTTATGTCTAATACTTTTTTGTAGGGTTGATAATTATCTTAAAAGAGAAGGTGTTATTTTAACATCCACGCCAGACGACGTATCTGACAGCCTTAATCTTGCTGGCCCAATTGCTATGGAGGAAGAGGGCCCAGCTGATGAGACAGTCATTAGCAATCAATCCATTGGGGCCGATGAGCCCAGCCCATTTCTTATGGAGGAAGAGGACCCAGTTAATGAGACTGTTGGCAATCAGTCCATCGGGGCCGATGAGCCCAACACAATTTTGCCAACTGGTACTTTACCAGGCAACGGGATTGTTAACTTGGCTCACCTCTTCACCCAATTAAAAAATGACGTGCACAAACCATTCATGTGCACTATTGCTGACATGGACTTCATAAGGGAGGTGCCCATAAAAAAGCACAGCATAATGACGGTGCAGTTGCTATTTCAATGCCGCATGTGCAACTCCACTAGAAAATACGCCCTTCAGCCTAACGATGAAAACATCGAAGGTAATTTGGTGAACGGCGTGATATCTGGTGGTGTGGGCTTTGCAGCCGCTGAATCAATTTTTGCTGCGTTGAACATCCCTTTCATGAGTGAGAGAAAATTTATGAAAGAGGGACTGAAAGTGTCCGAGCGAATTGGAGCTAGCCTTTCTCAGTCCATGGCTGCAGCTGCGGCTGAAGAAAAACAGTTAGCTTTAGAAGCTGGAGACGTCTTGCCAGATGGCACTCCTTTTATTACAGTTGTGGCTGATGGAATGTGGGCTAAGAGGTCATATAAGACGAAATATAATTCGTTGTCGGGGATGGCGTCAATTATTGGGTACAGGACAAGGAAAGTTGTTTTTGTGGGCACGCGTAATAAGTTCTGCTCCTTGTGTTGTAGAGAAAAAAAAACGGGGAAGAAGGCGCCCCACAAATGCTTTAGGAACTGGAAACGTTCCTCAACTGCCATGGAAGCTGATATAATTGTTGAGGGATTTCGGCGGAGCATACAGACGCAAGGCATTGCTTACACGAGGCTCATTGGTGATGGGGATTCAAGGGTTATGAAGCGTCTATTAGGGGCACAGCCGTACGGATTTACCGTTGCAATAAAAAAAGTGGAATGCCGCAACCATTTACTCAGAAATATGGACGGCCACTTGCGTGGGTTTTTGAAGGCGACTAAGTTCCCCATAGCAGAGCGAAAAGCCTTAGCATCCAACGTTTTCCGCTTTCGCCAGGCTGTGAGAGGCGCGATTAAGCATTGGAAAAATGCAGCTGGCCTTTCATCAATTCGTTGTGAGGGATTGCACAAGGACATTTTAAATGCCCCTAAACACATTACTTGGTCTTCATCATGATTGCCTGGAGTACTATTGCAAAGAGAAAGGCGTAAATGAGTCCAGCTTGTACAATGTGATGACAAAATCTGGCCTAGCTGATGATTTGATAAGATTGATGACCAGGGTCGCACACCATGCTGATTCACTCTTGCTTGATGTTGACAGCAATCTATGCGAACAACTCAATAGCCTAGCAAATAAATTAATTGGTGGCAAGAGAATTTTTTATGGTGCTCGCGGAAGTTACAACATGAGAATGGAAGCCGCATGTCTTCAATTTAACGAGGGTGCCTTTTTAGCAGATGTCGCACGGCGTATTTGTAACATTCGAACCCCAGGGAGTAGAACGAAGGGATACGTTTCACGGGCAAAATTAAGAACGAAACATAACAGGCGACGGCGAGAACTGTTTAAAAGAAGCAAACCGACTCAGTGGAAAGAAGAAGCAGGTCCAGATGAAGATTACGGGGACGTTGAGGATATTCCAGATATCCCAGAATCGCAGTTGCGTCAGAGTAAAGAGCGTTTCCTAGAAGAGTTGAGTTCTGTTGATCCGGAAGAATTACAGTTGAGGACAATGGGTCAAGACCTTTCGGAAGATTGGATGGTGGAAAGGGTGAAACGCCTCACTGCTTCAAATTTTGGTAAAGTGATGTGCTTAAGGCCAACGACCTCAACCCGAAACACTGTGAAGTCGATCCTGTACAGTGATATTTCACGGACTCAAGCCGTAAAGTTTGGGAAAACGAACGAGGATTTGGCCCGGGAAATATTTTGCTGCAAAAACGGCAAGAAAGTGAAAAAATGTGGTCTCTTTGTTGATCCCACGTATCCCTTTCTCGCTGCTTCGCCCGACGGATTAGTTTGTGGAGAGGATGCTCTACTGGAGATAAAATGTTTGTGGGCAGCCACAAAAGCTGAGACGACGTCGCTGGCAGATGCTGTCAGGCAGAAGAAGACTGCAATGTTGAAACTTGGCGAAAAAGGTGTCGTCCAGCTTAAACCAAAAAGTTACTGGCACTACCAGATACAGGGGCAGCTGAACATTTTGAAGGTGAATAAGTGCTACCTTTTCATATACACGCCTCATTGGCAAGAGGTCATTGAAGTTACCAGGGACCAGAGTCTTTGGCGTTCAGTCATGGTGCCAAAACTCGAGAGGTTTTACAAGGAAGCCTTATTATGCGAAATTGTTTCACCACGGTACACCCTTGCAGAGCGGACTAACGACATCAGACAGGCCTTTCTAAGTGTTTTTTAGAATTAGTGCTCGCCCAGTCTCAGTCCTTCCCTCTCTTTGCCATAACGGCGGTCTTTTAGAATTAACAGCCCGTAGGAAATTGGCAGCCCGATATTTAGTACCTTTTATTGCTTTCCAATTTATACGTAGCCTAGTATAAGGAAAGCTTTGTGATGGTCGAAATTTTCGATTTCGAGATTTCAACGGATTTACACGTTTTGAGGTCTCAGGAACCAAAACAAATCTTTTTACGAAATGTCTGTCTGTAGCTCTGTCTGTCTGTCTGTTCATCGATTTCCGGGCAAACTACTCGGCCGATTTTGATGATATTTGGGATGTAGGTTTACAAAAATCATACCTCGAGACAATTTTTTTAAAATGGGGCTTACTCAATTTGGGGGGGGGGGGGGTTATTTTCAAAAATCTCCAAAAAAACGTCTAACAATTTATTTCTCAAATACGGCTCCAACGATTTCTTCTAAATTCACATACAGTATATTGCAGTCGCCATTAATGTTTACAATATGGGGGGGGGGTCGCTTGCCCCTTGATAGTTTCTGTCTGGGGGTAAAAAAAATAAAAATAACTAAATTTGAATGAAAAATGACTAAAAAATAATTTCTCTGCGAAACCTTTCTATCGATGATTTCTACCTTCAGGCATGAATTATGTGTTTAATTGAGTAACGAAACCGAGCAGGTTGCTTTCGCAAAAATCTATTTGGTTTTGTGGAAAAAAGGTTTTTTTTTTTAAATGATAGAAAATTCACGGTGAAACGCATTGCGTATTATAAATTACCGAGCATAAATTATTATCGTGTTTATGAAAAAACTAGAACTTCAAAAATTAAAAATACTTTATTATACGATGCATGAAGTAGTCTTCTAGAACTTAAGTGGGCCAAATCTTTATGAACTTGCTTAGTTAATTAAATAATAAATAAAATGTTAAATTTAATTTCCAATTTCCCTAAGGGCTGTACACTGTTAATGCCTGCTTTGAGCTCTGCTATTTCCCGGGATTGATGTAAATTCCCAAATTTTTGAGGGGGGGGGGGCTATAATCCTTAAAAGAGTCCTCAAGGTTCTGGATGAAAAGGATATCCTGCGTCCAGAACCTTTTGGTATCCGGAAAGGCTGTAGCACACAACAGCAGATTATTAGACTCACTGAGTAGATTAAAAAACAATGGGGCCACAATGTGCCAATTCTTTGAGGCTATACTCCTTAAAAGAGTCCTAAGGGTTCTGGATGAAAAGGATATCCCGAAACCGAAAAAGGTGTCGTCCAGCTTAAACCAAAAAGTTACTGGCACTACCAGATACAGGGGCAGCTGAACATTTTGAAGGTGAATAAGTGCTACCTTTTCATATACACGCCTCATTGGCAAGAGGTCATTGAAGTTACCAGGGACCAGAGTCTTTGGCGTTCAGTCATGGTGCCAAAACTCGAGAGGTTTTACAAGGAAGCCTTATTATGCGAAATTGTTTCACCACGGTACACCCTTGCAGAGCGGACTAACGACATCAGACAGGCCTTTCTAAGTGTTTTTTAGAATTAGTGCTCGCCCAGTCTCAGTCCTTCCCTCTCTTTGCCATAACGGCGGTCTTTTAGAATTAACAGCCCGTAGGAAATTGGCAGCCCGATATTTAGTACCTTTTATTGCTTTCCAATTTATACGTAGCCTAGTATAAGGAAAGCTTTGTGATGGTCGAAATTTTCGATTTCGAGATTTCAACGGATTTACACGTTTTGAGGTCTCAGGAACCAAAACAAATCTTTTTACGAAATGTCTGTCTGTAGCTCTGTCTGTCTGTCTGTTCATCGATTTCCGGGCAAACTACTCGGCCGATTTTGATGATATTTGGTATGTAGGTTTACAAAAATCATACCTCGAGACAATTTTTTTAAAATGGGGCTTACTCAATTTGGGGGGGGGGGGTTATTTTCAAAAATCTCCAAAAAAACGTCTAACAATTTATTTCTCAAATACGGCTCCAACGATTTCTTCTAAATTCACATACAGTATATTGCAGTCGCCATTAATGTTTACAATATGGGGGGGGGGTCGCTTGCCCCTTGATAGTTTCTGTCTGGGGGTAAAAAAAATAAAAATAACTAAATTTGAATGAAAAATGACTAAAAAATAATTTCTCTGCGAAACCTTTCTATCGATGATTTCTACCTTCAGGCATGAATTATGTGTTTAATTGAGTAACGAAACCGAGCAGGTTGCTTTCGCAAAAATCTATTTGGTTTTGTGGAAAAAAGGTTTTTTTTTTAAATGATAGAAAATTCACGGTGAAACGCATTGCGTATTATAAATTACCGAGCATAAATTATTATCGTGTTTATGAAAAAACTAGAACTTCAAAAATTAAAAATACTTTATTATACGATGCATGAAGTAGTCTTCTAGAACTTAAGTGGGCCAAATCTTTATGAACTTGCTTAGTTAATTAAATAATAAATAAAATGTTAAATTTAATTTCCAATTTCCCTAAGGGCTGTACACTGTTAATGCCTGCTTTGAGCTCTGCTTTTTCCCGGGATTGATGTAAATTCCCAAATTTTTGAGGGGGGGGCTATAATCCTTAAAAGAGTCCTCAAGGTTCTGGATGAAAAGGATATCCTGCGTCCAGAACCTTTTGGTATCCGGAAAGGCTGTAGCACACAACAGCAGATTATTAGACTCACTGAGTAGATTAAAAAACAATGGGGCCACAATGTGCCAATTCTTTGAGGCTATACTCCTTAAAAGAGTCCTAAGGGTTCTGGATGAAAAGGATATCCCTCACAGGGCTTTCATTTGATCTGCAATACGTTATACCTTTGCATTTGAAAATTCCGAGATACCACCTATGACCCCCTGAAACTCCCCTTTCGGACTCCCCGAAAAAAACATTTGATTGCACCATAAGGTAGTTCAATCTTGACTTTGTTATCGTAGATTTTTACCGCATTTCAAAATTCCTCGTAAAAACCGAGATATAGGGGGTGTCCGGGTGGTCTGGAACACCCTGTATATATTACGAACAAACAGGAAAGCAAAAACTTTTTCTCATACGTGACTGTACATATCAAAATTGTAAGTCAATACATTTATTTACATCCCATATCATTGCCTTTTTAATTATGGTAGACATTTAATGCAATCATAAATCATAATTTTATTGGAACATGCTTCACATGTGTTTATACATATGTCAAAACACCATTCTACGGCTTGTATTCTCATAAAGAATACAAAATGTAAGGAGACGCCACTGCTATAACTGCGGCCTGGAAGATACGGCACGCCACTGCTTTTTGGCTGGATGAAGGAATATAGGAACTCGGCTGATATTGAGGCATAGAGGGTCGTAAATATATCAGATGATGAGTCATCACTCACACCCTTCGCTCGTATACCTGCTGCCGACCCTCAAGAATCTCCCAATGTGTGTTGACAACTTGACAAAAATTGAACTATTCTAAAAAATTATTCTCTTTTTGCTCTGTGGTACCAAATATGGAATTGCCAAAATTTCCTACGGGCTGTTCACTCATAAGGCATTACTCCGAAGCTCAGCTATTTTGAAGAGTGTATGGTATTGTAAAGTTATTTATAAATTAAACGAAAGTTACTGTTATTATTTTAACGAGTTTTATATAGATAAGTCCAGTGGCCCGCTGAACCTTGCCCTTCCGACGATCCCATTGATTTTTGGGACATTATTGGTATTGCATACAGGCTGTACATATACCTATACAGGCTCTACTAGAGAAGGAAAGATATGGAAAATTAGAGGGAAACGAACCCGAGTCTCCATCTCGCCAGGACGGTATGCTGACCACTGCACCAAATCCGACTGACGGATCTAATACAAGCGGCAAGGGACCAGTCGAGACTTGCTTGCCATTTGTATTGTGTGCCTTAGCTGGACGCAGAACTCATTGATTTATTTTAATTTCAGATATTTGTGACGACAGTGGAAGTAGCGACACCGAAGAAGAGCAGTACACGTCTATGCTTAGCACATGGTGTCGCATAGGCAATTACAGGTCTGATATTAGAGAGCGTGTCATCATTTCTAAGCGGAGCATCCGTTTCAAGATTTTATCGCCAGAAGATCGTAAGTTACACGCCTTTATGTCGCCTAAATTTCATAACTCAGACCATCCGCGGTTCTTTTATTCTAACTCATAGGGAGCATAGGTCTGCTTTACAGTCCGTTTAAGAAGACATCCTACGTAGAATAGTATCACCCCAAAATTTGTTGTTTTTATTTACTTATTTTTATTTATTTAATTAAAGCAAGTCATTAAAGATTTGGCTCTTAGAAGTTGTAGAAGACTACTTCATGCATCATATAATATAAAATATTAAATTTTTGGTACCTTAGTTCTTTCATAAATACCAGACAGGACTAAAATTTCGCGTAATCTGGGGTTCTGGAAGAACTACAAAACTGAGAAGTATAAATAGCCGATTATATGATGCACGAAGTAGTCTTCTACAACTTAAATGAGCCAAATCTTAAAAACTTGGTTAGTTAATTAAATAAGGAATGAAATTTCGGGCTGCCAATTTCCTACGGGATGTACACTCTTAGAGATTTCAAAATAATTGGCAAACAAATGACGTCAGTCTTTTTGACAAAATAAATTAATTCATCTTCAACAGCCGCAAAGGTATGAACATAGTCAGATAAAAAATAATATTAAATACAAACTTTCTTGTTACTCTAAAAAAGTAAAGGGCTTTATATTGATTTTATACAATAGCAGTAGTTGAGTCAGCTGAATGCTCTGCTATTTGAGAAAGCTTATAATTTTTCATCTGTGTAACTAACAAAAAATTAATTGATTCGGCCAAAAAAATTAGGTGTCATTTGTTTACAAAATATGCAATTTCTACAGTTACAGTGAATACCCTCTTGTCCATGGGATACGAAAAGCTCCCTAAAGGCGGACGAACTGGATCCTGGCAACAAGTGACGGTCAACGGCATAGGATGCGGAAGGCAAGGGGAAACCACCGCATTATAGGCCCAAGTGGCATCCCAAGAACTAGCAACCATGTATAATTCGAGGCATCTAAGTCACATGTTGCTGCTAACCAGCCATCCGGCTGTGACTTGAAAAAAAAAAAAAATTCAATTTTCAATCACTACTGTTGTAGTATGGTTAATAACTAAAGCCAACAAAATCGAACTGTTTACACCTGACGACCGAAAAATCAAGTTTTTCTACCATCTATGGCAAGAACCAAAATTCCTGGTGAACTCGAGTCAAAGTCAATAAATAAATATTATTGCGACATTTTTTAATTTTAATCACTCAAATTAACGTACTTAATGTAGCTAAGCCCAACATCCTATCCATATTGACTGAAAAACAAAGACATTACCTGAGATGAAAACACTTGTAAGGTTTTTCTTCTCCGATTGTCTCAGCATGTTTTTCATTTTATTTCAGAACATGTGATGAGCTTCTCGATAAAATGGGCCAATGTAATAAGAATGCTGTGGCACTGCGGGACACAGGACCCCGTAATATTCTTATACCTCCAATTGGATGCTGTGAAAGCGCTGAAAAAACGTTTAGGCATGGATTCCCACGATTCCCCCTACCAGTATAATCCTATAAGTGATGGTAAGTTGCTTATTCTTGAGCGGAATCGTTCCTAATTTTAGGAAAACAACAAGGCCTTATTATTTAAATTCTCGTACACAATCCGTAGAGGCTATATTGGCATAATCGTTATTTGAAGACCTCGTGAAATATACATACAGTATATACTTTGATAATGAACATTGGTTAATCTGTAAAATAAGTTATTCTGAAAAGAATCAGACGACGCATTCCAGAAGTACGACTAACTTAATTGTTTTGTTTTTTTTAGGGTTCAGCGATAGTTACAGTGTATTATCACAGTTTATATATTTTAGGAGGTTTACATAGAGAATTTTTGTCAATATAAGGGCTCGAGACCAAGAAATTAATATTTGGCCATAAATAAATTTTCTTTTGTTTCAGTGGAATCGCATAAAAGATTAATTATATCATTGGAAAAAATTACGGATGAGAACAAATTAGTTGTGAACGATATTGTTGACAAGGCTCGTCTGCAGGAACTTTCTGACCAGGAAGTGCTGGTGCTTTTGGCTCTAGCGACTGCACCGGTAAGTTTAAATTTGTGAACGCCATTTAATGCGGATCCCATGGTCGTTTGGAAAGTCTCAGTGAAAAATAATGATTGCATGGCGGTGCCGTGCAGTTTTTCTTTTCGAGGCTTTACAAACTATCGTGGACCCACTCTTAGGCGCTGTACACACGAACGATTCTACATACGTGAGTTGCCGACGTCGTCTTCCTTGTAGCAAATGGGCTTGGCGAATGGTTGGAGCAAAACCACAGGGTCTACTTCAGAAGATTTCCACGAGCTGGCAAATCCCATCCCGTGGCTGGAGATCGTTATCAATATGGCTGCTAGTGTAGCCTGCACAAGCTAAGTACAGAGTTTTTGACCGGGTCCAGGTATCCGTTCTGCTTGCTGCAATGTGTAATACTTGGATATTTTTTGCGTTGGTACTTATGATTAACGGGTACCTCGTAAGGGATATTATGGCTCCCGCCGCTCCAGTTAATATATTTCTATGGAAAATCCGTGTACTTTCTAATGCCAGCCTCAGAAATCTTCTAAGTCGACTCTGGTTTTCCCAATTACCAATTTGTTACAATGAAAATAACAAATATACGAGAGAACTCCTACATGCCTTCTTTTTTATCAATTGGTGTAGGCACAGAGATAGATAATATGAGTAGTCAGTTCCCTGGTAATTAATTTGCATAAAATTAAATTTCGGTTCCCTCGATTGTCCCTATCCCAAAGCACGGAATTGATTGATGGGACGATTGCATAGAAGTTGCATAACAGACCAATACCTCTAGTACGAGTGAACCCGTACATGCATTCCTATTTATCAATTAGTATTGGTACCGTAATAGATAATTATGAGTACTGTAAATAAATTGTCCTAGGGGTAAATTTTGAGTTTTCCCTATCCTAAATTGATTGATGGGGCAATTGTGCCGTCTATAATGGACAGGCGAATATAATATTGTACTATACAACAATAATGTCAATATGTCATGGTATGCATTGCACTCGGGCACAATAATTACTTTAAAAAATAATTTTTGTCTTCAAAAACAAAACCTTGCTTGGAAAAACAAACAGTTCAATGTTGTTGCTCTATTTATTACCTAAAATATACATGAAGTTAGAAAGCAATGATTGATATTTACAAATGAAAGATTTTTTTTTGTAATTCATGAAAATGAAATCAACCCTTTTTTACCCTAAACCAAACTGTCAAGGGGGAAGCGACCTATTGGATTTATCATTCACATTAGTACCAACTGAATTATTTTCATGTCAGTTAAAAAAAAAGATTGGACCGTTTTAGAAACTTTTTTATACTTTTTTTTAAGTTTTTTTTGCGCAAAATAGAAAAAATTGTCCCGTGATAAATTTCTTAAACCTACCTCGTACATGCCGAATGGCATCAAAATCCATTGAGTAGTTGTTCCAGAAATCAACGAACAGAGAGACATGTCGTAAAAGCCAGTTTTGGGTTCTAGAAACGTAAATCCACTGAAATCAATCTCGAAATTGAAAACATCGGTCATCACAAAGCTTTCCTTATACTTTATATAAGGAGGAAAGCAAAAACGTCGGCACTTCGCGCGTTTCGAAATGTCCGGTCTTAAGAGCCATAGCAATTTTTTGGAGAGCCATTGGTTCCGTGACCCCTGCCACCCGCGGCAGTACCCCCATCAATATTAGTCGTATGAAATAGGTTCTAGGATCATGGACGGATGGGACATCTCTTCATGGTTATCAGTAATGGACATGGCTGAGTCTTCGACAAGGAATGAACGTGTATTAAACGATGCACGAAATATTTATACTAAGAGAGTCAGCTCTGCTTAACACGAATAAACTAAGTTTGCAGCTGCTTAGCCTTGATTGGCTAAAACCCAGAACTTGGCATCCATATAATATAACTCCGCTAGGAGAGCCTAATACAATAAAGTAACTATTATTATTATAACAATTTCTAAGTATTAACATTGAAAATACTAGTAAAATATGACTAAACTATTAGCTGAAATGTATTAGGGGTCCTGCCACAGCTAGCATAGTTGTCTAGCTATCTCATTAATAAGTAAATGTATTTATTTCAGATTCCAGACTCAGCAAGTATTGCTGGCTAATGCTAATTTATACTTACAAAACAACTCGGTGGGCGTATAAGCAAGTACGGTGTTCTTTCTAAAAATCCAGCAATCCTGACATATTTGCTTCTAACTTAACGAAATGACACTTCTTGTACTAATGTCATATTGGCCTAGCCTATATGCTGTAGTTAGCCTATTATAAAAAATATCAAAGAACTTGCAGTTTAATGTGATTAGTAGAACCTAGTACTGTTTAGAACTTTCGTCTTCAAAAAATTTACGAGGTCATTGATACAGAACCATAAACCGTATACTAAAGAAATTACAGACCGATATTCCCTCAGGTGATTGGGTCAAAGTCTAATCCAGGGTACAAGGTTACAAAGACAGGAAACGAACTTGTACTGTATGTACAATGACATTGTCAAAGGTACTGTACCTACATATATTTTCAGAATATCGACAATGTAATTAAATACAGTATATAAACAAGCATAACAAATATTATTTTCTAATTGTAAATTCAAGGAGAATTATTAATTTTTATCACAAAATTTAGTAGGCTATACAATACAATAAAATACAATGTATATTTCCGTTAAATTATGCAATACCAGTTAAGTATAAAATAAAATCGTCAGAATATCGTCAAAATCAGGTAGTTCTGTCATAGTCATTGTGCTAGTGCCTCAGTGACAGTGTAGAAAGCTTTCTCTAAGAGATGGTTATGAAGGCCTACATGATTAACCTATATTAACATTTAGATGACATTCAGTAAATTTTACAGATGTTGACGAGCGTTTGGAAGTACACAGGATGAGAGAATACCATTTGCAACCTAAAATAAACTCTAAATTACTACTTACTACACTACTTAATTAGGGCCAAATCGCTCCCCCTCTCGGAACACCAATGCCACTGACTTCTTTACCAAGTTGAATTCTAATGGAAATAGTAATTGTATAGCTACTAAACACCAATTCACCATAATTTTAAGAATGAATTTATAAACAACACGGATCGTAACCGTTAACAACCTTTTTGTGTAAATACCAAACCAGTGGAGTCAGTGTCCGGATTGATTGGGCCTTATCAGTGATTAAATAAAATAAGCTTTGTTAGTCTTTGTTTGACTGAGGACCTATTTTTGTGAAAGCCAAGAGTGACATTTTTTCCATGAACATGCATCATTAGTTGGGCATATTTGCATGCAATAGTTTTAATGAGTTGCGTTTCGTGAAGGTCCTCAGTCAAGCAATCAGTTAAAGAAAAATATGAGGCCTAAGGGTTGCACCAGAGTGAAATAATTGTTCACCTCGCAAACCACCTTCGCCACGGGGTTTTTTACTGTAGGGCATTTATCAAGTATGACTTTGCAAACAGTATCGCAATATTTACAAACTTCATAAACCCAATTTGAAGGAGTTATTAGTCCACCTCCATTCACATACTTCGTGAATGAACATGGGTTCGCAATTAATGTACAGTAATTGTGATCGTGTAGATGCACACTTGCGCCATCAGCAGAATAACTATGGTCATCCAACTGACATAAAAGCGCCGAGCATTCTCTACACGAAAGCTTTTTTTTTATACTTCTCACAAAATATCCGGCAATGTAATAAATAATACAATTGCGGATTTCACTAGAAGTCTCCTCATAGCCTAATTGCAAAGCCTCAGCATCTAAGGTGTCCTCCTCAGGAGACTCATTAAGAGACCGCTTGCAACAGCGAAATTCAACGATGGAGCTACTGCTTTCTTCATCGAAATCTATGCAGTTGCCTCTCTCAGAAGATCTTATGGCGTTGTGCAATAACAACTTCTTTGGAGCAGCTTTAAATTGTAAGCAATTGGGGTTATTGTTGCACCCACTTTGCCGTCTTATTTTACCAAACAGCAATTCAATGTGGTCTTGCGAAATTTTATAAGTAAGAAAATATCGCAGTGGACTTTCTGGCATAGAAAACATAGTCCGTGCCAAACCAATGGCACTTCGCAATGATGTTACAAAACCCACAGCAAACATCTTTCTTTCATGTAACTTTAATGGAATGTCATCGCATAATAGATCATTAAAATAATCAATAACGTGCAAAACCGTCTCTTCAAGGAATCCAATATTGGCAGGCCTAATTGGCTGCTTGAATCCCTTCCCAAAAGGATTTCGGCAATTTAATATGTCGAAGGCTTGGTCTACTACTCTTATAAAATTAGTAGTTGGCCCACTGTCCAAGAACCCAAGAACTTTGATGTGGCGGAGAAAGTCAATAGCATCAGCCACGCCACTACTCATCGTTTGAGCAGCTAGGGCTACGTTCATGACTTTGTTCCTAAATTTAATGTGCTTGCCGGGGTTAATTTATTTGCCAACTTTAGGCCCTCAATCCCTTGCAACTCCTCGAGTCTTTCAATGAAGGCCCAAGAAATAGCTCCTGCGGCTGACGACGATTTTTTTTTTAGCGAAAGAGTTGCCAGCCAGTTTCAACATATGGCACGGGTCCATAAAAACAAATACCTCACTAATGCTTTCAGGATGTGAGAATGTATGCTCTCCATTCTTAATGTCGCAACCTAACACCCGTAACGCTGCTACATTTGAATGAGCACCATCACAAGTGATGGAGCGAACATTAATGCCGACGCCATGAAGCTGGTACATCGCTGTCATGAGTATCGTACTGAGCAGATTAGCGGTTATTTTATCAATAAAAAAGTACGCTAAAGGGCACTTAAAAGCTTGCGACAATGAGACTACCAGCAACACTAATACCTCCGTAGCAGGCTTTTCAGGCTCCAAAGACGCAATACTTCCTAAATCGACATAACCGCTAATATTTTTTTTGCCTTTGTCGTAGGCGATTTGAGTTCGAATGCTCATCGAATCAAATACAAGGCCTACATTTTGCAAATAAGGCCTTGAACTCTTGTTTCCACCTTAGTAGACTTAGTATAACAGATGACATTATTCCCGGCTCAGCATCCACATTACAAATCCATTGGGAGATAAGTCTTGGATGCGGAAGACAAAATTTTGTTCGAAGGTATTTGTATGCCTGCGGTGAATAACACTGTAATGTAAGAGCAAAAGTTTTGGTTGCATTAGAGTAACGTCTGCCCTCTACCCTGCCTTCATTATTCATTGATTCCATGAAAAAATTCAAAGGAAACTGTGAATAATGCTCTTCCAACCACTCACTAACATCGTTAGAGCACAGCTGTTTAGCTTTAAGATCTTTAATTAAGGCACACATATTTTCAATTTTAATGTCACGCCGTTTCAACTTAACTTCGCCTCCAGACTCTTCACTTTCTCTCTCAAAGCCGCCTTCGTCGGTGTTGGAGGTGTTGGGATGAATGCCTGTATGCTTGCGTCGCGAAATCGAAGACACTCCTCCGGATCTTCAGTTACGTCAGCATCAATTATCTGGAATTGAATAAAATTAAATCTGTAAAAGCATGTAGGGTAGCCTGAACAGAAAAATAAATATTCTGCTGCGTGTGAGAAGCGCCATGATTCTTTTACTCCGCTTGTTCTTTCGGCTGATGGCTCCTCAAACAAAATATTTTTGCCAAACACCTCGCTGAGAGACTAAGTGCTAAATGGGTTGGCTGAGAACCTCAATTACTGCATAGCATTCTTTGGAGCAGCAGGGAAGTGCATACGGAACCCTTATTTTTCGTTCACGCCAACGACCAAACCAAGTTGGATCCGCCATAACATAGCCTTTTCTAAACTGAGGCAAACTTGGTAGAGTACACAGCGTTGGAAGGGAGCTGGATGCTGAGACTACACTAGTTAGTCTTAGTGCGGGTCCTGGTCCTGGTCATCATGAGTAGAGGAAGAAGAACGCAATGATCCACAGTAAAATACTTTAATAGTGACCGGTTTCGGATAAAATCCATCATCAGACTAACAACACATGAAAAAACGCCAGCTTATATACTACGGGATGGGAGTGGGAGGTGGAGGCAGGGGTTGAGTACATAAATCGAGTAGTGGGGATACTGTTTGAAACATTATATCGTTCGTGAGAACCTCGTTATTTCTAATAGCCTTTCTAATCTCTAAGCTTTCTAACCTGTCTAATAGTCTACCTTTATTACAACAATGCAGAATTTTAAAATCTTCAAAATTACATGAGTGCGAGGTACTTGAGAGGTGGTCCGCAAAAACTACATTGGACAGAGTGGGCGCAATTTTAAGTTTCGCTTACGTGAGCATAAAAATGCGATCGGTAAAAATGACTGTACCTCAGCTTTTGCAGACTACCTCTCAAGTAACTCGCACTCATGTAATTTTGAATATTTTAAAATTCTGCATTGTTGTAATAAAGGTAGACTATTAGACAGGTTAGAAAGCTTAGAGATTAGAAAGGCTATTAGGAATAACGAGGTCACGAACGATATAATGTTTCAAACTGTATCCCCACTACTTGATTTATGTACTCAACCCCTGCCTCCATCTCCCACTCCCATCCCGTAGTATAGAATTCATATGTTGTTAGTCTGATGATGGATTTTATCCGAAACCGATCACTATTAAAGTATTTTACTGTGGATCATTGCGTTCTTCCTCCTTTACTCATGATGTTCTCCAAGTTCCACGAAGTCACCAAGGAAACTCTCACAAGGACTGGTCGTGGTCACCTCCGAATTAATCGTGTGACTTTACTATGTTCCCCAAGTGGTTCGGAATCCACTATAATCAGGAGGACCAGCCTGTCAGTCAACTCTCCTTCTCCCCGAGGTGAAGGAGTCTGCCCTTAGGGTGCCTCAAGTTAAGAAACAGTCTCACCCACCCCCCCCCCCACCCAAACAGCTTTGTTTTTCGTGTAAAAATAAACTACAGTTCTGTATATATATTGTGAAAACATACAAAATTTCGAGAACTAAATTACTATTAAATACCTACTCGAAAACGGGAATTGGAATTGTACTTACCATAGGTGATGGCGATGGTGATGGCGATGGCTCAGGCATTATTTTTTGTAAAACCCGCCTTGTAGACTTCTTTTTTTGGAGATGTGCAGGCAATTCAAATTTAGTAGGGACAGCATCCGGCTTCAATAGTTTTCTGTAGGAATTTGGCCGTACCAGGTAACTATCTTCCTCAAAATGGTCACCACAGATCCTACTATACTTTGTAGGTTTCCACTGATCCCTTCGCACAGCTATTACCCATTTCTTCAGTAGCACTGGATCATTCAATGGAAATCTAAAAACAAATATTACAGAAATAAATTATTATTATATTTTATATATTATATATATATATTAGGGTTACGGTTTTCATAATATCCGATATGTCTGAATAAACAATCCAACTAGCCCTCGGCTTACATGTAGCTGCCAGCTGGTATTACCAGACCTTAAGGAAATAGCAATTCTCTACAGTTCTAGGGGTAAATAAAAATCAGCCAATTTAACGTTTCCTACCGAATATAAAAATTAAATTTACATAAATTATTTCAGTCAATTATGTTGAGTGGATTCTAATATCTTGAGAAAAAGGCTATATCTAATTAATAATAATATTTCGTAATTCAATATGTAATTCTTTTATATTTTAATAACATTTAATTTAGCAGGATTCAAGGATTTAAAAGATATAAAATATTAATGTTAAAAAGATTTCAAGTTTTGCCAAAAAAATATAAATATAAAAATGTGTAATAAACAAACATTCTTTTCTCTTTCTTTTTTGATCACAGACAGAAGCGACAATATATTTTATTTTCTGCTGACACTTCTTCTGCTTTAAGTTGTAAACAAATATATTTTCCAACACCCTTTCCCAATCTTAAAGCATTTTTTTTTTTTTTTTATAGATACAATATAAGTAATAATTACTGAACAATTTTTTTTTCTTTCTTTCCTCATTTCTTTCTACCATATAATAGATAATACAATACAATATTAAATTAATATTTTACTAACGAAACCTTTAAACTTTTCTCCATTCAATGGCTTAGTCAGTATATCAGCTTCCTGCAAGTTTGTTGGACAGTGCTTTTTATCAAAAATTTTATTATCATATGCTTCATTGATAAAACAGTATCTAAGATCTATATGTTTACTTCTCTTATTGAAAGTACCATTTTTTATTAAACATATGGCGCTATTGTTGTCAACATTCAACAGCACTTTAGGCGCTAAACCTAAAAGTTCTACAATAATTGATTTTAAATACATTACTTCTTTTATGCATTCAGCGGCTGCAATATATTCAGCCTCAGTACTCGAGGGGGCCACAATGGATTGCCGTCTCGAGCTCCAAGCAATGGGAACTCCATTGAGTTTACATAGGTATCCCGTTGTGCTACGCCGTGTCTTATCATTTGCGAAATCAGAGTCAGAATAAATATCTAGTGTTTTTAAATCACCCCCACTTCTAAAAAATAAACCCTTATCAAATGTCCCTTTCAGATATTTCAACGTTTTCTTCAAATTATTTACATCATATTTTGTAGGATTATCTTGACTCCTTGCTTCGAATCCCACCGCATAGCTTATATCTGGTCTTGTCTTAGTTGATAGGTACAGTAAGTTGCCCACAGCTGATCTATACGGAAAATTGATATTTGTATCATTTTCAGTTTTATCTCTTTCATTCATTTTCATAATGGGTGTATCAGATGGAGTGCATTCACTCATAGTATATTTTTTCAAAACTTCATGGCAGTATGTTTTCTGTGACAAATGTATGCCATTTCCATCTCTTTTTATACCCATTCCCAAATATTGTTTGGGATTATTATTTACTGTAATTTTAAATAGTTCTTTTAAATCATTCATCAAAGCATTCACTTCATCGATAGGTCCTATCATCAGGCCATCGTCGACATGGACGGCCAGGTATACATTTTTATTTCTGGATATATAGGTGCATGGGTCTGATTTAGTGGATTTGTATCCGAGTTTCTCGAGTGCGTCTTTAAGTTTCTTGTACCAGCATTTAGGAGCCTGCTTCAGACCATACAGAGAACGGTCTAAACGACATATTTTTCCTTCTTGAGGAGGAAACCCTTCAGGTATGTACATATATATAGTTTCTTCTATGTCGCCACATAAAAAGGCAGTCTTGATATCAAAGGTTTTTAAATCTAAATTTTTCGCCGCTGCGATAGCAAATAGAATTCTTAATGTAGTCATATTTACTACTGGACTAAAAAATCTCGTTATAATTAATGCCATATTGTTGCTCATATCCTTTAGCAACGAGTCTAGCTTTCCGTATGCCATTATCTTTTATTTTAAATACCCACATCGAGTCTAGTATTTTATGACCTATAGCCTCACTGGCTTTTACATACGACCATGTATTATTCTCATTCAGAGAATTAATTTCATCATTTATAGCATTTTGCCACAGATTCTTGTCTTTACTAGAAAGAGCTTCAGAGTAGGTCAATAGTATACTACTTTCATTCAAGTAATCAGTAAGATTAGTAAGATCACTTACATATTCGTTCATCTGCGGAGTATGTACCTCTGATCGAAGTCGGTTTCCCCTAGTCCAGCCATGATTTTCTGCCTGTTCATCTTCTGAAGTGGTTTCTCCACTTTTTTCACTTTCTGGGGTTTCAGGCACGCTGTTGTCGTTTTCATTGGTTTCCTTTCCGGCATTTTCCTTGTCTAAATCCAATACAACAATTTCATTAGAAACAATGTCATTATTTAATTTTGTACCTTCAGGGACGAATGTGACATCTCGTGATATGACAATTCTTTTGTTTTTATCATCCCATAAACGATAACCGTTTGTAGAGTAACCTACAAATATAAATTTCTCAGACCTAGGGTCAAGTTTCTTGATACCTGTTAATTTCTTGCAATATGCAATACTCCCAAATATTTTCAGTTTAGATAAATCAGGTCTTCATCCTGTCCAGAGCTCTATCGGCGTTACCTTTAGAGATGCCGTAGGGCTTCTATTCATTAGGTATGTACTTACAAAAAGTGCTTCTCCCCACATTTCTTTTCCAAGACCTGAATCAAATAGCAAAGCACGAACTTTGTCACACAAAACACCATTTATTCTCTCGGCCCGGGGGTTCATTTGAGGGGAATAAGGAGCCGTATAATCTAATCTAATTCCTTTCTTTTTACACCAAGCTTTCAGAGCTTCACATGTGTATTCTCCGCCATTATCACATTTTATTGTTGATATTTTCCTTTCCAACATATTTTCTACTCGTGCAGCATAGGCCTTAATTGTTTCAGTTACCTCAGATTTAGCACTTAACAAATATACCTCGCAGTAATGAGTATAATCATCCAAGAGAGTCATGAAATATTTTTTTTTGTTATAAGTCTCAACTTCTACTTGACACACATCCGTGTGCACAATTTCAAGGGGTCTTTTTGCTCTTGGCAGTTTTCCATTAAAAGGATCTCTCTTTTGTTTTGCTGTTATACATGTTTCACATGCGATTTTGGAGTTTTTAAATTTTAAACCCAAAGAAATATTTTTAAGTTTATTCATATTTTCCAAGCTCAAATGTCCTAGTTTTCTATGCCATTTAGTTAGCAAAACCATACCACTTTCTCTGTCATTTAAATCAACTGTAAGTAGCCCAGAACCTGTTTTCGGTCCTTATAATATTATTTTACTATCGTTTTTAACAGTAACTCCATTTTTATCAAATGAGACAACTACACCATCTCTTTCTGTCATCTTAGAAACGGATAACAAATTACATGTTAAATCTTTAACGTAAGATACATTATTAATTACACAATTTTTCGACTTAATCATGTCAACTACTTCTGAGACCATAGTATGATTATTGGCTACAGTAAACTTCTCGTGTTTTTCCTGAGTGTTCTCAAGTATATCTAAGTCATTGCAGAGATGAGAGCTCGCGCCCGAATCCATAGTGAATATTCTATTTGACTTCGAGAAGTATTCTGTTGCTAGAAAAACTAATTTGTCTGAGTCCCTATTGCCTCCCTTCTTAGGGTAATTTGGAGGTCTGTGTACCGTTCTTATCTAAAAAATAACAATCGCTTTCTTTATGATTTGATTTTCGGCAGATCCTACAGAAAGGTTTAAGATAATTATTTGAGGACTGTTTGCCCCTTTCCCATTTGGTGGCGAGCTTATATTTCGTTGTAGGATTATTATTATAATTATAATTTCTCTTGTAATTTCTATTCCATTTACTAGGCTCTACTTTAAAAACAATGTTATCTTCACCACTTGCCACCTTAACTCTATCTTCTTCTAGACTCAATCGAGCTGTTAAATTAGATAAGGTTTGTTCAGCTTTAGGTGTTGAGTCCCAAGCTGTTTGAAATGATTCAGGAAGGCAAGAGATGATTTTTGATACAATCATAGTGTCAGATACTTTTTCACCCAAAGCCTGAAGTTTAAAACTTATGTTCTTAATCTGAGAAATATTATCATAGGCCTTTCCTGATCCTGAAGTCCATTTGAAATTATAAAATTTTGCGTATAAAGCACACATCTGTTGCGCTGTGTCTCTCTCTCTCCCTCCTTTCCATTTAACGTGTGCTGTTGCATAAAATTTGTTGTTGTTCTATATTTTTTAACACTGGTAGATAGATTACACCCGCTTTGGACGCCGTCAATCCCACCTTGGTGGGTCACTGACAAAGATTGATTGATTGATTGATCTGATATATATCTTTTAGAGTGGTATACATTTTTGCGCCTGTCTGTATAGTCATAAGATGCACTAATACCTGCTTGTCGACGGAGTTTGTTATGTACCTCTGCACCTTTGCATCATTTTGGCTGTGTAGTTTCAACTCATCTGGATCTTTTGGTGGCTTTCTTGATCCGTCTGCTATTCCCATTAGGTCACAGGATTTCAGTAAAATATCGATTTGAAATTTCCAGATTGTGTACGTCTCGGCATCTCTCAGTTGCAGGACTCTCAGTTGTCCCTACAGAACCTTGTTGGTTTAAAACATAGATTTTAGGTTTAAAAACAGTCAATAATCAAAAGGCGTTTTCTAACATTTTGAAAACTAATCAAAATGGCTGCTTCTTCTTGCACACATGCACAGCCAACCTACAAGTTTCAGTAGAAAAATAAATGTTTTATAACCAAAAAAAATAAATATCTTTACTGTTTTTTGGTTTAATTAATATAATTATTTGTTTATTATTAATTAAAAAAGATTTTTAAATATTTCAACTTATTATTTTCTTCAAATTTTAATTGAGCCATCTCACTGGCTAACATAAGCACCCAGATCGTCGATTCTTCTGCTACATAAGCTAAGCATAAATGTTCAATTTCCTACATTCCGTGACCATGGCCATAAGGCGCCCATTCCACCGACCGGCTAGGGCTCTTTATAAAAACGGTGACGTGGTAGCAGACATTGAAGACATAGGTGACGTTTCCACAGACCTCGCATTGCAGAATGCAAATGACATTGACGGAAATTAGAATTTTTCTTTTTATAGAAATCTATTAAAATGTTTGTACTTAACATATCCCATGACGCCATTATTTAATTTTAGTTTGTTTGTTTGTGATTTTACTGTATGATCATTGATCAATTTTAACTATGGCATAGAGGAAAATAAACATTTCCGTCAATTCTGCATTGCGAGGTCGGTGGAAACTCCGCCTAAGTCTTGAATGTCTGCTACCACGTCACTGTTTTTGTAAATAGCCCTAGCCGGTCGATGGAATGGGCGCCTAAGAGATAGACTCCCCTGGGGGTATCACTCAGTAGTCAGTGTTGAAAGTTCTCTTGGCACTCACCAGGGGCACTGACTAGTTTCCCGCCAGTATTTAAAATCTTTATTAGCTCTCAATTTTCAGTAAGTAATTGAAAGTGTTCTCATTTATTAGCCTAGACATGTAACATCTTTTATTTTAGCTCAGCAATCACTCTTCTGTATATGCAATACTATAATTTTCAGTGATTTTCACACAATATACGGTATTCAGTAATAACAAAAGCTTATTTTGCGCGAAATAGTTCGTAGTGCATAGACATAGTTAATCTGTGATTAATATAGTGATATATATGGAAAGACTAATTACCGTCTCTACGCTATTTGTAATCATAGACTACAACAACAACTAAACTGCTCATTTCACATGACACGTATTGTAGGTTTAATATAGTACTGGTGTAAAATGTAATCGGCGTAGCCTAATATTCGAGAGCTAGGTAGACCCATGATCTATGGTATTAAATACTGAATTAAACATAACGGAATCTTAGCTGTCTTTTAAATCAACACGTCGGAGGCCTATAAAAACTATTTATTTCAATTTTCAGCTAATGTAGAAAATGTCATCGTTTCATTAGCTCAGTTTTTTTTTATATTTTTAAATGCCTTGATACAACGTCGACTAGGCCTATAATTATGTTGCTTTAATATTTCTTATGAAGTATCAAAACTGACACTGTAGAGAAAAGAAATTGTAATAAAATTGTAGGTAGGCTATATTATTAGTGTTATAAATAAATTAATAATGGTTTTTTGTTCTGTTACTAAGCCGACAAAGCATTTTGGTTTCGTACTAGTGCTCTCATGGACGGATACAGGGGTAGCTGCCGCCCCCCCCCCTATTTATTAAATCTATTTTAGTTAAATTTACGATCTCGTATTACCCTGATTTATTTCATTTAATGGATACTATACATTTTTCCTATTTTGACCCTATTTTGGGCTGGATCTGTCCCTGGTGCTCCCAAATGTTTAACAATAATTTAGCCACTATTAAAATGTGTAATAATTGGTTTATCTGTTGCATTATGGCCATTTTTTAGTGAAACTATTTATAAATAATTTTTAAGAATTTATTAAACTCCATTAAATTATTCGTGAGGCGGCTATTCCACCGGCGAATTTACTTGAAAAATTAACTTTGTCATTGACGTTTGTTTTGTTTTAAGGAGACTATTATGTAGATACATAACTTATCTATTATAAATTAAGTTATAATATGGTAGAGACTTATTAATGATGTCTGCTACCATATCATTACTTAATTTATAATATATAATACATAATAGTCTCTTTAAAACAAAACAAACGTCAATGACAAATTCAATTTTTCAAGTAAATTCGACGGTGGAATGGCCACCTTAAGGCCAAGCCGGAGGGGGTCACGTGACTGGCCTGGAAATGACTTTGCAGGGGGTTCCTAATACACGTTTTAAACCGCAGGGGCATAGTAACAATCGATAGGAGGGACTAGTATACGCGTAGACATGCTTACGCTATCAAGCCAAACTAAAATTACTATTACTATAGGTCTCAAATTTGTGCATGAAGCATTTAAAACCATACCTCATAGAACATTTTTACGTGCCCCACAGGGAAGAAAACCTCCAACTTTTGTAATTAAATGCATATGCCTTGAAATATGAACACTTAATTTGACAGTAAAGCGCCAGCAATAGGTAAAACTGCAATTATTTGAAATAATAAAAAGTGAAATACGGAACAGGTACGCGACGCGGGGCTTTGTTTATAAAATGGATATTCAACCATCCCGTGGCTAGAGACCGTTATCAATATGGCTGCTAGTGTAGCCTGCACAAGATAAATACGCAATTTGGCGGGGAAATAGCCTGCACAAGCTAACTACTAGACTACAGAGTTTTTGACCGGGTCCAGGTATCCGCTTTGCTATGCTGCAGTGTGTAAGACTTCGATATTTTTTGCGTTGGTACTTATCTCTGATAGTTGGCTTATGGTTAACGGGTGCCTCGTAAGGCATATTATGGCTCCCGCCGCTCCAGTTCTATTATATTTCCATGTATTCAACGCCCAACGTTCAAGGTCAAAAGTCTCCGGTTTGGCCTTAACTAAAAACCAAATAATAGTACTTAGTTACAGAACTTGTCACTAATGAGTTTGCGCTAGTTACGCACAAATTAAGGCCAGCCGCATAATTGAAACTTCTTGTCTCATTTCTCATTCTATGCTTTTTGTACATTATTGTACCAACATAACCGCGTAAACACCAAGATTCCAAGGCAGTAACTCCGAATCGCACCATCATATTTAAAAAAAAATTGGGAGTTAAGAGGTGATGAAAATAACTGTTCCCTTAAGCATAGGAAAGGGTTCTGTCTTAAATTTCTGATCGTTCTGATTATTTTTTCCTATAATTAATCATAGGCCTATTAGTTTTTCTGAGGAATTTCATAAACTGGAGCATTGTCCATTTTTTAATTAAGTTAGGACAAAATTAATTCCAGATCCGGGTTTGACAACCCTTCAAAGATTTTACCGAAGTCATCTTCCTGCTTGTCTTGCTACTGTCGAGCCTTATAAAACTGCTTCCACCTCTTTCCTCTTGCTTCTTGGGTCTCCCTGCTGCTATGGGTGAACCCTGCCACTCCAGCGCACTTATAACGATAAGATTTTCAGCAAATGGTACATTTCGCACCATCTTCAAATATCGATTGATAATCTCTCTCTCTCTCTCTCTCTCTCTCTCTCTCTCTCTCTCCCCCCTTTCGTCGCCCAATATTCCCTGGACAAGGAGCATATGATACGTTTACCAATACATTACTTACTGTACAATAATACAAATCATATAACCCTGCTACATCTTTAAGTCAGCTTCTTGGACACTCTTGCCTGGTTGCACCCTTTATCCAGCCTGGTTGAAGGTGCTTAGTCTTATAAACAATGTAGGGCGGTAGAACGTGACAGTGAGTGCAGCCATAACGCTAGTAGAGCTTTTGGAGACGTCTAAAATGCGCTTGGCATGCTTGCAACCTTTACGAACTATCATCACTTTCTTCGCGCCAGGGTCTTCAACAAAGTTCGCTTCGTCATAAACTGAGAACGTTTGATCAAAATTTCATAATTATGGTTGAAACACATATTAGTTTGCTTAGGAGTGTTCGTAAATTTGGATCCTTCGTGAGGACCGTATCAAATGCTTAAATAGCTGTATATACTAAGTTATGTTTCCAAAAGTGTTCAAAAAATCTACTCTATTTCGTTTAGTACCAATATTCAAAATTTCCCCCGGGTATACATACACAATTTTAATACTCTGAAGAACTCATATTAACATTTACTGTATGGTTGCCCCCCCCCCCCCCCCATGGGGCTTTTCAAATTTCGCCACTGGGGATAACTGCGTTTAAAATTTAGGCCAATGGTATTGGTAGTAATGGATTAATATTAGAGACTGCCACAAATACCTGTTTAGCAAATAAAATTGACTTTCCTGCTTTTACCCCGTCTGGGGAGGGTTAGGTATCGCATAAAACTTCTGGAACCGATTTTTTCGTACTCGTATTTAAATATACTAACACATAGCAACAAATAAAGGCGCCACCTCTTCATGAAATGTACAACAAAATCCCACCCCTGATAAATTTCTACCCCCTCTGGGGAGGGGTAGCCATCGCATAAAACTTCTGGGGCCGACTTTTTTGTAGTAGTATTTAAATATATTAACGCATAGCAAAATTTCAAGGCGCCACCTCTTCATGAAATTTGCAGGTTATGGTTTGCTACCCCTCTGGATCACCCCAAATGGCCCAAATTATAATATAATGTTCTGACATTGGGTCACCCGCCATAAATGGGCAAGAAGCAGCTATTTTGCATTGGATTTTTCATGCCACCTTTACAGCAAAATCCCACCCCAGATAAATTTCTAACCCCTCTGTGGAGGGTTAGGCATCGCATAAAACTTCTGGGATCGACTTTTTCGTACTTGCATTTAAATATACTAACGCATAGCCAAATTTCAAGGCGCCACCTCATTAAAAAATTGTATCCCTCAGCTTATGGTTTCCTACCCCTCTGGATCACCCCTAATCACATTGCAATATTCTGGCATATGGTTACACGCCATATATGGACAAGAAGCAGCTATTTCGCATTGGATTTTTCATGCCAACTTTATAACGAAATCCCACCCCAGATAGATTTCTACCCCTTCTGGGTAGGGGAAAATTGAGAAATAAATTTCTGGGAGACAATTTTCCAGATACTAGTTGTAACTTACTTAACAAAACGGTGGAAATAAATATTTATATATACATTATATTATATATATATATAACAACAACAATATATATATATATTTTTTTTTTGTTGTTGTTTCAGCATTTCTACTTTAAGCGTAGCGGGGGGAGTGAGTCGGTTTGTTAACTTGAGGCACCCTAGGGGCAGACTCTTTCACCTCGGGGAAAGGGGAGTTGACTGACAGGGTGGACCTCCTGATTATAGTGAATTCCGAACCATTTGGGGAACATAGTAAAGTCACACGATTAATTCGGAGGTGACCAGGAACTGACACGCACGTAGACGGACTGGTTTAGTCTCAGCGCGTTATAATGTCCCACCATGTTCCCCTGCCAACGCTGTGCACACAACCAAGTTTGCTGCAGTTTGAAACATGCTCTGCTCTTATGGACTCAACATGTAAAGGTTGTTAGCACTTTAACAATCTGTCGAAACCGGTGGTGACAATATTTTTATGTTTTATATGTATTTATGTGATATTTTACAAAGTTAACCCTCATTTTAATGCAATGGTAAGTAATTGTAATTTTTAATGTTATTTTAATTTTGAATAAAATACGAAAATTAACTTAGCGCTAGTCTCATTACAATAATAAAAAGTATTGTAGGCTACATGTATGCATTGTATGGATACCTACCCATCTAATGCATTTATCATTTTGTATAGGCGTATAGTAGGTTGATAACAATTAATATCCTCATAGAACCAAGACCAACTATTTGACTACGGTACTACAAGAAATTATAAAACAGACTAGGCACAACCGCACAACACAAATTTAGTATACCTAGCTACTGTCAAGTAGTTTGAATTTAGGCGCTTCGAGTGGAAGCGGCCATTTTTGTTTCAAGTAATAAATTCAACATGGAAACTTCAAGATTGTATTATTTTTTCAAGAACCTAAATTAATTAAAATACAACGCAACAACAAACATTACAGCTACTTCTTCTAATGCCTTTTCTATCGAAGATTGGCGATCGTCATGGCAATTTTAGTCACTGCAGTACTGGGCGTCTATAGGGAATTGTAATACAGTGGGTTACCATTGGTTTTTGCTGTTAACTCTTCATTTAGTTCCTCCGAATTTCCCAAACCCCGAGAAAAAAGAATGCCATGCACAGAAAATACTGTGTTTTTCGCTTATCCCGGCGCAAGCTCGGTGCCCAACATGTTTGTTCAGTCACCACTTCAGATGACAGATTAGGGATTTTCTTTCCCCCCCTGAGACTATAAGGTATTACTCAGTAACTTAACTGAGAGTACTGAGACTCAGTTAAGCTCAGCTACTTTGAAAGCAACAAAGAAGGTCCGGATTAACTATTAAGGTGATGATTGCACTAACAGATTTTTATTAGGAAATAATCATTATGAGGTAAATACATCATTTAAGGAAACAATAGTGCAACCAGAATGCGAAAGGAACACAATTGACGTTTAAAATTACTAATTACTATGGATTCACTTTCAACAGGCAAATCCACTAATTAAAATAAAATACGTTTCAGGCCCTTAAATGCATATTCTGCACTGTGTATCATGACAATAAACCTCGATTTAGTATAATTAAAAATGAATAAAGACACATTAAACCGCTTTTAAAGACAAAAACAATAGCATTATATCTTATGGAGATTTTGAATTTTGGCCGCCAGTTTTCCCGCCATTTCTCGTATTTTTCATGATGTCACATTGAACTATATATAAATACACTGGAAATACACCAGGAGCGGCAGGGCTGCCGGCAACGGACTAAACCTGATATGGGTCAAACCCACGAGAAGGGCACTTTTAGTGTCCGGGTGCCTACTTCTGCCAAAAAGCTGTTTTTTATTACTGTAATGCGAGGATAAGCATCAAAAGACCTGGGTTAGCTAAAATCACGAAGAAGCAATAATTTTAAGCAATGTTACGTATTATTAAACGGTCAAAATGAAACGTCTGTCCCATGTCCGCTCTCCATCTGAGAAATGTTTCGCCTCAATATTTTCTAAACCACCATAGATGCTTCTAATTTATTGTTCTCATAAATAAGCGTAGGCTACTACGTCAAAACTAATTTTGCAGTGAATAGAAATAAAATCGGGAAAATATCTTAAAAAGTGTCCTCGGTTAAATGTGCAATGACGGTCTCACAATTCAAATTTGGCGCCACAATTTAAATAATGATATTTAAAAGGCGGTGCTGCATCGAGTTCTGTATTTCATGACAGCACCATGGCGCTACCAGGCAAACTTAGTTTATGTTTCTTTAAACTTTTCCCTTTTCAGCTGTTGCAAGTGGGAAAATTCGCAATTGTACGAGCATAAACTGCAACATCGGTCCATGACTTATTATACAACGTAATTATATTCATGCTAATCACACTCAACTGACGAAATTTAAAGTCAAACTGGATATTAAATAGAACGGTGTCCCCGCATATGAATTTTGTTTTTCGCGTCTGCATGTAGTGGCAGTTGTTTTAGAAACGTTTGTCCCGTGAAACGACGGTCCCTTTCTATACGGAATGTTGTGTGTATTTCTAAAAACTTCGCAAATTTTGGAAATTAAACTCAAAGACGGGCTGCACGCCCATAATTGAAGTGTGTTGAACGAGGAAAAACATTATTTTTTGGATAAGCAAACTTTTAATTTGAAGATAAATAAAAGTTGAAAAGTGCCCGTCTCGTGGGTTTGACCCATATCCTGGTTATTATGGCAGAAGCGTTCCATACCATATACACTTACGTGTAAATTTGATGTATTTAAATAATTATTTTAATGCGATTATAATTGACATTTTTTGATTTTGTAACATTTTTTATTTATTATAGAATAATATTCTATGGTCACACACCGGCATTTATGAAGATTTATTAATATTTAGCTAGGAATATATTACTAAGAAATATTGTGTCAAGCAGCAATTAAACAAAAGATAGTCAAACTATTTAGTCCAATCTTAGTATGTTTGTCTGTTTAATTGCATTGGAACTAAATTTGAAGTGTTTAACTTCATAAAATTAGTCTCTTACCTATACCAGGGGTAGCTCCAGCCCATTGGGGGGGGGGGGTAATTTGGCTCAAAATATAATAAACATATGTAGTATCTATACAACTATAATAAGCAGAATATAATAAGAATAAGTAGTCACTCTGGCTAGACCCCATGGACGGATACAGGTCGGGGGGGAGCTGGGGATAGCCCAAAAAAATGTTTTTCCTTCGGTAAATCTATTTTATAGGTTAATTTTTATAACGCTCTGATTTAATCGATACTACATAGGTTTTTCCTATTTTGACCCACAGCTACCCCCCCCCCCCCCAATGGGCTGGATTCGTCCCTGATCCACCAACGCCTGCATTCGAATTTTTAAATTTCATAGCCTACTTATTATACTTACAAGATGTGAATATATTGTGTGCTATCATCGATGAAAAAATATTGCAGTGTAGTAGGACAATGCTGATGATTTAGGGATGTCAATACCAATAAGCCTAATAATTTCTAGATATTTTGCAGTACGGGTGATTTGCAAGAAAGCCCCGAAATTCGCCCAAATGGAAAATAAAAACACTTTATTTCTTCTCTGTCTTAAATGTGCCTTATAGTGTTTCGCTATTTTCATTCACTATCAAAACATAGGGTCTACAGGACTAGGCCTACTTACGCTATAGAAATTTTTAGCTTCCTAAACGAAGTCGATTTGTAGGCCAGCTAAGGATTTTAAATTTGACTAATTAATAATTCCTTGAGGTTGATATAATAATAAGAATTAGTATTAAAATTATGCAGGACCAAGGTCGTGCCCAGGTTTTGATTTAAGGGGGGGTCCAACTAATTTTTTTACGTAATTTATTGATGAATAAATTCTCCAGACCATACAGGAATTAATTTCGGGAGGGGGGGGGGGTCCGGACCCCATGGACCAACCCCCTGGGCACATCCATGTACAGGACAATTGAAAGTGTGCAATTTGTTAACATAACTATTAAGAAAACTTAAATAAACCCATAAATGTTGCCTCAACAAATGACCAAACCATGCGAACACTTACTTGTGAAAAGTAAGAATTTCCCCCGTTTCTCGACATTTCTTGAACCTATTACGGCAATTATAAGCAGGGCAAGATATGACCATTATGTCAAACCAAAGAAAAACTCAATAAATGGGTAAATAGATTAAATAACCGGCAATGAAATACGTCTAAGTCGCATTGAACGCAATGGAGTCTACCACTTCTTGCCCAAACAAGCCTATTTGTCACGTGACCAAAAGTGAAGACATTTGTTCGGCATGGGCTAGGTGCCGTGGTAGCAATCCATGTATGTCAATGGTTGCCACTCTAAACTCTGCCAAGGGGGTATCACTCAGTAGTCAGTGTCAATTTGGCTCAAAATATAATAAACATATGTAGTATCAATAACAACTAGAATAAGCAGAATATAATAAGAATAAGTAGTCACTCTGGCTAGACCCCATGGACGGAAACAGGGGGGTCCCTGATCCACCCACACCTGCATTCGAAATTTTAAATTTCATAGCCTACTTATTATGCTTACAAGATGTGAATATATTGTGTGCTATCATCGATGAAAAAATATTGCAGTGTAGTAGGACAATGCTGATGATTTAGGGATGTCAATACCAATAAGCCTAATAATTTCTAGATATTTTGCAGTACGGGTGAATTGCAAAAAAGCCCCGAAATTTGCCCAAATGAAAAATAAAAACACTTTTTTTCTCTGTCTTAAATTTGCCTTATAGTGTTTCGCTATTTTCATTCACTATCAAAACTTAGGTTCTACAGGACTAGGCCTACTTAGGCTATAGGAATTTTTAGCTTCCTAAACGAAGTTAACTTGTAGGCCAGCTAAGGATTTTAAACTTGACTAACTAAAAAATGCCTTGAGGTTGAAATAACAATAATAATAATAATAATAATTAGTATTAAAAATATACAGGAAAATTGAAAGTGTGCAATTTGTTAACATAACGATTAAGAAAACTTAAATAAACCCATAAACATTGCCTCAACTAATGACCAAACCATGCGAACACTTACTTACTTGTGAAAAGTAATATTTTTCCCCGTTTCTTGACATTTTTTGAACCTATTAGTGCAATTATAATATAATTATATAACCATTATGTCAAACCAATGAAAAACTCAATAAATGGGTAAATAGATTAAATAAGAGGCAATGAAATACGTCTAAATCGCATTGAACACAATGGAGTCAACCACTTCTTGCCATAATAAGCCTATTTGTCACGTGACCAAAAGTGAAGACATTTGTTCGGCATGGGCTAGGTGCCGTGGTAGCAATTTATGTATATCAATGTGACAATGTGATGTCATCGCAAAAAGTAGTGGCCGTCAACGGCGCCTTTAGGTAACTAACCAATCACAACACAGGACAGGCTCGCGCGTTCTGGAATGCTCTATTTAAACATTCCGACTATTTCCGAGATTTTTAATAATTAGAAAAATTTACCGAAAACTTTGTATAATCATGCATCACTTATTTCATGAAGCTTATCCAGAAATTTGATCGAAAAGAATAATCAATACAATGTTCAAAATGCACCACTTAAATTACAATATGATTTTTTTTTAAATTGCTTAATAGAATCTTTATTTTCCATTAAATATTTTAATAGATCATAAATCCGAGAAATTCTGGGGGTTTTCAAAAAAAAAATGTGGAAAAAATTTGCTAGTACGTTGGCAACCCTTTCGGCTTTCTTCCTTGTTCAGGAGTTACTACTTACTTATTCAATCTTCATCGCATCTAGATTGACGGCTAACACTAATTGACTAAATATGGTAATTTAATTTTTGAGCTTAAATTTTTGCATGTTTGATTACAATTGTATTTGAGTATGTGAAATTATGGGGGATTTTGAACTGAAAGATGTAATTTTAATTTAATTAAATACGGTATTAAACTCAGACTCAACTTGATTCTTGCTCTTTAAAAATGTACCGATAGCGGTATTGACCAAAAAAATTTACACGTGCGAGTGGACAGTTTATTACTGCCTAGTATATTTAAATAGCATGCCACTATGAGGAATTACATATAAATTTAGTCCAAATAATTATGGTAGCCTACTAGGCCTATGGCAATTATTTTAATATTAAAAAAAAATTGTTCCAGGTGGTCATGTAAAATGTTGAACATTATCGATGTCGAAAATTATTATGGACATGTTTGCTATGTAGTAGGCTACATTACAGATGAATTACATTAGAAATTACATTTAAAAAATTACATTAGAAATGAATAGTTCTTATTTGATGTGTTTTTTTTTCTCAGGAGCTAGGAAGCGCCGCTGTTGATTCTGTGGAATCTAAATTGATGCCCGCCTCGACTGTTGGGGAGCAACCGGAGCCACTTGCCGTGGATATGGACTGCAGTAAACCTCAATATATCCCTAGAGACGGTGCATTTTATGAGCATGATATGCGCACTTCCGTTGAAGATGGGTAAATACTTTATACGCATACCTAATTTTCTGTGGCATTTCAAAATCATGGCATTATGAATTTTTATTAATCTTATTAATGGTATTCAGAGTTAATTGTATCGAGATTGTGAAAAACAAATATTTTGTTTTGTCCAAAGAATACATATGAAATCATTCTTTGTATTTAGACATTACATATAAATTCTACTTCTTCAGTCAACGTCCGTCCTTGGCTGATAGGCCGTGTTGCATAGTAGAGCTAGGTCAATCCCTCCTGCGTCGCAATCCGGTTTTCTACCTCAATGCCAGTGCAGCTGAATAGGTGATCGGCATTCCCCTCCCCTTGTAAGCAGAGGGGCATTAGGATGACTCATCGATGCCTATTCTGTGGAGGTGGCTCTAGAGGTAGTCATGTAATGTCTTCGGAACGCTGCCTCAGCGATGTCCCGGGATTTAGAGGTTGCGGTATTAGGCATCCCGCCTCTGTATTAGTTAGTAGTTTGTCAGCCTCCTCGTTCACAAATCGCAATGGCCAGGGACCAATTGTAGGTGGATATCTGAGACGGTTTGTAGCTCCAGGAGACTAGACTGGCATGTAACTAATACTAGTATTATATCATGATTGTAATAAAATGAATAATGTTTAAACTATACTCTGTAGGGTGCATCCCGCACGCCTCTATGAAGGCATGGGAGCCCTAATTGTATTTTTGTCTAATTATTGTATTTGTTGGAAATAAAGAATTGTTATTATTATTACTATTGCCTTACTAGGTCATCATTCTGTGGTTCTGGACAGACGATGGCTTGTATTGCTGCTGTCGTGTCTGAGAGAAAAACTATATCTTCATGGTTAGCCCCATCCTAGTAGCCTGCTCCACTGGTGTTGCCAATGACTGAGCCGTCCGTATAAACATGCATCCAGTCACACTGTGAGTATCTCGACGCAATCAAGTCGAGATTAGCCGCTTTAAGTATTTGTGGAGAGTTGTCAGCTTTCTTCGTCTGTGCCAGGCAATGAGAGGGAGACGGGGTTTTCTGACGATTTACCATGTAGTTCAGGCCTTGCAAAGGGAGGCCTTCCACTGACGTAGAGGTTGTATTTTTTTGCCAAGGCCAATGGTATCCCCAGGGGTGTGTGCTGGGTCTTTAGCCTTGGGTGTGGCGCAAGGTAATGTTTCTAGAAGTCCTCTGACAGTCTTCGTCCTCATTCAAAGAATTTAAGGGTTGGACTGTCTCGGCGCACAATGTTCAATGTTCAATGTCTGTTTGAAGGTCTAAGGCTGTGATAGGGGTGAATTCAGCAGCCCCACAGATAACTCTCAGCGCATTATTTTCGGCAATATCTAGTTTTCGCATGTTACCGTCGCTTGCTGTGCAGAACTGCAGAAGGCTTCGCAGCCGTATTTCATAAGGGGTCTTATGTACGTTTGTATAGTTGGTGTCTAAGACGTCTTGCGGTGCACCCCAAGTGGTGCCTGCTAATCTTTTCAGAATGCGTATTGCTGCGCCTTCGATATGTTGTGCTCAGTTCAGTTTGTTGTCCAAGGTATTTGGAGTTGGCAACAACAGCAATGTCGGAGTCATCGTATTTTAAGTTGACAGTGTGGTTTTTGGTTGACAAGGAGAAAAGTTGTTCAATAGTATTGCCTCTGCTGACGAGCATGTCATTTTCTGCGCACCACGTTCTCAGGACTTGTAGGTGCTTACTCAGTTTACTCAAGGGCTTGAATATTGCAGGACGTGGCCCAGATTGTTAGGTCATCTGCAAGCCGGCCGCCATACCAAGTTGAATCCAGCGGACCAGAGCAGGTTCAAAGCTGCAGATAATTTGGTCGTGTTCACAGCGCCGGTAGGGAAACATGGTAGGACTTGTCCTGGCCACCTCCGAACTAATCGCGTGACTTCACTGTGTTTCCCAAGTGGTTCGGAATCCACTATAATCAGGAGGTCCGCTGTCCTATGGGCCCATACCGTGGCCTGGGACTGTTTCCAACCATACTACTACTACTAGGTCATCTGCATAGCATAGTAGGCGTCACCGAATTAGAGGATATGGAAAAAACTGGGCTTGGCGGGATTCGAACCCACGATCTACGCCTAACCGGGGCGTCGTCTTAACCGCTGGACCACAAGCCCCGACAAGTCCAGTAATCGCCAAATCCTCTACTTATGCTCAAATTGACATGATTCGTATTGCTAGACAGGTTAGCACAACTACACAACTATCTAACCGAACAGGTCTGTGAGCTTACTTAATTGCATAAAGGCAATGCTTTATTCAATACATTGTAGTATTGTATGGTATATACAACACTGACATTAATAAATTAACTTTGGTTGAAGAGGTGACCTCCTCGTTGTAACCGAATTAGAGGATATGGAAAAAACTGGGCTTGGCGGGATTCGAACCCACGATATTGTGGTCCAGCTGTTAAGACGACGCCCGGTTAGGCGTTGATCGTGGGTTCGAATCCCGCCAAGCCCAGTTTTTTCCATATCTTCTAATTCGGTTATAACGAGGAGGTCACCTCTTCAACCAAAGTTAATTTAATGTCAGTGTTATATTTACCATATAATACTACAATGTATTGAATAAAGCATTGCCTTTATGCAATTAAGTAAGCTCACAGACCTGTTCGGTTAGATAGTTGTGTACCTAGTTGTGCTAACCTGTCTAGCAAAACGAATCAAGTCAATTTGAGCATAAGTAGAGGATTTGGCGATTACTGGACTTGCCGGGGCTTGTGGTCCAGCGGTTAAGACGACGCACCGGTTAGGCGTAGATCGTGGGTTCGAATCCCACCAAGCCCAGTTTTTTCCATATCCTCTAATACGGATATAACGAGGAGGTTAACTCTTCAACTAAAGTTAATTTAATGTCAGTGTTATATATACCATATAATACTACAATGTAAAGTAGGCCTACTTAAATCCCAGGGATACTTCTAAGTTGTATTATCAAGCAATTTATCATAATATTAAAGAGGGTGCAACTTAGCACAGCTCCCTACGGTAGTCCTCTTTTTTGCTGGCGGTATTTTGAAGTTACGTTTCCGTACTTTGTTTTTACTAGTCTTTGACATAAAAGGCTATCTATCCATTTCAGCACATTTCCAGCAACACCCAGGCTGCTGAGTTTGTTTAGGAGAGGATTTCGGTTTACTGTGGCATAGGCCCCTTGGAAGTCAACGAAGTATTCGAGGGTGCTTTGGTGGCGTTTGAAACCATCTTCGATGTATGGGGCCAGTTTAACTGTTTGATCGGTACCGGTAGTGGACCTATGCTTTCTGAAACATGCTTGTTGGTTTCTGTATGATTTTTTTTTGTTTCAGTAGACTAGCAAGCGACTGTTGACCATTCTTTTTGTCATCATGCATAATACTGACGGAAGGCTGATTGGGTGGTAGCTCTTGATTAGGCCTGGGTCCTTTCCTTTTTTATAAATAGGTATTATTTCAGCTCTCCGCCAGATGTCTGGGACACTAGTTCTCCATGTTTCATTTGATGCCTGTAGTAGCGTTATTATGCCCTTTTAGCTGTGTGTGCCTATAGTATAAACTCGCAGCTATGGAGCGAAAGCTACTGCTTATGTCGTGTTGTTAATACACGTATATTATATGTATATAATTATATTATAAAGGTAAAAAAAAATATATTTTGTAGTGAGAAAATTACCAGTTTTTTTTTTGCCCCGGAATCAAACTATCAAGGGGCAAGTGACCTATTGGTTTTTGTATCCATTAATAACGACAATATATGTGAACTAAAAAGAAATCGATGAAGCCGTTTTTTAGATATAGTTTTTTTGGCAATTTTTTGATGTTTTGGAAGGTACCTAAAACCCTCAAAATTGAGTTAGCCCAAAATAAAAAATGGTCCCGAGGTATGATTTTTCAAAACATTCATTCCGCATTTCATCAAAATCCACTGGGTAATTTGCCCATAAATCGACAAACAGATCGACAGACCCAGTTCCCGGGACGACAAAACGTGAACATTTCGACCTTCGCAAAGCTTTCCTTACACTATATATATATATATATATATACATATACACCTTATAAATAGAAAAGCAACATTTATCATAATGGCGCTGTCAGGGGTATAAAGCAACTATGACGAAGGAAAGCCCCTAGATTTCATTTTTGTAATCCTAATTTCAGTGAAGAAGAAGACACTAAAAAGAAGGAAGAAGGGTCAAAGAAGTCGAAAGCGCCAGATCGATGGAGTCACGATTGTTATGTAGAAGCTGATCAAAGCCCTAAATCGTCGCAGGATATGGTGGATCAGTATGGATACGACATTCGTGCTCTTAAAGAAGCCCCCGAAGCGGGAAGAAAGTATGGGTAAGTAAAAGAGTTGCGTATATTGGTTTTCAAAGTGCACCCTATTTTTTTTATTATTGTTGATGAGCTCCACATGGACAATGGCCTACTTGTAGTGTGGCTAATATAATATTGCCCAGCCAACGACCCCATCGGGTTTTGGATATGATCGGCATGTTTCCGAATAAATTTCTAGCCATTGGCTAACTACTTACTTACTTCATCCAACGCTCACTGTCTTGCAGCGCTGCTTGATTAAGCGTTCTTCTATCTACTGGTTATAGCAATGTTGATTGGCAAACTGGTTCACTCCTCAATGTCAATCTACACCGACTACAAGTGCCAAAGGGCAAGTTCAGAGATGCTTAACATTGATTGTAACAGGTGTTAGGTGCCCATTCCATTGACCGGCTAGGGCTATTTCCAAAAACGGTGACGTGGTAGCAGACATTCAAGACTTAGGTGACGTTTCCACCGACCTCGCATTGCAGAATTGACGGAAATGTTTATTTTCCTCAATGCCATAGTTTAAAGTGATCAATGATCATACAGTAAAATCACAAACAAAAATTAAAAAATGGCGTCATGGGATATGTTAAGTACAAACATTTTAATAGATTTCTATAGAAAGAAAAACAAACATTTCCGTCACTGTCATTTGCATTCTGCAATGCGAGATCGGTGGAAACGCAACCTAAGTCTTGAATGTCTGCTACCACGTCACTGTTTTTGGAAATAGCCCTAGCCGGTCAATGGAATGGGCGCCCTACCTCTACTTTATCAAGTATAACGGTTTCCTTTACCTAGAGGGATACTTAATTATAATAGTCACTATGTGTCTTTTCCAGGCGAGGTCCAGATAAATATGACAGAAAATGGAGCGATATGGGAGCGTACTTGGTTAAGAAAAAAGTTTGGCGTGGGAGTGAAATGCCGCGTCAGGGCCATGAACATCCTCTTTTTCCAAATCGTGAGTATCGTAGCCTAGTAAAATAAATTTTTATTTAAAAATTTTATTTATTTAATTTAATTTAAAAATAAAATATTGAAATGTGTTGATGGAACTAACACGCCTTATTTTGAATTAATAGACATTATAAAATTATCATTACCATTTTAAATATTATTCGACTTATCAAATTCTACTCCAGTAATACTGTGATGGGACGAGTCTTTACAATAACGCACATTGCTAATTTTCCTCAACGTCAATTTCATTCCCACAACGCGCCAACTGTGTGTCATGTCGCCATTTCTTACTTTATTTTTTCTAATTTAGCTTTAGTAGCATAAGGATATATTAATTTTTTTAGTAGGCCTATAAGGGTAAGCTATACTGTAGGTTGAACTACAAAAGTTAATAAATCTACATTATAATAATAATTTTTAAATGAAAGGTTAATCTCATACAATTTAATTTATTGACCTCTTCAGTCGACTCCCTATGTAACTTAATACAATTGTTGAGTGAAGGGCAGATACTTTACATTGTAGTATTATATGGTATATATAACACTGACATTAAATTAACTTTGGTTGAAGAGGTAACCTCCTCGTTATAACCGAAATTAGAGGATATGGAAAAAACTGGGCTTGGCGGGATTCGAACCCACGATCTACGCCTAACCGGGGCGTCGTCTTAACCGCTGGACCACAAGCCCCGACAAGTCCAGCAAATGCCAAATCCTCTACTTATGCTCTAATTGACATGATTCGTGTTGCTAGACAGGTTAGCACAACTACACAACTATCTAACCGAACAGGTCTGTGAGCTGACTTAATTGCATAAAGGCAATGCTTTATTCATTACATTGTAGTATTATATGGTATATATAACACTGACATTAAATTAACTTTGGTTGAAGAGGTGACCTCCTCGTTATAACCGAAATTAGAGGATATGGAAAAAACTGGGCTTGGCCGGATTCGAACCCACGATCTACGCCTAACCGGGGCGTCGTCTTAACCGCTGGACCACATTTTCGGTTATAACGAGGAGGTTACCTCTTCAACCAAAGTTAATTTAATGTCAGTGTTATATATACCATATAATACTACAATGTAATGAATGCAATTAAGTCAGCTCACAGACCTGTTCGGTTAGATAGTTGTGTAGTTGTGCTAACCTGTCTAGCAACACGAATCATGTCAATTAGAGCATAAGTAGAGGATTTGGCATTTACTGGACTTTTCGGGGCTTGTGGTCCAGCGGTTAAGACGACGCCCTGATTAGGCGTAGATCGTGGGTTTGAATCCCGCCAGTTTTTACCATATCCTCTAATTTCGGTTATGGGCAGATACTCCCAAAAGTACAAGTACGCCACCGAAGCCGATATTTTATTATTATTTGTGTCTATATCGATTGTTGCCATATTTTTTTTGCGTGATTGACTTTGTACAAAAGTTGGTGATCTATTTTATAACTCCCATAAGCGAACATCTTTTTTTTGGGTTCCTGGGACCTTAAAACGTGTAAATCCGTTGAAATCTCGGAATCGAAAATTTCGACCGTCACAAAGCTTTCCTTATCCTACGTATAAATTGGAAAGCAATAATAACTGGGATGATTAGGTAAGCATTGTATTACAATTACATTATTACATAGGTGGGCAACTTCATGTTTTACCTATAGGGCCGGTCCAGGACAGATTTTCGGAGGGGGCCATTCCGGGAAAAGTGGGTGTAGCCTACCAAGCGATTGTGCAATGGGTGTGTTTGTTAGCGAAACCATGCGCTTGATGCAGAAAGGTACCGAGGGGGGGCCGGGGGTCCCCCCCCCCCCCCCGGGGGAAAAATTGTATAAGTGCAAAATAGTGTGGGTTTTCGCATTTTAACAGCGGCAAAGTATAGATTTCCTAAAGCTTTCAAAGGAATACTTAAATACTTATTCATATTGCTGGAAACAGGGGGGGGGGCGGGGGTCTCCCCCAGGGGAAAAAATTGAAAATTTAAGAGCAAAATAGTTGGGTTTTACGCATTTTAACAGCAGTAACATTTATAATTAAGGGATGGAAGACATATTCATGTATGGTTTTTGTTTAGAATGTTCTATTTTATATTTGTATACGCTAATGCCCCCTCCCTCCCCCTCCCCCTCTCCCCCGTCTAGGGACCCGCCACTGGATTTTACGCGCCGTTATTTTAAATCAGCCCACAACTGAACTACAATATGTTGCCCAAATTTGGTTCTGAAGCAAGTTTTGTTTCACATTTCATTAGCATAAGATTTCCCAAGCGTAAATCTGTCATTGTCGTTCTTATATCAGTTTTACCATTTGTAACTGTCTAAACGCTCTTTCGTTTCTGATGGTGAGTGGTGACCATTTACAATAGATGCTGACTGCAGAAGATTGCCCATGTGTTGTTTGTCGTCTGCCAACAAAGCCCTTGTTTATTTTTACAGTTTACGTAGCTGTATGAGTTGGATACTTGTACCAATTAAAATTTGAATCTCTCGCGCCTTTTACTAAGTTTGACACACCGAGTTGCCAAGTTGGTTACATAAGAAAAAAACATTAGTGAAATCTTATTTTAAGTCAACTTCATTTAGTTTTTTTCTTTGTGTGGAACTCTGCTTTTGCCATCTGAGCAAAGGCAAATTACCAACTTTCGCAATTTTACCGATTATTGGGGGGGGCCTCCCCCCTATAGCTACTCCCCTGCCTATGGCCCAGGACAAAGAAAAATAGAGAAGACTGGAAAGATGTGCTGCAAACCAATTGATAGATTGCGAATAGAGAAGAAAATAATAGTACGGGAGTAGTAATACACTTTTTACTAATAAGTAAATCCATGCATGCAGGTGATCCTGAAGGAAGACGCGTGCGCAGTGAAGCGCCGCAAAACTTCCGAACCACGTGGAGAAACCCTGTGGTCAATCAGCACCGCCACGACTATGGACGTCAAGGTCCCTCGCAGGCGCGTCCCTCACTGGACAACTCCTATTGGAATAGAAATGCTTCGTGGCCCGTCATGGATGATCATATCCAACCCTTTAGAACATATGCCAACATGGAAAGTGCCCAAGGTAGTTGCATTTATGTTTGCTTTTGGAAAACTTATAGGTGAAGTCCAATCCCATCCCATCATCTGTTAATAGTGATGTTAAGATAATATTGAAGAGTGAAAAGTGTAAAAATCAAATATCTCAGGAAAAATCAGCTTCAGGCGCATGTAAATCCGGCCACTCTCATGTGACAGAACACTCTGTTCCCTTTATTAGAAACTTGGCAAGAAATTTCAATATCAATATCTTAAATTTTTAATTACAGTACTAGCCTGTTCATAGTGTTTTCAGTTGGAAAGTAATAACCCAAAACACAATCAACAGCCCTGGGCACTACTTTGCCTGCCATTTTCAAAACGAGATACGTTTCTATTTTCAAGTTGTAAAACAGTGAGCCTTTTATAAAGCTAGGAGTATTCACTATCCTACGTTTAAATGTTACAATGCATTTTTCTCACATTAAGTGTAATTTATTCGTGTTTTGACGATTGCCTGCTAAAAAGAATTATACGACCAAGTGTTTGAATTTCGGCAGGAACGCTGGAAGAACCGCAGTCAATGAATTTACACCCATTCACACAACAGCAGCAGGCCACCCACATTATATCGTCAATTCCTCTTCTGAACCCGCAGCAGCAGCAGGGGTTGATAACTCAGGGTTTCAATGTCATGCCTTGGTATCCTGAGCCCTATAATGGTGAGTAGCAGTTCTTTGTAGAGAACGGTTTCTTGTGATATACTTTAAAAACGGGAAAAATCTTTTCTTATTCTCGCCATAAGTCTGACTCTAAGCGAGTGAGCGACTGACGATTGCTTGAACAATGGGCCTCCTTTTTAAAGGAATAGCATCCTTGACATTAAGTTCCATGGGCTGTGTTTGAAAGTTTTGAACCAACCTTTCGTAGGATGGTAACTATGGTCTCTGACCGCGGTCACGCGTGAATTATGCGCTCTATTTTAACAATTATCTCCTACTGTTTTAAAGTAATTATATGTTCGAATGGAGTGCCTATATACATGTTCATCAACTCATGTGGCATTTTTTTTTTCATTTTTCAGTCCTTTACCAAAACCTCGCACAGTTTCCCAGCTTTATTGGCAACGAGCCGCACTTTATTCCCCAGGGATATCCAGCCTATCCTCAGGTAATTGACCTCTTTACTACACATAGTTACCAAACAGATATGTATCTCGGGGTACGACATGTCTCCGATCGCAAGGTGCCTAGAGACTTGCACGGGTAACGGCACGCTACCACCTTGCCACCGAAGCCGGTTAAACCTAGCTCACGCCTGTAAAAATTTGTGGTAAACATCTTTTAGCTCGACTGTATCTATGCTTGTAGCTGGTATGGGTTGATTGCGAACTGCCATAATTAGTTCCAAAACTCATCGGGGTAAATGAATTATTGCAAGACTAAAAAGCTAGTATGTGTCCATAAAAGCCCATCACAATATTAAGAGGCAATTAAAGGGGGAAAGCCTTATTCGTGTCAAAATCAATGAATCCTATGAAATATAAATCGTAGAGTTTCAAAAATATCATGATAAACTTAAGAAATTTGCCGGATCATTTTTAGACATGATATGTACCTCTTTCTAACCCAGATTAGCTACAATGATTATTGAATTATGTACATACAAAAAGTAGTCCCAAGGAAGGAGATCAAAGAGCTAATTTAAGGGCTATTTTTGATACTGAGATGGTTTAAAGTATCAATAATAAATAAATAAGGACTTTTTTTTGTTCTATTACTAAGCCAACCTAGCGGAGTTAGGGCTATAAAGCCCTCTCTTACACTCAACTAGGAATCAATGGATCGGTAGATAATTATTTGATGTGTATTTTCTCAGGAGGAAGGAAGTGCCGCCGCTGATCTTATTCAATCTGAATTGACGCCCACCTTCCCTGATGAAGAAATGGAATACGAGGTGACTCCTGGGGAGGAAGAGCCACCAGACAATAATTTGGAACGCAGTAAGCCCTTATAATATGCTCATTTTATTTTATATATTATACACCTTTTTTTTAATTTTAGGGCGCCAGGCCACGTTTGTGGCATATGCGCCAAGACTGCTAAGTTGTCAGAGTAATTCTATGATTGCTAGGAGTTCAGTGTACTGTGGAAAGGCTGAAAGTGAGATGACACTGCTATTGTCGTCTCCCAGGATTAGAGGGAGTGGCGATTTTATATTGTACATTGTACGGCCGTCTGGTAGATCGGGCAATCTGTGAGTATGTGTTGCACAGTAAGTAGGCAAGCACACTGGTTGTAGGGGTGGGGCGTTACTTCTGTCACTGTGATTTATCACCGTGACTACGATGGTCACTGCAACCACCCGTTCCTACCCAAAATGTGATTTGAGTCACTGTCACCGATTTAGGCTATATTTTAAATAGCTTTGTTTCTAATACTATGATAGTCGCATGAAATTCCCTGAAATGCTTTCCGATCGTCTCACGTAAGCTAAACATAAGGTATGCCCGAGGCTGTCACCGTGACTGCTCCATGACTGGCTAGCTTTTATATATATATATATCTATATTACTACTTCTTAAATTTCTTAGCATAAATAAACAAAAGAATAACCGACTTTAATTGTTAAGCGAAACGAATAAGTCTATGTAACTTGTATAAATCACTGTCCAGTAAGAGAAGTGACAGTGACTTTTGATTACTCATACCAAGATGTACCAAGATTACTTAGATAGCACGAACAAAAGCAGTCACTCCAGTGACAGAAATCACCAGTATTTGTATCAGTGACTGTCGAGTCACTGTCACCGGTCACTGTTGCTCCTGGAAATATCTGTCACGCCCCACCTCTAACTGGTTGCATTGGGGCGGTAGGTCTTTGCTCGTTAGGTACGAGTGTGTTAAATGTGTATGTCCCATGCGCAACCTCACGAGTGATAGTTCAAGGCGGCGGTTTGGTTGGGAGAACTGAAAGAGGGGGGGGGGGTAGCTAAACCTGCCGCTTCCTTGGCGACTTCGTCTGCACAATGGTTTAGCATGACTCCTGATTGGGATGGCAACCATTTAACAATAATCTTACCAATTAAGTGGGCCAATTTTGTAATTTCATGAGCCAGTTTCCCCCCTTCTTCCATACGATGAGATAGCTTGAGCTGCACTGAGGTTGTTTGTGTATTAAACTGGGGCTGCTGACACTGAGCACAGTGAAAAGCATTGTAAGGTGTCATATAGCTCTGCTGTAAAACTGAGTTAGCCGGATGTAAGCAGAAAAGGGATTTTTCTTAGCTGGCTGAAACTAAGGCCGCGCCAATCTCTCCTGCGTCAGATTTGGAGCCATCTATGTTGAACTGAATCAAGGGCCGACTTGAGTAATTCGCACGCATCATGTTTACGTGTTATAATACACCTTATAATATGGTAATTCTGCCAATGAATGGACCATAATTTTATAACTTAAGTAATTACTTAAACAAAAAATAAAAAACCTGTTTCGGGGTGACTGATGGGTGGCCAAGGTCAACGGTAAGCTTCCTCTTAACAACAGCATCGTCAGTATCTCCTTCTGATTTCTTACTTTAATATATTTTCAGAGCTACAGCGACTTGATTGGCGACGTTCAGAGATAAGAAATCGTAACTACGCACCTGAGGAAATTGAGGTGCTCCCTGGCGATGGGGAGAATGCCATTGAGCACATGGCCACCCAGATTATGCCACACAATACTCATCTGAATCTGCAGCAGCAGCAGCAGGAATTTGTAGCTCAGAGTGTCAATGTCATGTCACGGTTTCCGGTATCCTATGATGGTGAGTAGCAGTTCCTTGTTGCAGAGAATGGGTTCGTTGTAATATAACTCCCTTCCTTACTCTAGAAATGGAAAAATCTTTTCTTGTTCTCGTCATCAGTCTGGCTCTAAGAGTGAGAGACTACCAACGTCCTTACCAAGTTGAATCCAAGAGGGCAGAGCGTGTTTCCAACCGCAGCAAACTTAATAGTGTGCACAGCGTTGGCATAGGAACATGGTGGGACATGGTAACGGGACTATACCAGTCAGTCTACGTAAGTGGCAAGTCCTGGTCACCTCCGAATTAATCGTGTGACTACTAATGTTCCCCAAGTGGTTCAGAATCCACTATAATCAGGAGATCCACCCTGTCAGGCAGCTCCCCTTCTCCCCGAGGTGAAGGAGTCTGCCCTTAGGGTGCCTCAGGTTAATAAACAGACTCCCTCCGCCAGGCTGGTAGGGTTGCTTAAGGCAGAAATGCTGACAGCAGGCGTTGGGAAAGAAAACAAGAGTGAGAGACGGACAATTGGTCGCATAAAGCTACATAGGCTATGTTTGGAATGTTGGAAACGAAACTTTCGTAGGAAGGTAACTAAAGTCTCTGACCGTGAATGGTAATAAGCTCTATTTTATATGATCGAATGAAGTCACTAGAAAAAAATGCGTGTGGATTTTTACGGCGAAGCAAATACTTTCTAAAGATTTCAAGCTGACTATAAAATAGTTCATTTTTTTGGTTTTTGGTTTGAATTTTGGAGATTGATGTCTGTTAATGTCTTAGTACCGTAAGCACCTGCATTGGCTCAGTCAGTAATTTTCAATTTACAATGTATTATAATAGGGTCCAGTTACGAATTTGGTGTTGATCACAATTTATTATGTGTTTAAATGTGAATTTCAGGAAACCCCAGGTACATGCCTCCGCTATTCATTCCCCATGTGGCCGGTATGGAAATGGCACACGCCAACATCGCACAGTTGCCCAGCTTTATTGGCAACGAGCCGCACTTTGTTCCCGGATATCCAGCCTATCCTCAGGTAATTGACCTCTTTACTACGCTAAGTAACCAAACAGATATGTACCGGTATCTCGAGGTACGACATGTCTCCGATCGCAAATTGCGTAGAGACTCGCACAAGTAACGGCCCACTACCACCTCCCCAACGAAGCCGGTGAAACCTAGCTCACGCCTGTAACAATTTGTGGTGTGCATCTTTTAGTTTTGTCGCCCCAGTTGGCCGGTATGGAAATGGCACACGCTAACTTCGTACAGTTGCCCTTCTTTATTGACAACGAGCCGCACTTTTTTTCACAGGAAGAAGTTATGGAGTACCAGGGATATCCAGCCTATCCTCAGGTAACTGCTTAGGCGCCCATTCCATCGACCGGCTAGAGCTATTTACAAAAACGGTGACGTGGTCGCAGACATTCAAGACTTAGGTGGCGTTTCCACCGACCTCGCATTGCAGAATGCAAATGACATTGACGGAAATTAGAATTTTTCTTTTTATAGAAATCTATTGAAATGTTTGTACTTAACATATCCCATGACGCCATTTTTTAATTTTAGTTTGTTTGTGATTTTACTGTATGATCATTGATCAATTTTAACTCTGACATAGAGGAAAATAAACATTTCCGTCAATTCTGCAATGCGAGGTTGGTGGAAACGCCACCTAAGTCTTGAATTTCTGCTACCACGTCACCGTTTTTGTAAACAGCCCTAGCCGGTCGATGGAATGGATAAGGGTTCTATTTAGAGATGGATTGGCAAGTTCAAAAGAATTTCTCTACAAACTCACAATACATTTAATTTGTATTTTACAGGCACAAATGACAGAACTTTATCAAACTCCGGGAGGGGCCACATACTACAGCCCCAATCTGCACACGGGATCTGCACAGGCTAGACCGTTGCAGACCAGACGTCGAAGCGCAGCGATTCCAATAGTATCACCTCCTGAGGACCAATGATATTTCTGGATTAGCTTTTCTTAGTCTTTGGAAATATAGGCTAAGGTTTTTCATTTATTTCTGGATTAGCTATTCTTAGTCTTTGGAAATATAGGCTAAGATTTTTCATTTATTTCTGGATTAGCTTTTCTTAGTCTTTGGAAATATAGGCTAAGATTTTTCATTTATTTCTGGATTAGCTTTTCTTAGTCTTTGGAAATATAGGCTAACATTTATTTCTGGATTAGCTTTTCTTAGTCTTTGGAAATATAGGCTAAGATTTTTCATTTATTTCTGGATTAGCTTTTCTTAGTCTTCGGAAATATAGGCTAAGATTTTTCGTTTATTTCTGGATTAGCTTTTCTTAGTCTTTGGAAATATAGGCTAAGATTTTTCATTTATTTCTGGATTAGCTTTTCTTAGTCCTTGGAAATATAGGCTAAGATTTTTCATTTATTTCTGGATTAGCTTTTCTTAGTCTTTGGAAACATAGGCTAAGATTTTTCATTTATTTCTGGATTACCTTATCTTAGTCTTTGGAAATATAGGCTAAGATTTTTCATTTATTTCTGGATTAGCTTTTCTTAGTCTTTGGAAACATAGGCTAAGATTTTTCATTTATTTCTGGATTAGCTTTTCTTAGTCTTTGGAAATATAGGCTAAGATTTTTCATTTATTTCTGAATTAGCTTTTCTTAGTCTTTGGATACATAGGCTAAGATTTTTCGTTTATTTCTGGATTACCTTTTCTTAGTCCTTGGAAATATAGGCTAAGATTTTTCATTTATTTCTGAATTAGCTTTTCTTAGTCTTTGGAAATATAGGCTAATATTTTTCAAATATTACTGTGGATACTTTACTTTTACTTTTTCCTCGCTATTATCTTAAGAGGGGTCAGCGATACGACATGTTCTCTTCCACTCCTTCCGATTCTGTGCTTCGACTGCGGTTCTTCAGAGGTCACTTCTGTGGTCTTTGCGGACTTTTGCTACTACCGTCAGCCTAGGCCGTCCTCGTCTTCTTTTTCCCTCGGCTTCGATATTTTTCATCCGCCTTATAAGATGTCTATTCATATAACTGCAAACTAGAATCTCTGCAGGGAGGAAAATATTAAATATATAGGCGCGAAATAGGATGGGTTCACTCATTTTAATATCGGTGCAGTTAAACCTAGAGTAGAGGATCTAAGAAAATCTGGACTTGGCGGGATTCAAACCCACGATCTACCTTGCCAGGACATCGTCTATACCGCTAGGCCACAAGCCCACTCAAGCACAGAGTTCGCTAAATGCTCTACATATATCGTGCTCTTCGACCAGAGCTTCACAACTTTCGGTTATAACGACGAGGTTCCCAATCTAAATCAGATAAATGTCAGAATTATGTAGTATATAATAATAATAATAGTTACTTTGTTGTACTAAGCTCCCCCAGCGGAGTTAGCGCCTTCGGACCATTTCTTACACTCAACTAGAGAGCTAGCTAAATAGTGACCCAAAGGTAGAAAATGAAATAATACATTTATTACTATTATAACAGTTAAGTGCCGAGACATTCACACATGGAGAGCGAAACAATGTCAGATCTTGGCGAATCTAGTGTATGAGCCTAATTCGATATATGCTCCCGATAGCGAACTTTGAAAATTGGAAGAGAGGGAGATTCTTTTATGAGCGTGGGGAGGGAGTTCCATAGGAGAACTGACGAGATGAGGAAGGAGGCATGAAAGGTTTTGGTTAAATGAGTATAGGTATAACGAGAAGATCGTCCCTTCGAGTATTGTAGTGACGGTTTGATAGATGCTGAAAAAAGGACCGAAAGTATAAAGGAGCAAAGCCTTTGAGGATATATACCAAAGAACCGGTCCGAGTTTACTTGAACATGCTTTCCAATTTATGAAGTAGTAGATGGATGTAATGGTTCATTTCATTGTAAATAATTTCCCTATGGTTAAATTTCGGATCCCACGGGGGGGGGGGGGGGAGGGGAGGAGGGAAGGTGGTCCACCTCAATATATGAAAAACCCCTTAAACCTCAATTGCATATTCTGGAACGAACAGACCAATATATTGTAACAGTAGTAACACTGACAGGGCACCCAATGTATTTTCCATAATTTCTTCAAAAAATAATTTTTTGCCCAGAACCAAATATTTTTTTGGGAAAACAACCTGTTTGGTTTTGTAACTCTATTGAACATATCTGAAGGTAGAAATCATCGACAGAAAGGTTCCACAGAAAACTTATTTTTTAGTCATTTTTCATGAAAATTGAGTTATTTTTTTACCCCCAGAAGCAAACTATCAAGGGCCAAGCGACCCCCCGCATTTTGTTAACATTAACAAAGACTACAATATACGTGAATTTCAAAGAAATCGTTGGAGCCGTTTTTGAGAAATAATTTGTTTAGACGTTTTTTTGGATTTTTTTTTAGAATTTTAGAATAAAACCCCCCAAATTGAGTTAGCCCAAAATTTATTTCCTTTATTCAATAATATCTTTAAGCTACCCTCTGTGTCTCATCAGCTCCTTTAGCTGTGGACTCAGAGTTGGTTTGTCAACATGGAAGCAGGCTGGGTTAAATCCGTTATTAATTGTTAGCATGTATCGTTCTTTTCACCCTGATATTGTAATCACTGTTTGTTAATTGACTCTTACTCAAGTAGAGTCGAAACTATCTCAATACACGCAAATCAAGTTTGAAACCGTCTATTCAATTCCATCGTCCAGCATCACCTACAAGCTTATACATAATTCCCCCCTCATAAGTCCACTCTGAATACTTTAATCTTAGAAGGTCCCAATTAGTAGAAGTTCTTTGCAATAATTAAAAGTTTAAACAAATTGTTAGTGCAAACTGCAAAGTTTCAACTTTCAACATAACAAGAAAATGTGAACTCCAATTTCATTTTGTTATGTTGGTTGGTGGATTGGTGGAATCTGACCCGGTTCCGTGCATAAAGGGTACAGTATTTCCCCCCGCAGCGCGATCTGCAGGATTAGTCGGCAAGTTTTATCTGACTACGAAAGCCAAGAGCACAGTTTTTAATAATTACTTGTAATTAAATTATTTATCTACGCAAATTTAATTCTGTATAGATATAAAAATATATTTATTTGAAACAGTGACCAATTTGTTTTTCAAATTTAAGTTAATATGTTATCTCTGAGGACGATCAATGACTACAACCGCCATCTCCTTCCTTGTCAAAGCACTGTTTTTAATAATTAATTACAATTGTATTGGTTATCTAAGCGACTTTATTATTTTTTATAAATTTAAATATATTTATTATAACCAATGACGATTTTTATCTGAAAATAAAATAAACGTAGTTCATCAGCCATCTTTGTTTTTATTTCACTACGTTATTCAACAGTACTATTTTAATAATTAATTAACAACTAAATTGTTTATTTGAACAAATTTAATACTTTGTAAATTGTGTAAATTTAAATTTGCATTTATTAATTAATTAAATGAACATTAAATAAACAATATAAAATCAATTATAAATGAAAGTTTGTTTGTTTGTTGGCGGAAACGCGATAGTAGCGCAGTCTCAAGTCCCGGTAAGTTTTATGTTTTTAGGGAATTTTTCCGCCATTTGTAAATAAACAAATACTACTATTAAGGCCGTTGTGGACCATCCAGTTACTTATTTATCTAAGGGTGGAATGTATTTAAGTATTTTCTAAATTTCAAGCAGGCCGCAGGGAAGAAAATGGCGGATAAAATATAAATAAATCGAAGTGAGTTCGAACAACTTGAAGAGTATCTTACGTTACATATTTATCTAAGAAGAGTATGTTCTTGATATTTATTTAACTGAAAGTCATACGTTATTTATTGTTATTTCTCATAACGAGCTGGTGCTAATAGCCCGATACACAAGCACACATCATTTTACATACCAATTTTTAGCTACCGGTATCTATAAAGCAATATTGTTATTAGTTGAAATACGGCACAGCAAAATATGAAATGCTGAGGAAACTACATTGGAGGTAAGTGGAGCCGTGGAGGAGACAATTTTTATTGAAGTCATGGTCTTTGTTTTTAAACGTTATGGTGGGTTAATGTCAGACTAACTGAATAATACACCATGACAAGTAGATTTCCATAACTACCTTACTAGGAGTAGGCGATAACTCTTAACTTAAATATCACTAGAAGACGGAAAGGAGATTTGGTAAAGGTTCAGTTTAGCTGCCCCGGCTGCGTACATAGGGCCAGACTGTTTTGATATGGAGGAGAAGTTAAAAGCAAGCGTACAGAATAAAGATCAGGCTTTACAAGACGCTAATCCTACCTGTCCTTATATATGGTGGTGAAGCATGGGCCCTGACAAAGAAAGAATCAAGAGCGTTGGCTGTTTTCGAGAACAAGATGTTACGTAGAATATTCGGAAGAGTTTTTGAAAACAACAGTTGGAGAATCCGAACGAACGAAGAAATCCACCAACTCTTCGGCTCGCCAGACGTCACACAAATACTACGAAGCAGAAGGCTCCAGTGGATGGGACACGTCGTCCGTATGCCAGCGGATAGAACAGCACAAGCAGTATGGATGGCATGTCCCAACAGAAGAAGACCTTTGGGGCGTCCGAGACGACGCTATGGCGACCAGCTAAACGATGATATGCAGGAAGTTGGCCTTCGGGCCGATAATTGGTGTGATCTGGCGAAGGACAGGATCCGGTGGCGTGGTGTTGTGAATGCGGCCAAAAGTCCCCCAGGGCTGACAGCGCCAACTTAAGTCAAGTACAGAATAAAATAATTTCCACAAGCTTGCCTTAATTATTAATTATTTTAAAGTAATTGTGAAATTATTAAGGAATGAGGCAAGAAGAAGATGAATATTAAACAATTATTGTACTAATTACATTGTCTTCTGCAATTTTTTGGGCTCTTTATCAGGTAGCCAGTGGATCCCTGCCTGACCAATCAACCCATCAGAATTTGACGTAATGACTGGAGAACAAGCTGCTGCAATGGTTCGACCACGACCAAAGGATGGACGAGAACAGGACCACCCGGAGGTTGACGGAAGCTAGGCCACAAGGAAGAAAACCCATTGGCAGACCGAGGACAGGATTAAACAGGAGTAAAGGATTGAACAACTCGCCGGAACAAGAGGGAAAACAATGGCCGAGCTCCGAGTGTCCGACCGGGGCGATTTCAAGAAATGGGTCCGGGGTGACATTTAGAGACATACTGTCCATGCGACCACGATGCCTCCATTGTTTTTTCAAATAACTACAAATTGTTTTCGCATGGACAGATAATGCCTGATCAAGAATAATTCAAAATAGATTTGCCTTCGCTTGGGACATTTACCTTCCATGTGGCCTATGTAATTGCGAAATGAGAACACGTGTAATAATGGTAATTAAATTTATTTATTTATTTAATAAAAGGAAAGTATGTGAATGGTGATTTAAAGTAAACAAATTACGCGTCACGGAGTCAAATGGCCTACCATCCAAGGACGGGCGTTGGCTGAAGAAGAAGAAGACAAATTTAAAATTTATAATGGGCCCCAAAAACCAGGCACTCATAATTAAAAAAACAGTAATAATGGGCCCAATACATGTTAAAGATAAATTTGTTAACAAAAATATCACCGCAATCCATCATTCAATATAAAAAAAAGTACACTTTTGATTTGAAAGTAACTAAAAAACTGTTTTTGACCGACCTTTAATTTTTTCACAAAAAAACTTCTTTTGAACGACAGGTAATAAAGTATATAATTTTATTATGGGTAGTTAAACTGAACCTTTACCGCTAACAGAGAGACGAGTTGGCATCACTCGAAGGATTCGAAAATACGTGTTCACGTAGAGAGGTTAATAGGGTTTTCAAAACGCTATAATGCATTAAAAGCTATACCCCCGGGAGTCGGTTTTATCAAGATGGCCACCACTACCCCTGAAAATCCTACAAAGGTCTATTGCATGGGCAAATTTGTATTTTCTTGCCTAACTTACCAAGAGAAATACATAGCCATCAATAATAAATATTACTTCTTTTTGGAATCATGCGTAATGAAAAAGAATATTTCGAGTACCGTATGGTTGTGAAAATGACCCAAATCGCCCTGAAATGTATTACAATCCTGTATAATCCATTCGAGTACCTATTGCACCAAGAAAATTCATAAAAGTGTGCGAACTGCTTTGCATTGAAACATTATTTTTAAGTGGGAGGCTTGCGGCGCATAACCTTATAAATTTCGTTACCTTTCCAGTTCAGAGGCTGCGACTACTCAAAAGCTATTGTTGGACCCATACAGTTTTGACGCTAGATTGCTGAAGAAGTTCAATTTGGAGAAGATGCATGTAGGAAACCTAGAACAGGTAACTTCACTGTTGTCACCTTAGTTTACGTCTTTTTAGAATCTTGAAGTTTTTTCTGATACTGAATGCTTCATTCCTGAAACGTTTTATTCAAAATATGTGAAAAAGGTGGCCAGCATTGAAAAAACTATAATGCTGGCAACAAAGCCTCTGGCTGTCACTGCACCATTGATGCTAATAAGCTGATAAGTTGATAAATGTATACCATCACCACCGTTATAAATTACAATAATAATCATAATTAAAATAATGTAATCTCCAAATAATACAATGCATATAGTACGTTATGATGATTGGTGTGCCTTTTTAGCACGTGGAAGTGAGGTGCAGCTAATAGTTACAACACAAAGTAGAAACAGTCAAAATCTTACATTAGCGCAAATAAACAATAGTGCGCTTTGAACAATAAATGAATAAATAGGTAAAATACGAGTAAATTAGAATAAATATAGATTATGCGGTAACAATATCCGGGTTTTCAAATAAATATGACTTGTATTTCTTGCTAAATTCAGTCTGGCTCCCCAGGTTTATTAGATCAGGGGGTAGCATATCCGTCATGAGACGGGATTTTTTTTCATATAAGGAAACACCTAGATTCCAAAACGGCGCTGCCAACTGGTTCTATGATTTCGCTGAGACTACCAGTCAGTCAAGCGTGTCAAGTCCTGGTCACCTCCCAATAAATAGTGTGACTTTAATATGTTTCCGAAATGGTTCGGAATCTACTACAATTAATAGGTCCACCCTGTCAGTCAACCCCCCTTCTCCCTGAGGTGAAGGAGTCTGCCCCTAGGGCGTCTCAAGTTAAGAAACTCCCCTAGAACGTCTGAAAGCAGGCGTTGGAAAACAAACATAATTATTCATGGTTTATCGCAAACCACCCCTTCTTCTACGATCAGCGGTCCATCATTTGTACAACCACTAAATGACATCATTGACTTTCAGAAATTGGATGCCTAAACCGTCAACACAGTCTTCTAGGAATACCAACAACGGTCCAATCACCTAAAGTACCTACTACAAGTCAAGTTCAATATACAATATACGAGTATATGAAAACACCAGAACATTCCTACTCGGCAATCAACCTTCATTCATTCCACGGCATTCGCATCGTTTGATGACAAACTTCCAGTTACGACAGACTTCGCTTCTACGGATTCATGTGCTTTGATTGGCTCAATGGACATTTTCCGCTATTCATTTACGGGTGATTAGTATCGTATAATTTTATTATTGGTTAACCCATTGTAGAGTCATCGAGGACCCTTCATGCCAAGTTTTTTTCCTGTTACGTTTGGTAGCCGTCAGTTTTTTTTCTCAAATCTGATAGCGACTCTCTTGTAGTAAAATAAATAAAAACATTTATTGTCCACATTGGTATTAAGAGTACCCCGATGACAGTGGTACGCCTCTGGATCGCTTGAACAACTTCGAGCCTGGTGAGTTAGACCTGCTGACGACCACTGACAATGGGAGCCTATGTAGGTTGCCATTGGATAGCGGGAGTTAGAAGCGGAAAGACGAAGCCAGGCTCGGAGGTACCGAAGAAATCCGGAGGCTGTAGATTTGGCCTGCGTCAGGTGCTGTGAATACATTTACAGTATATATCAACCTATTTTTTGTTCTTTGGGGTAAGTTTCCTATTCTCTTTGTACAAAACGTATAATGTATAACGTATTTACGTTAAGTTAGGGTTAAGTCTCACATGGTACCTCAGGCTCAACCTGACCTCTTAGTCTGAGTTATCAATCGACAACATGTCTCAAAATGCTAAGACTTGCATCTTTTCAAACTCAAAAGCTGACCAATTAACTGTGTGTGCCTTCCATAATAAGTTTTTACCAGCCCCAGCCTCCGTACTGGAAAGCCACAGGCTCCCACATAAGAAAATATTGTTCTGTTCTATCTATTGTAATGCTGGGCAGTTTCCGTATTTTGATGATCGACTTTGCGTCAAGTAGATTCAAACATATCTTTTAGTGGGCAGAAGCCCTCCTGAAATATACTTGTGCAGATTGTTATATTTGTTAAATGGCCAAAATTTATAAATTGTAATCAAATACTTACTTATTTCGCGTGTCCAGGGAATTACGCATTAATGGGTTGTCCAAAATTGAGGAGCTTGGACAGCTTTGTCATTCACTTCAATCGAGCAGGGACAGGATGGCAGTAGTGGAAAGACCTGCAGATGGGTGTTATCCTGAACAGCACCACAGCCACCCCGGGGATCTTCGATTGCATGCCGTCCCCAATTGGCAGAGGTGGTCTTCGAGAGTGCGGTTCTGGTCCGGAGGCGGTTCAACGTACGTCATATGGTAAAAGGAAGGCCGGAGCCCGTTATCAGTCTCTCATCGGGAAGGGACAGTTACGGGTGAAGGTTTCTCCATGCCTGCATGCGGTATTATTCTGTTCGTTAGTTGTAGGGGTGGTGCTGCGCATGAAACTTTCTTGATGAAAAGCGGCGAGGAGCAGGTATTTACATAACGTATTTCTGCTGTGTTCTGTTTCAGCTTCTCAACAGCAGCAGCTGTGGCTCGCCTGATTGTTGGGGGACCGATTCCCGCTATTGTGTACATCTTGATTAGTGGCGTACGTTCGAGTCATTTCGTTATGATTCGCACTGTTTCGTTTAGGGTATATAGTAGGTATATAGTATATACCAAGAGTTTGTTAAACCGTCTTGTGGGCTGATCGTTGGTGTATATAGGCTATTGTTGAGGATGAAGCTACAACCCTACCGCGGGGGTGGCCATTCTTTAGGATTCTACAAGGACTGGCGACTCTTCTTTTGGTTCAGTGTGACGTAGAACCGTCGATTGGCCGCGAAACACCGAATGGTCTCAGTTAATTCAAAATAGGGAGTGATGTATAATTTTTCCAGTAGGCTATTGTGATTAACGGTGACGTTACCTGCGGATAGACCGATAAAGGCTCCTTCCTCACAACAAAAAAATATATAAATATCAGTCGATTTAGGGTGTTAGAGTGTACAGCCCGTAGGGAAGTGGCAGTCCGAAATTTAATACTTTTTAATTTTTATTTAATTAACTAAGCATGTTATTAAAGATTCGGCTCATCAAAGTTGTAGAAGACTACTTCATGCATCATATAATAAGGTATTTTTAGTTTTCGAAACTAGTTTTTTTTATAAAATCGATTATACGTGAAAGGTTATTGTTTATAAAATATTTTCATGGTTCTGGGAAAACTACAATTTCAAAAATTAAAAATATCTTAAAATATGATGCATGAAGTATTTAGTCTTCTGCAACTTTGATGAGCCAAAATATGCTTAGTTAATTAAATAAAAAGTATTAAATTTCGGGCTGCCAATTTCCTACGGGTTGTACACTATTAACTTTCAATATTCGCTATTATAGCAGGCGGCCCTGTTCTGACACAATTGCATAACTTTATTTTTGCCGTATTTACTTAAAGGAACCCGTACATGCTTTCTTTTTTAGCAATTACTGTAGTATATTGGTTGGTATCGAGATATATACATAAAATGGTCACTGGATTAAATTTCGGTTGACTCGAGTTTCACTATCCCGAAGCACGGAATTGATATGTTGCATAGTCTAGAACATACAGATCATTATAATACAACACAGCAATAATGGCAGGGTATGCTATGTGTTGGATTATGAAGTAGGGTAACTATAATTTCTTCAAAAAATATTTTTTAGAAAAATCAAAACTTTCCATGAGAAAGGAACTATCCGGTTAAGTTACTTTATTTATTATTTAACACCTGAAACATGCGAGAACTTAGAAATCATCGATAGAAAGGTTCCGCAGAAAAATTATTTTTTAGTCATTTTTCATGAAAATTTAGTCTTTTTTTATTTTTTCATTCACCCCCGTAACCAAACTATTATGAGACAAGCGACCTATTGGATTTTGTTTACAATAATAACAACTACAGTAAAATAAATGTGAATTTAAAAGAAATCGTTGGAGCCGTTTATGAGAAATAATTTTTTTGGCAGTCTTTTGGAGTTTTTGGAGGGTACCCCCCCCCCCATAATTGAGTTAGCCCAAAATAAAAATAAAGATCCTACTTTTTACGAAGGGTGCTAAGCAGGGTTGCCAAATAAATTTTTCGCATTTACAGGAATTGCATATACATTTTTCTGCAGGGGCCCTCGTCAAAACCAAAGAGTAAGTGGTCACCTTTGTAGGTAGGCACCTATCTATGTGAAAAGGTAGATAATTCTCCATCACACTGTTTAAAATAATGTTTTTTTTTTTAACAAAATCATATTTTTTACTTTTTTCGATTTGTTAAGTTTTTTTACATACCGTAATCAATGAATTCAGAGCATTGAATATTATCAGCATTGATGGATGGACACAATCAACTCCGCTTGAATTAAATTTTACGAACATCTATTTCGTGTGTCGGACCATCTGTAATTCATGTCATTTTAACCCAAGCCTTTAAATACGGGACATTTTCCGCCCCCCCCCCCCCGGGAAAAACCCTTCAAATACGGGACTGTCCCTTTAATTACGAGACATTTGGCAACACTGCTAAGTTGTAGACAGTACGTATTTGTCTACAATTATTATTAATATTATCAAGTGCCTTTTTATGGACAGCCCAACTTGAAGGGTGTTCCATTGAATTCTGTCCTGCAAACGACCCACTTCTCATTAAACGACTAAATAGAGAATTGAAAATTGAAGAAAATGTAACAGTCTAATAAAATGATACCCGTAAAAAAAGGGATGAACCGCTGAATTGAAAATATCTTGACCAATGTGTGATAAAGGTGGTGCATTTTATTATTGAAGCCGACATCATGAAAAGTCACTTCTCATTTCAAAGGCTAATAAAAAATGTATTCAATCATCTTTGTTACACTGAGGTATCTACTACAAAATTGCAAAATTCTACTAATCAATACAAATAAACAAGTGAAGGATTCATGGAAGAGCAATAAAAATGCTGAATGCTGATATTAAATTCGGTAGTTGTCAGGTTTCGGTCGTGAACATTAGAACATCTACGCGCGTGCGCTCATTCTGCAGGCTACCAACCTTGCGGACCAAAATGATGTTGGGTGTTTTAGTTGCCCAAGCGGATCGGGTGTTGTGTGACTGTCGGTCGCGCGGCCATTTTTCGACTTTGTGCTGCCTACCCCCAAATAACAGAATACCCCTTGTTTACCTACAAGAAACCACGTTTTTATTTTAATCTGCGTTATATGTACTATTAATATACTATATATGTGTAATTTCCCATATTTTAAAAACACATGGGTTTGTTTATACTCGAAGATTAGTGTTAGCTGCAGACAAGTATAAACCTTCGCTGTCCTTCGGTGCTGGATTGGGTGATATTTAGCGGTGCGTGCAGCGTGTTTGTGTTTTAAAATTGTAAATAAACCTAAAAAGCTGTTGCTGTTGATTCGTGGAATTTGAATTCATTCAGAATTCGAGTATTTTTTAATTGGATTGCGTTGAAGCCACCATTATTTTGTGGTAAGTCCCTCTTGTTTAGTTTTAGGTTTGGTCTTAGTCCTAAATTTTGACTCCTGATTTCTCGCTATTAAAAATTTTAGTAGATCGGAGTCGTAGGGGTCAATGTAACATTAGGAACAGTAAATCCACATGTCAATGTAACATTACCAACAGTCGACCATCATTAGGCCTACTCTACTGTAATTTAGAATTAAACTCAGCAGGTTACCCACAAATATGAAAGGTAAGCCGTGGCCGGCGGTACAGTCATTCCGATATTTCGACGGATTTAAACGTTTTGACGTCCCAGGAACCCCAAAAATTGTTTTTACGAAATTTCTGTCTCTGTATCTGTTGATCTGTCTGTTCGTCGATTTGTGGATAAACTACTCTATGGCTCTTGCCCTGACACCATGTTTTTTCATTATTGATATTGTTTCCGTTTGAATTTTTCGCCGTTGGCTAACTCCTCCTCGATGTCATCCTACACCGGCTTAAAGTGACAATTGACTTGTTGAGAAATGCTTATTGTTGCATTGTATCAGGGGTGTGACCGAATTTACCAATTTCGTGAACGAGTCTGGTTAAGTGCAAGAGTGCATAGTTTGGATTTATTTCTTTGTTTCCATAGCAACCTACATTAAGCAAATGTCTGTGATCTGCTTGTAAAATCTGTAAATTAATATAGTCAACAATAACCATCAATGATCACAAACTTTGCCTTCGAAAATTCATCATAGGAGTAGGAGTAGGTAGAAATAATGCGATGACTGACAGTTCCACAATTGATATCTACTATGTTTATATGCTTTATATAGCTTGGTACCGGTATTTCATTATTGTAAAGATATGCTCCTGGGTGATTTCGAACATCATCGATTTTACTTTATTAGTTCTTGTTGATTTTACTTGATTGTATAATTTAACAGACATATACCGGTGTATATTTATTTAGAAGAAGTATATTTATTTATTTATCTTACCTAGGCGAAATTTAACTAGTACCTGAACTTGTTTAAGTCACACTGCATTGCGTCAATGTTAAGCATGTCTCAGCTTGTCGATCGTCGCTTGTAGTGTGGGTTGACATGGAGAACGTGCTCCAGTTTACCAGCGGCCCATAATTCATGCGGAAACAATGCGAGTGATGTCCGAAAAAATTAATGAAGTCAGTTCAAGGTTGAGTGGGCCCCTAAAGCAGGCCTGCGTCATTAAAAGCCATAAATAATAATAATAATAGCAGAAATTTAACTTTTTTAAAAGGATTTTTTTGTGAAGAAAAAAATGCGAATAAATAATTTATGAGGCATATTTATTGTCTTAGCCATTAACAAAGTGGACTTAAGTCATCCTCACTGATATTTTTTAATGAGATCATAATATTGATGGAGATTGACTTCGTTGAAAAGATGAAAAAGAAAACTTTGAGCAATTCAGTTATCACAAAGGACTTATTCTCTTCGAAAGAGGTTTCCAATTGTAAAGAAATAAACATGATATTTTAAAATACTGTATACTTTTCCCTTTTTTTGTGGCAGGCTTAAAGCTTGTAATTGAAAGATTCGCTTTGCGTTTGTTTGCTGTAAAACTGTCAGAAAAGGTTTGATTACTTTTCTTATAATAATATTATGGGGTAAAATTTGGAGTGTCAATTCGTTTTGTTGATGTAAAGGAGAGGTTGCTTAATTTTGGCACATGCAAGCTTCAAATAACAAATTATCCATAGTTTTATTGGTCAATCGAAGGGGAAAAGTCTTGCAGGCGTACAAAATGAAATATCAGAGGAAATAGGTCATAGAAGTGATGGTCCTCAGCATTTTGATATATAAATATGTCTGTTTCTAACAATTTGGTTTGCAAAAATAACGAGCAGTGAAGGTGTTGGGGGAGAGAGTTTGAGTTAAAAAACTATGGCCAATCGGTGGTCGTGCCACATATGTAGAAGAGTATTTCTTCTGATGAATGTGGTAGTGGTACGGACTCTTTTAAGCTTGTCCATGCATATTTTAAGGATAGGCCTGTTTCTTATATCTATTGGTAGGTTATTATAGGTATTAAGGTACAGGACATGTAGAGTAGTGGTACGGACTCTGACTTTCACCTGAAAGATTGTTGGTTGGAGTCCTATACTACCTACATTTTCTGGCCATGCTTCGGAGGGCATGTAAAGCAGGCGGTCCCGGGCCTTCCTAGTTGAGTGTAAGAGAGGGCTTTATAGCCCTAACTCCGCAAGGTTGGCTTAGTAATAGTACAAAAAAGTCCTTATTTATTTATTTATTTTATGTAATGTGACATCTTTTATATAGATCTACAGGGGATATTTCCTGTTGAACAATGAAAAAATGGCTGGAATGATAATAATGCAAGTTCTGTGCAAAAAAAAAAAAAAAAAAAAGTAACGTTTGTATTACAATGAATACACATCCCTGAAATCTCAATATTTACCAAAAAAATAACGATAAACAACAGAACAAGCTGCCAAATCCCTCAGACTAGTGTTCACACTTTACATTGTCACATTTTGTAAGTTGACCTGCTATAGCTCCCGCCAATTTTTCTTGGCTTCATTTTTCATACTTTGTTTTGCTAAATTTGTTTAATTTATTTTAGCCCAGTCTGCAATTACGAAATGCACAAAGAAATACAGATATGGCCAGTTAAACTTCAGTTTGCTAACCGTGATTTAACAAAATTTGACAAGTCATTTATTAAATAAATAATGAGTTTATTTCAGCTTGATCTCTATCATCACATGTCACTAAAAAGACAGCAAAAAACAAGATACAAAGTAATGTATATTATATATATATATAATATATATTATATATTATATAGTGGTGCAAACATATCTTGAACTAAAAGTAGAGATTAAGTAGACCCTCATGTAAATAAAGAGCAAATGAATTGTAACTTTATAAGGTCATACAAAATAATTCAATTAAAATTAGGCCGAATTGTATTTTATTTAATAAATATTAAAGCAACTCATGGCATTACTTAAAAATGTTATGACATGTAGAGAAGTGGTACGGACTCTGACTTTCACCCAAAAGGTTGTTGGTTCGAGTCCTACACTTCCTACATTTTCTGGCCATGCTTCAGAGGGCATGTAAAGCAGGTGGTCCCGTGCCTTCCTAGTTGAGTGTAAGAGAGGGCTTTTTACCGCTAGGTAGGCTTAGTAATAGAACAAAAAAGTCCTTATTTATTTATTTATAATGTATACGTAACTGTTTATTTGTTAACACAGAAATTGTACTATTCCATTATTATGAACAGTGGAAGCACCATAAAGTAACTGCGCCCTCTTAAAGCAAAGTGTGGTAAGACACTGCATTTTAACCACAACACCTCGACATTGCAATTTTTATGTTTTATCGTTGGTAATGGGCAGGTAATTGTGTAAAAACGGGTTGAGCATGGAAAGGAGCTCTATATGACTATGTGTGTGGTCTTCGGGCCCCGAGGAACACCAACTCGTTGTATCCATGAAATCTGACCCCCTCCGTACAGGATTCTTTTTCACCAAATAATTGTAATTTGTGGTGTTTTAGTTAGCTGTTGTAAATCTTTCTGTATTGATAGAAAAAATGTTATTTTATTTTATACTCTAGATTCGAGAACGGGTAACTTCACAATAGATGATGAACATTGAATCTTGCAGTTATGCGTATTCCACAGTTATCTATTAGTAGAATAGAATATAAAATATACCTGTATTGATTCATTCTGAATAGAATAACGTAACAACTTACAATGATTTAACATGCGAGTATGTATGCATACAACGTACAGGACACGACAAATCCTCCAGAACCATTTTCTTGTGCCCTTCTGTTAGAAAGGGTAAATTAATCGGATTGAAGGAAATAAATAAAATATTGTATTGTATAATCTGAAGGGAAGTTTTGATTTTTAATTACATTTCGTGCCCAATTCTAATGTGAATACATACCCTAAATAAATTATGAATTGCTCCGATGAGTATTTTTAGGGCTGCTGTTTTAAAAATACACAAATACATGCCCCGAATCTCCTATTGAAAAAAATTCATTCTGTATTGATTTGAACCTTTCGGCCCTCTCCCTGTTCTCTACCAACTACCCATCCTACTCCTAATACTAATCTACCAACCTACAAAACCTAGAAATACATTTTTTATCGCTTTGATGAGTATTTTAATGGTTGCAGTGTTTAAAAAAATGCACCGTATCAATTTCAAGTTTTTGTTACTTGGTGAAGCCACGCTGACATCACTATGCCAACAATTCATTGCTTTCTTAGTCATTAATGCGTTGTTGTTGTTGAAAGGGTAAATTAATCGGATTATTCTGAGGGAAAGTTCTAATTTTTAATTACATTTCGTGTGAAATTGTCAGATGAATACATACCCTAAATAAATTATGAATCGCTCCGATGAGTATTTTTAGGGCTGCTGTTTTAAAAATACACAAATACAAGGCCCGCGTCTCCTATACAAAAAATTTCTTTTTGTACTGATTTGAACCTTTTTGCCCTGTTCTCTACCAAGTACCAATCCTACTCCTTAGGTGCCCATTCCATTGACCGGCTAGGGCTATTTCCAAAAACGGTGACGTGGTAGCAGACATTCAAGACTTTGGTGGCGTTTCCACCGACCTCGCATTGCAGAATTGACGGAAATGTTTATTTTCCTCTATGCCATAGTTAAAATTGATCAATGATCATAAAGTAAAATCACAAGCAAACAAACTAAAATTAAAAAATGACGTCATGGGATATGTTAAGTACAAACATTTTAATAGCTTTCTACAAAAAGAAAAATTCTAATTTCCGTCAATGTCATTTGCATTCTGCAATGCGAGATCGGTGGAAACGCAACCTAAGTCTTGAATGTCTGCTACCACGTGACTGTTTTTGGAAGTAGCCCTAGCCGGTCAATGGAATGGGCGCCTTATACTAATCTACCAACCTTCAAAACCTACAAATACATCCGATGAGTATTTTAAGGGTTGCAGCTTTTTTTTAAAATTACACCGTATCAATTTCAAGTTTTTGTTACTTGCCAACAATTCATTGCTTTCTTAGACATTATTATGTTAGTGTTCATAATTATTAATTATCAGTTGTAGTTGCCTGTGTGTTAAACGTGAGCCTCCTACACTCCATCCGTCCTCTCGCTTCTTATTGTCCTCAATCTATTTTCTCTATCTTATTCTATTTATATGTGAAGAGGATATGCTACGTAGAAAATTGGCACCCAAAAATTAAATACTTTTCATTTTTTATTTAATTAACTCAGCAAGTTATTAAAAATTTGGCTCAGCTAAGTTCTAGAAGACTACTTCGTGCATCACATAATCGGGTATTTTTACTTTTCGGTTTTGTAGTTCTTCCAAATATCCCATAATACGCGAAATTTTAGTCCTGTCTGGTACTTATGAAAGAACCTATTATATGATACAGACTTGCTTTGTTAATTAAATAAATAAATAAAATGTCAAATAAAACAACCAATTGTGGGGTGCTCATTTTCTACGTAGCATGTCCTCTTAACTGTATTAACACATCATTTATAGCCTATGCTAGCCTCACCATTTAGCTGAAGCTTATTTGTTCATGCATTGTTACAGGCATATAAACCAGACATAACCAGAAACTTGTGCAAACATGGGCGTAGCTAGGATTGGATCCAGAGGGGGGACAGGTGCAAAAGTTCGATTGATTCGATTGGTTTTCGCGGGTTTATTTGAATTTTTTAAAAAGTATAACGATTAAAATCTGATTTATTACTTCTAGTTAAAATTCCCCTCACTTTTTTGTATTGTGTAAATTCATTTAAAAAAAAAAACAATTCTATCTAGTGTTAACTGCACCTCTGCCCATGTGTGCAACTAAACTATTAAAATAATGTTTTAGTAATTTTTCATGAAAATTAAGCCTCTTTTAATTATTTACACCCAGTACCAAACTATAAGTGTAGTTGTGTACTAGTGGGTTTTGTTTACATTACGGGAATTCACGTTTACAATTAACAATTTACGATGGAACCCTAGGGTTCGCTAAATTTCCGTGCCGTGCTAAATAATTGTCCATTTTTATTGTTTGTGATCGAGAATGTAATTCTCATATACTCTCAACATATTTAGCAATCATGCTAAATAACGGATAGTGAATATTATTTTCGTTTACAATATATATGTGAATTTAACATAAATGGTTGGAACCTTATTTGATAAAAAAATAGTTTTTTTTACGGATAAAACCCCCAAAAATAATAAAGTTATCCAAAAAATTAAATAAAAACCCTGGACAATATTTTAACCAACATACATGCCGAAGTTAGTTAAATCTTATCGAGTAGTTTGGCCGCAAATCGAATTGCAGACAGACAGGCAGACTTTTAGTAAAAAAAACCCTTGTAACTTTTTAATCCGTTGAAATGAAGAAATGAAAAATTTCGACCATCACCAAGCTTTCCTTATACTAAAGTATAAATAGGAAAGCATAAGCATGGTGCCGATGGAGATTTATTTCTTCTTTTTCTTCCTTCGAATAGATAGTAGTGGCGCAGATATTTACACATGATGTCGGGCAACATTGACACATCACAGGGTTCATCGCGCTTTGCCTTTAACATGGGCTGGCGTCAATGGTCCAGTTGAAAATATGATTAAAGTTAAAAAAAAAAATAGCTTTGGTAATACCAACAAAATTGTTTTCGAGCTCAGAAATATTTAAATACAATTTTATTACGACTTTTCTATTTATGCGTTATCATTGGGAAAGATTTATGATTTCAACATTTACACGTTTAATTGTAAGAGCGGGCCGTGAGACCCAACGAAAAATAAATACAACTTTTGTTATTATACAATAAATTTCCCCTGATACGTAAATGTATTATAAAACGCATGCTGTGTAAATTTGATTTTATATTTCGATTAGAACTTAGACATTTTTGTTGTACTACATTTCTTGCAGCTTTACCAGTGATGGGGAAAGAAAACTGCCCCCGTGCTGGCTAGTTGCCCAGAAGGGGGCGATAAGCAAAAATCCTCATCCCTTATTTCTCTCCATTACAAGAAAAGTGTGACAGGACGAACAAAGAGAAGTTTCTTAATGACTTTCAGCTTTCAAATGGAGAAAATGCTCATTATTTATGGCTGCGGGGTAGAAAGGGTTAAAACAGGCCAACGTCTTGCAGTGGGAAATTTAACCTGTTTCCCGAGGTTTTCACCAGAAATAAGAATGAAAGAAAATTGTCTTTATTTTCCATGGGCGCATTTTGGGCCTTTCGGCTCACTCTTACAATTAATCCAAATATAGTAAGGAATGATGCTAATTTTTTAATATTATTTCACTAAAATCGACCGGCCACATATCTTCTATTATAAGAGAATCTGCTAGTGGTATAATATACAAATTGGCCCTTTATGTTGGAATACTTAATATGCTGTTTCGATCCTTTGGCCACAGGTTTTTGAAGGCGTGGACCTAATCTTGTATTTTTTTCACGCCTTCAAAAACTGTGTACAAATTATGTTAGTGCTGGCTACATACTGTGCAGTTAACATTAGTTCTACCTTATAGCGACTCATTCATAGTTCTATGACCCAAATTTCTTGAAAAATTCGACTTTGCACAAGAAACTGGTGTGATTTGCTCTTAGTCTTATGAAACTCAAAACCATGCCACTTGCTACGCACTAATTCACGTGTACCTAACGTTATGATCCGGGACTCCTACAAATAAATATCATACTGTAGGGATTTGAGCCAGCGACCTTGCAGCTGTTTGCCCTGTTCTTCTGAAATACCAATCCTCAGAATGAGGTAAATTTATTGGACTAATGTGGAAGATGAATGTTGTTTTTAAGGGTTTTATAAATTTTTATTTAAATTATAGGTGTGAAATTTAAGATATATGTGGCTAAATACAAATACACGAATACAAGGTCCGTGTCTCACAGAAAAAATTTCTTGCTATAAAGGGATCCGATCCAACGACCTTGCGGCACTTTTGTCTACCAAGCTTCAATACCACTCCCTCTGCCCCTAATTTATAAAGCTGTAAGCAAAATGGTGGGAGAAAACGAATTTCAATCCGATGGACATGTCGCCGTCATTATGTTTGCAATTTGTTATGTCATTCGCACCTCCAAATGCGATTATAATCCTAATCTATGTACAGTACAGCGCTAATTCAATTAAAACGCCAGTAGTAATTGCAAAATATACATTTTAGGCGGGGTTTTGTACTAATGGAAATTGTGAATATGTTTATCGTAGATGTTAGGGTGAAAATGTTAAAATACTAAGGCTTAAAGAATACGTTATTTGTTAGTATTATGGACATTCATTCGTATTCCGCCGATATTTTTTGTATTCTTTTGTTAACTATTTATTTCTATTGAATGACATGAGTCTAATCTTCCTCTCACTACTTGGGCGCCAATTCCACCAACCGGCTAGGGCTATTTACAAAAACGGTGACGTGGTAGCATACATTCAAGACTTAGGTGCCGTTTCCACCGACCTCGCATTGCAGAATGCAAATGATATTGACGGAAATTAGAATTTTTCTTTTTATAGAAATCTATGACGCTATTTTTTAATTTTAGTTTGTTTGTGATTTAACTGTATGATCATTGATCAATTTTAACTATGGCATAGAGGAAAATAAACATTTCCGTCAATTCTGCAATGCGAGGTCGGTGGAAACGGCACCTAAGTCTTGAATGTCTGCTACCACGTCACCGTTTTTGGAAATAGCCCTAGCCGGTCAATGGAATGGGCACCTTGGAGAGGTTTACAACCGCTCAGAGAACGATTCGCGATAGAAGACGGACTGTACGGTTGTAAACTTCGGTGGGAAGGTGGTAGCGTGCTTGTACTTGTGCGAGTATCTACACACCTTGCGGTCGCAGACGTGTCACAACTCGACACAAGTACTGATTATGTGACATGGTGAGGCGATTGGAGAGGTTAATCGGATTCATTCATTATATCGTTTGTTCGCGACTTAACCTTTTTAGGTAAGAAAATAGAAAAGAAAAAAGAAACCTCTCCAAGTAGTGATAGGTCTACTTATAAAGTGGTTAGTTCTTCTTCTGTAGTTGCAATCTAGCGATTGGTTTGCAGCAAATCTTTCCACCTCCTTCTCCACTCGTCCCTGTCTTGGGACGTTCTCTTGAGTTCCAAGTAGGTTCCGCATCTCATATCTTTCTTGAGGTCTTCTGCGTACGCCTTCCTTGGTCGCCCTCTTGCATTGGTGCCTTCGATTGTGCCTTCTATTATGGTGCTTAGGAGTCCTTCTTGTCTGATCAGGTGACCCATCCATTTTGCTCTTCTCACCGAAATGGAGGTAATTAGGGATCTTTTAACGTTTATCCTTTGAAGTACCTCTTCGTTCGTAGTGGTTGGTTAGGGAGTACAATTAGTAAACATTGTAGTATTATATGGTATATGTAACACTGATATTAAATTAACTTTGGTTGAAGAGGTAACCTCCTCGTTAGGCGCGGTTTCCACCGACCGGCCAAGGCTAAATACAAATACGGCGACGTGGTAGCAGACATTCAAGACTTAGGCGGGGTTTCCACCGACCTCGCATTGCAGAATGCAAATGACATTGACGGAAATGTTTGTTTTCCTCTATGCCATAGTTAAAATTGATCAATGATCATACAGTAAAATCACAAACAAACTAAAATTAAAAAATGGCGTCATGGGACATGTTAAGTAAAAAAAGAAAAATTCTAATTTCCGTCAATGTCATTTGCATTCTGCAATGCGAGGTCGGTGGAAACCCCGCCTAAGTCTTGAATTTCTGTTACCACGTCACCGTATTTGTATTTAGACCTAGCCGGTCGGTGGAAACCGCGCCTTATGATCGAAATTAGAGTATATGGAAAATTATGGAATATTTGAGTGCAATAAGGGCGTATCATGTAGCAGTAAAATAGATTAACTGTTCACCTATGCAGAGACTATAGAATTTTGCTACATTCAACGGTAATCATGATGTATTGTGTTGTTAACAAGTAAGCGATTTTCCCTTATTTGCCATGTAAAAGAAATGCTTTAAGTTGCTGAAATTGCAGTATTGTATTCTCAGTAGCCGAAGCCTGAGCCAGGCTGATCATGATGATTTCGTACTTTTGTAAGAGATAAAAACTTTGCAGCGTAATTGAGAAAAGAGTGTGACATACTCTGAAACGAAAGCTAAGAATTAGGCTAAATAAATAAGCCAACAATGGTGTCTTTTTTTATTATTGAACCTGCCTAGCGGAGTTGGGGCCTTTTCGAACCTTTCAGTAGGTCTTGGAACAACGTAAAAGAATAATGTCCTGCAGGACCATTTATGAACCTTGGCCTATGTCTAAATTCCAAAGCCCCCATGGATTTCAGGAATAATTATTCATATTGTTTCCGTATGAAGTTTTGGTCGTTAGCAAACTGGAATACGTTCTCAATTTCAACCTACATGGGCTACAAGCGACAATGAACAAGCTGAGGCAAGCATACCATTGACACAATGTAACAGGCGAAAGCATGTCTTACCCAAGGACTGATTCGAGTCAAAAAATAACAATAAAAAAAAATCCTACCAGGGGAAATATTGAGACCATTTAAAATCTAACCCGCTCCAAAGCAGAGGACATTCAACTAGCATTCACCTCAATTCCCCAGTCAATTTTGCATTCATTGGGTTTTATTTAGGATAATTTACATTTATTTCTGGAGAGTTATTGTATTAATTAAATTGTTCCAGCAGACAATTATATTTTATTAATTTATTTTATTACATTCGATTTACTTCATGATTGCCTGATCCAAGCTAAGATAAGAGTTCGTTCTGCAAGTGGTAAAAAAATTAGTGAACGAAGATAAAATAATACTTTGCCAAGTCAAATACATTGTCAAATCAGTTTCTCACAATATATTACATTACATCAACACAGAATAACAACATTAAATTTCCTCTAGAGTAAATAGTCTGAAATAAATAAATATTGAGATAAATATCCTTAACATTTGTTTTGCAAGATTGCCTATTTAAATTCTTTGTTTCTACATTTAGTTTATTATAAATTTTTGTACCCAATGATTTGTTGAAGTATTAGAACTTAAGGTAAGAAAGTGAGTAAAGGTAGAATTGCACCAAAAAAAAAATATTTTTTCGTTCAGTTACATGCCTAGCTGTAATTAAATAATATTAATTAGAAATATTAATAAATAAATGAATATAATGTTTTTATTTCACCCTACCCCAGTATACATTTACATACATAATGAAAAATATTTATTTAAGTTGTACGAACTCTGACGTCCAAGGGAACTTGAGTGCGAAGAGTTATTTATAATAATAATATTAATATACCTAAAGCGTGAGTGGTAGAGACGCCACTGATGCTCCAATTTCTCAGACCAGCTCTGGAGTCTGGCCCTATTCGCAGCAAGTGAACGTGAACAAAGACATAATTACACTTGCAACAAGGAAAGTTGCAGCACTCAATATGAGGATAACTTATGGATCATTTATGTATACAAGCAGGAGTCACACATGCTTAGCCTAATAACTGTTAAGAACGGCAGTCTAACAATAGTGACATAAGTTACTAACCCAATTTACAATTGGTTAATATTTTTTCACGGCTTCAGAAGCCTTAACACGAGGTACCTATTTAAATTGTTTTTTTTTAATTTTAACCCCAATAATGCAATAAGTTAGATTGGTACCTGTCTCGTGCTACGGCTGTTGAATACGATTTTTCAAAATTTCAGTGCTTTCAGCATATTTTTGAATTTAAATTTGATGCTCGGTATTTTTAGCAACACTTATTTACGTAATTTTGGTAATCGTATTATTGCTTTCCAATTTATATGTAGTATAAGGAAAGCTTTGTGATGGTCGAAATTTTAGATTCCGCGATTTCAACGGATTTACACGTTTTGAGGTCCCAGGAACCCAAAAACTCGCATCACTCGATGATTTCTACCTTCAGGCATGCTTTAGGTGTTAAATTGAGTAGTGAAATCGGACAGGTTGCTTTGCTTTCCCAAAGAATTATTTGGTTTTGTGCAAAAAAAATGTCTTTGAAAAAATGATAGAAAATTCGCGGTCAAATGCATTGCGGGCCCTGCCATTATTGCTGTGTGGTAATTTGTCACCTCCAGTGACGTCAAGTGAACAACCCCCCCCCCCACCCCCGAAATGCCCCAAATTGAACTATAGGAAAGTTATTTACCATGAAATTACTCATTTTCTCTAGCTACTACTTGATAAATTGGAAAGCATGTTCGAGTAAACTCGGACCGGTTCTTTTTCAATTTAATTTTTTAATGTCATGAAAATCAATGAGTTCGATGATGTGATAAACTATTGCACTTGTAATTTATAAATACTGGGAAATCAGATCTGCCTAAATATTTAAGTGATAGAACCAAGGATGGATACAGGGGACAAGGGGTAGCTGCTCCCCCCCCCCCCCAAATTTAGTAAATCTGTTGTAATTGAATGTATTACGTCATAATTTAATAAATACTTGAACCCATCACTACCCCCTCCCCGCCCCTAATGGGCTGGATCCGTCCCTGGAAATTTGTCTTATGCTAGCTCTATAAAACTTTGATAATAGAAGTTCATACAATAATTAAATATTTATTTATTTATTGGGTTGAGTTTAAAATATACGGAATGAAAATTATTAGCTCTGATTCAATACGTGTTCGAAGTTCCAGTTAGATGGTGATATATGCAGCAGAGTGGGCCCCCACTACGGTTTGTTAAGTGGAAGCCAAAGAATACTGTTAAGAATACTTAGTAAGCTAGCGATGAGTATTCGAACGGACCCTATGAGAGGTAGAGCCGCCACTGTTGCGCCAACTTCCAATTTCGACATTCTTTTCTCAGGCGAGCTCTGGACCTAGTCCCGACTCCCTGGAACTGTGGACGGGGCCATTGGACTAGCTAATGCTGCTTCCATAATCCGAGCCTCATGTCGTTCTCTAATTCACTCCGCTGGCCTTTAAATATTTCCGAAGGCGGCGGCGTCCGCACTTACAGTCTTGCACTCTCTGCGTTTTTTATATACTATTGAATAAATATTATTTTTTTCTGTTGGTAACATAACCGACAAATTGGAGATCTTATAGAGACTATTATTAAGGGGAATCGTTCCAAATTTGAGAAGCATCGATTTATCAAAATTAATTACAGTAGAACTCCAATTATCCGATTGACCGATGCGCTTCCAGACAACGTATAGATAGAAAAGAAGTTCCTTAGCATGTTGATAGATTGTACGGGTATGGGGCCACCACTATCATTTTTCATTTTTTTCTGTCCTTTTTCCGCCCCTTTCATAACCATGACAAATCGACGTTAGGGACGTTCACTTCAAAATGCTGAGGAATATTTCTTCTACTTTATGACATTTCATAAATCTACCCTTCTACAATATATTATGTTTCGCATAAAATTTGATTTTTTACACCTGAAAGATATAACCCCCTCCAATTTTCTCTTAATTTCCGCTATGTTAGTTAAGTTATTATTTGGTTATTTATATTACATATTTATTTTAAAACGTGACACACAACCCATCGGGAGTTCAGGTCTTGACCACTGCTCTATATGGGATGTTGTAGTCAGCAACATGACCTGCAGCCACGTGCTGGTTTGGGGTTGGTTGTTCCTGTTCATTTCCCAACTTTCTAACACTTAATTTAATGGGACTTTATTATTTAATAACCATAAAATATTTGATTTTAGAAAAACGGTTACAAAACGGTATTTTTTATCACAAATGTATTGTATTATTGTAATTATAGTATTGTATTGTATATTGTAATTTATAATACTTTTCAGGCGAGCTAGAAAGCAGAATCTCTCTCAATGCTTTATCCCCCTTAACTCGCAATTATTATGTGAGAGCCATATTCGTTATTCTTGGCATGTGATCACAATGGCGAACGCGGATTGGCTGAGGTGAAGCTAGCACGTTTTGATGCAAGGAAAGGATGGAGGTAGATTTTCTTGAAAACAGGCCTAAGAGATCTTAGAGGAGCATTTAACATGAGAAAAAAAATTTGACGCCAAAGCCTGATAACTATCAAAACAAGGAATCCGCAATGCAATCAAAAGCTCATATTCTAAAAAAAATCGAGATAGACCCATTTGAAAATAGGCAGCTCATTTCAATCCTATACCAGTAGCAGTTGGTAAGTTTATGCCTTTTGAAAGTTTGCGGGCAGAAAGTTTTCTGGAAATAGGTGGGGACGGCCCTGAACTGTTAAACTCTGAGACTTGCCAGGAAGGAAGCGGTAGAGACTGTGGAGTATCAGTTAGTTTGGAAAGTTGATGGTTATTGAGACAATTGAAATCCCTGATCGCTATCTAAATAATGAGGTGGTAGTTCGGCGAAATCACATTGAAGCGTCACTACTAGTAACGACTTGCCTGCCTATCCTAGGTGACTTGGCATATCTTCTAAGGTATGTTTAAGGGCAAAAAACGGTTTATTGGAAATTACTAGACACTATTCCCTTTTCTTCTTTCCTTGTGCTGCGGTCAAAGAAACAGTCCGACATTGATGAAATTAATTCTTTTGGCTCATTAATTTGTAGTTTTTTTCTTGTAATTTAAAAGAGCCCCTATCCCCATTCTATCCATATTGTTGGTGTTTCAGACCACCCGAGTATCCCATTTAGCTCGGTTATTATGGGAAATCTGGTAATTCTATTTGTAGAATTATAATTTTTTTGAGGACTGGAGAGGGAATTTTCAAATGTAAACTTTGTTATCTCATTTTTAGCAGAATTTCACAATAAAACCAGATAAGATAAGAAATAGATCGGGTGTCTGGTGGTATGGAACATTAAGGGAATATTGCTCGCTAGTTTATTAAAAAATGCAACCGGTATCGAGGTACTGTCATGGCCAACCAGATTATTGTTTAATAAATTAACGAGCAATAATTATCTATAATAATATAACAATAATAACAATTCGTATATTTTTCTAAAATGATTGGCGTAACAAATTATTTTGTAGGCCCCCTTAACCTGATGGTGTGCGGGGGGGGGGGGGTACCTATCAAGTTGGATTTATTTCAGACTGTGTTCAAAACATTGCAAGAGTCAATTCAAATGACTTTTCCTTTATATGTTATTAATTATGTTAACATTGATTTATTATTAATCCCATTAGTTGATTTATTTATGTACCGTAGCGTAGTTTTTTTTTTGCATCTTTGTTCTATAATACGAGGGGAGTATGAAAAGTTCTAATTATCGGATATATGGGAATAGTTTCAATTTACGTCGTTTTGCCTCTTTAATTGTAAGGTTCTTTCGAACTTAAATAGACAACAATCCATTGCTCTATTGGGGCGGTCGGCAACCTTTTTCTCCAGTGGGCCAAATTTTTTATTCTGTTCCTTCCTGCGGACCGCACTTATTAAATACACATAAGTACCTATTACGGAAACTCTAAAAAGTAGGCATTTTCTGTTCTTAAGTAGGCTATATTTTCCAATAATTAATGTAAACCTCAACAAAAAGTCAAAAATCGCATTAACATTTAATGCGAATTTCGACTTTGTGTATTATTTGCAATTTCGGACATGTTGGGCTTTGGTTTGCTGCACCAAATGAGCAAAATATCATCCAAATGAGGATCTGTGAGGCGGTTGCGATACTTGTTCTTGGCATATTTTATCCATTAAATGCGCGGGAAGTTTTAAAATTATATTACATTTTATATTTTCATAATTTCAAAATAAGTTGAAAAATCAAATATTTCTGTTTTTATTTGTCGACTTTGTCTGCATTACGCGGGTTACGCCGCATTACGCCGCCGAAAAACACTCCCCGGGCCGCGGGTTGCCGACCGCTGCTCCAATGCTTTCTATAACTACTCACAAAATAATTTCCAAGTCATTTCGGGGAGGGCTGCGATCCTACGTATAGTATGTAGTGAAATGTCGCTCGTCTGGAAAGTTCAATTGTATCTAGTCACTAGATACAAAGTCAAAATATTTCGGAAGGGGGGGGGGGACTGCTGAAGCGTGAGATTTTCGCAGTGCTTGAAGGTACATTTGCTAAATTTGACACACCTTTTCCGAAGTATTTCATCCAGTACATTTCAAGACATGGTATTGTCGTTAACATTGTTCCTTTAAGAGGATATGCTACGTAGAAAAATAGCACCTCAAAATTTGTTGTTTTTATTGACATTTTATTTTTTATTTAATTAAAAATTTGGCTCATGGAAGTTGTAGAAGACTGCTTCATGCATCATGTAATAGGAAATATTAAATTTTTGGTACCTTAGTTCTTTCATAAATACCAGAACGGACTAAAATTATGCGTATTCTGGGATTTTTGGAAGAACTACAAAACCGAAATGTTAAAATACCCGATTATATGATGCACGAAGTAGTCTTCTACAACTTCCATGAGCCAAATCTTTAATGACTTGCTTTGTTAATTAAATAAAAAATAAAAAGTCGATAAAAACAACAAATTTTGGGGTGCTCATTTTATACGTAGCATGTCCTCTTAAGAAGAGGTTTGCATGGAAAACAACTATTATATTAGAACTGTCTGCATTCTGCAATTCATGGGGCGTCCTAGACGATCGCTCACTTTTTTTCCATTATTCACCACAGTATTAGGAGCATATTGGTATCCGCTTTTAGACACACATGAGAAGCCCCACAGGTCTCGCAAACGCATTAATACAGGGAGTCAGGGAAGGCATTATGCATTTGTGTGAGGTCTCCTCTTCCAAAATGGGTAGGGTGGCCATTATAGTCTGGTGTGCCGGTACGCAAAAGGTTTCGGCTTCGTCGCTGAATGGTATCTAGGTCAAGTAAACACTTTTGTTGCTGCAGTTAACTTGTTTGCCTTACCATTTGGGTGTCATCGGAGTCGCGGGGGGGCCGAAACTTCTTATGCCCACCAAGGGGGTCACTTTTATTTTTAATTGGTCCATCCGTAGTGGAAAGTCCCATTTATTTTTATGGGTTTCCGTTTATACAATTTTCCCCCCCTAGTCTACAGCACCATAGAGTAGCATTTTGTTTTCTTTCTTGTTATTGTCCGGGTATTGTGTATTATTATTATTTTTTTTAATACATATCTCCAGGATGAAGTATTCCTGTTTTTTGGTAGTTTTAAAGTTTTTTGGGATGAACATTCTGCGTCATGTAAGCAAAAGGAAAGTATCATAACGTTGTGGTTTGAATGAATTGGAGTATTGGATTGACCGAAAGCTTTCGAGCGTACGACTTTATTGATAGCAGTCCAGGAAAACCAAATAGCTGCACAAAATATAAATTAACAGCAAATAGCGGCAGTAGAGCTATCAATATGTAATAGAGGAATTCGCAAAGATTCGAAAGAAGTGTTTATCCGCAATTATGTGACCGTAGCACCGATTTGCCATAGTTGTGGAATTTGATTTGTACCAGAAAAAAACGAAATTCCAAATAAATGAGTTAATTTTCTTCTTGAACATAAATTTCCCCACTTGTAGTGCTGATTTGTATAGAAGTAACTCTGCGGACAGATTTATATGGCTACAGCAGCCTGCTCTAAAAGGAAGTAATCCGAGTTGCTTGGGTGTAGCGCATCCAGCAGCCTGTACTGAAATAAAAGCAAAAACTGCAAATTTTGAGTTAGTTCCCTTTGAATCAGCAAAGGCTATATATGCTAGTAAACCTTGCGAAACCATGACGAAATCGAAATTATACACATTGCCTTTGTACATTATCCGAATAAAAATAAGCCTTTTCATGGCCTGCTGGCGGTATGTCTCAAAGGAAACTTGATATGCACAAACAATGCCTGCCGGTTTTTATGTTTTGTCGCCGCGGCAATTTGATATAAGAATAACCCCGTCTATGTTGAACGGATATGGTGCAAATTGCAATAATCCTTAATACAACAATTAAATCTCCATAAAGCCAAGTTATAATTTCATGCAATTTTAAGGTGGTAATGTAAGGGCTATGGAGAAGTCAAAGATACAAACCGGTCCGAGTTTACTCGAACATGCTTTCCAATTTATCAAAATTAGCAGGTAGAGAAAATGAATAATTTCATGGTAAATAATTTTCCTATGGTTAAATTTCCGATATCTCGGGGGGGGGGGGGGGTTGTCCACTTGATGTCACTGGAGGTGAGGTAAATTCTAGATAGATCTGACCAACACAATACCACACAGCAATAATGGCAGGGCACGCAATGTATTTGAGCGTTAATTTTCTATAATTTTTTTTAAAAAAAATTGTTTTGCCCAAAACCAAATAGTTCTATGGGAAAGCAACCTGTCCGGTTTCGTTACTCAATATAACACCTAAAACATGCCTGAAGGTAGAAATCACAGATAGAAAGGCTTCGCAGAAAAATTAATTTTTAATCATTTCTCATGAAAATTGAGCTAGTTTTATTTTTTACCCCCAGAAGGAAACTATCAAGGGGCAAGCGACCCCCCGCATTTTGTTAACATTAATACCGACTACGAGATATGTGAATTTAAAAGAAATCGTTGCAGCCGTTTTTGAGAAATAATATTTTTAGACGTTTTTTTTTTAGTTTTTTGAGAATTTAGTTAGCCCAAAATAAAAAACGGTATGATTTTTGTGAACCTACATGCAAAATTTCATCAAAATCGGCCGAGTAGTTTGCCCGGAAATCGATGGAGACATTTCGTAAAAAAAAAAAAAAAAAACACTTTTTTGGGTTCCTGGGACCTCAAAACGTGTAAATCCGTTGAAATATCGGAATCAAAAATTTCGACAATCACAATGCTTTCCTTATACTACGTATAAATTGGACAGCAATAACACGTTAACCAACTTGAAAGTGCGTTTAGGATAGCACGCTGGTTAGCTGGTTATCGGTGTGTTAACTTAGCTTGATATAACACACTTAACTAGGTATAACTCGATAACACGAACACTGTGAAGACCCCTATTGTAAGGTACAGCTACGTGAGATGAGTGGTGATCTGTGTAAACGAGTTTTCGAGTTTACACGGCTGCTTGGATCCCAATGGAACACATCTGCTGTAATTTTTATTACCTAGGCTGATTCTTTTCCATTTGTTCCCCAAGAGACAGTTGATTCCGATTGTTTCCATTGTTCTTGACGCCCCTTCAATTAATGAAAATAGATATTTCGCAATTTGCGACTCTCTGCTCTACTTACTCTGCAGTACTGCTGGAAGAACTGCCATTGGGGGATTTGTTTGGTGCAAAAACTTAGAGACTGCTGAAAAAGATGTTGAAGTAAACAGCGTGGCCCCATTACTCTAACACTACTGTTGCCGTTGATCTGTCTGTGTTGACTGACCCTAAAAGAGTTACTCAAAGGGGAGTTCTACGTAGATTTTGCCCATTTTGGCATTTTGTATTTTGAATGTGAAGGGTGCTAGGTGGGGGCCAATAGGTTAAGTTTTCAACATTTTAAAATCGCCTTGAGCAAGTCAGTTGTGCTCTGTAGGACCTTTTATGAACCTCATGACCCCTTAGTCCCTTGTTCATTGCCTACACCGGCTGCAAGCGATAATAGACAAGCTGAGACAAGTTTACCACTGACGCAATGTAACAGGTGAAAGCATGACATAACCAAGAACAGATATGCTGTGCTTCTTAAATATTTGTTGTTATTGGTTTTTTAATCTGCTATCAGTTGTTTTCTTCTCTACTCGTGTTTTTCATTTGTTCATTGATATTCTGATTCTGAACTTCGACCAGTGGTAGCCCTCGCTTCAGCGGCGTTGTATACATTGATTTTTGTGTGTAATTTTTACGACTGCATTTCTTTTTGTGCTTTTGGAATGCCAAAGAACTCATCATTAGTTAGCCAACGCTGCAACATTTTATCTGAAAACGTTTCAGACTGGTCAAACAATTTTTATCCTTATTTTGGGGTACGGGTTTGTGAATGCACTCAAACCTTGTGGCCTAATGCGCCACCTGCTAAGTATTACGTCTATTTGTAGTGTTATCTTGTATGTTTTCGTCAACAACAAATATATTTTGATTGGGTTTGATCTTAAAGAACTTTTCCTCACTGAATCTAGCGGGAATTTTATTTATTTTATTGCATAACTGTTCAAAGTAGTCATTCATTCAATATTAAGGTGGAGACCGAATTTGTCTATCTCGCCACAGTTTGATTTGATAGATTTTTGTAGTATTTCTATTAAGTTTTACAATTGATCAAGACTCATTATGTAACTGAAGAAACTAAAAAAATCATGGAGGGACTAGTTCTAGTCCTATTCAATGAAAGTTGTTCCGAGTCATCCCAAGAATGGTATAGGACTTTGGGGATATTTTCTTAATACATAAATATATATTTCTCTTAAATTATACAATTGACAAGAAAGTATAAAGTAAAATCGTCAAAATATCGTCAAAATCAGGTAGTTCTGTCATTGTGCTAGTGCCTTCTTCACTTCTCTATTTAGTTATTGTCATCTTTCCTCGTTTTCCCCCAGATATATTTCACATTTACAATGTTGTAATAGTAATACAATATAATAATGATTGACTGTATTGTTCAGTAATTCAAGTATGGTTTATCGAGCATACTGAGCACAGTTTAACAACGGAATGCGATATGTATCTGGTAGAGGAATGTGGAAAACATATTGCATTGCATTGACCTGTAGATTATTGCATTTCGAGAGGTGGGAATTATATTCAACCCCAATTTGATGTGTAGCTGCAATATCTACCTATGGCTGCCGTGCACCTGGCCTCTCCCCCTCACATGGTAAAGTTATTGGCGCGTTAGGGGTTGCAGTATAATGATGTAAAATTTATAATTTTCATCATTTGAATTTACCCTTGATAAATCAATCCAATTTTCACGTACGACAATGGTGTTTTATAATTATACATGCTTATAAATGTAATGAATGCAATAGAACTGCAAATATTCACATTGATTCGTATTCCTCATTAGGATAATGAAAAATACGGATAATTGGAGTTTTCCAAAATATAGGACATGATTTTGAGCTTATTATCGGTACTGTTTAGAACTGGCTTTTTACATTTAGCTGCATATCAAGAGTTTCTATATGAAACGTGTGTTCCACAAGGGATGGTCTGTGGCTATGTCCACACTAGTTCAACTTCCATTTTAACATTCAGGTAACCAATATGCGAAGACTCGTGTCTACTTGATTAAGTCATGCTTTCGCCTGTTACATTGCGTTAATTGTAAGCTTGTCTCAGCTAGTCCATTATTGCCTGTAGCCGGGGAAGGTTCACATTGAGGACGTATACCTGTTTGCTAATGGCCAAAAATTCATACGGAGACAATATGAATAATGTCCGAAATCCGTGTGGTCGTTGGCATTAAAATAAATAAATAAATAATCTTTTATTGGCAAACAGACCTAAAAGTCCAATACAATGCAAATCATTGGACAAGGGAACAAGTATAAGTAGGCCCAGGTTCATACAAAATTCTTTGGGGGCATTATTAATAATAAATAAATAAATAAATAAGGACTTTCTTTGTTCTATTACTAAGCCAACCTAGCGGAGTTAGGGCTATAAAGCCCTCTCTTACACTCAACTAAGAAAGCCCGGGACCGCCTGCTTTACATGCCCTCCGAAGCATGGCCAGAAAATGTAGGAAGTGTAGGACTCGAACCAACAACCTTTCGGGTGAAAGTCAGAGTCCGTACCACTACTCTACATGTCCTGATTAATACTAACCAATGTGCTACAAGTGTTTCATGAAGTCAATATCCATTCTAGTCGCTCATTGGTTCCTCTTGTTGAGATGCAAATTGAACGTGAAAGGTGGAGCAAGTGTGATCAGCCATTGACTACACTTATTCGACTTGCACGTTCAACTTGCGCGTAAGCAGTGTACGGCAACTATCTCATAAAGCCAGTGTCCATTCTAGTCGCTTATTGGTTCCCCTTGTTGAGATGCAAATTGAACGTGAAAGGTGGAATAATTGTGGTCAATAGCTGACCACGCTTAGTCCACTTGCACGTTCAACTTGCGCGTAAGTAGTGTGCGGCGAGTATCCCATAAAGCCAGTGTCCATTCTAAACGCTCATTGGCTCGGCTTGTTGAAACGCAAATTGATCGTGAAAGTTGAACAAGTGTGGTCAATGCAATGTCTGCCTTTGTTGCACTTGATACGTGTCCAGTGCGACAATTCTCTCTTGAAGTCAGTATTCATTCTTATCGGTCATTGGTTACCCGCAAGTTGAAACGCAAGTTGAACAAGTGTAGACCGAGCCCCTAGCCACTGGCTGGCTATCCCCGTATGAAGAGGCTTCTCCAGCAGTGGTCACTAATCCGGCTCGCCTCTCTCTGGAGTCGAGAGGAATTCACTATGGAGTTGAGCCAGTAGAGGTCACTAGTGACTTGTGCTCAGTTGTTGTAATGTACCGCGCTCCGCGATTATTCATTACCCAAGTTCCATACCTTATCTAGCACAAAAAGAACAAGGCCTTTCCAGTCTCTGCCATACCCCAAGTCGACCAACAATTAGGGCCGTTACCGTATTTCTTATAAAAGCGGCCATTATTAGATTAAATAATAATTAAATAACAATCCAATATTCGGATAATTGGAGTTTTTGCAAAAAGGGTATAATTTTGGCAAAAGAACGACTAATTCAAGGCACTGTACTCATTTTAAATGCCGTACATTCTGTACAAGAAAAGCATGATTTACTGAACTTTCCAGTCAAAATAAGCTGTTTTGGCAGTCAATTCGCATTTTTTTTTTTTGCCTGGAAGCGAGTCATATTTTTGTACAAGTTCGAATAATTTAAATCTGCTGTATTTCAGCATGTAATTAACAAACCATAATCAAGCTATTTATTCAATGTTTTGTATACAACAGTGTTACTAAAATCGAAATAAACGTTGAAAAATTAAATTTGCCAAGGAAACCTTCAACGGATACCTTTCGGTATTAACTGCCATCTGCAGAGGCAAAACCAGTAGCACAGTACTGTTACTCCTTATCCAAGACCTCAGACTTGCTCTCCCCCACCCTCGTCGTAAGGTTTTGTAGTTCACTATCTGTTTTTCCTTTATTTTGTATGTTTTGAAGCCTATTAACCCCCGCTGAGTATTACTATAAATTTTTCCATAAAATTTCACGAATATATAATAACGTAATAATAGATACAATGGGAAAACTACAAAACCAAAAATTAATAGTACCCTATTACCTATATGAATGATGCATAAAGTAGTCTTCTACAACTTAGAAGAGCCATATCATTAATAACTTGCTTAGTTAATAAAATAAAAATAAGAAGTATTAAATTTTGGGCTGCCAATTTCCTGTGGAACGTACACTCTTAAAACAATTAGTTCTGAGGGGTTGCCCATGCTTTGGGATAGGGTGAAACGTAAAGCGGCCCCTACACGTAAGTAATAATGCCAATACCTTATCAAGATGACAGTAATAATGATCGGGTAAGGTGGACAAAGTTGGAATGACGAAAAATAATGACAGGGACCCGGATTTTCTGATCACATATGCATCATTACTGAATAGTAATGACATTATATTATTGACCGTGTCGGGGCCGCTTAAGGGGGTCAAATTTAGCAGTTGAATTTGCGTATGTGAAGTAGTTGGTCGGAGCCGTCCTAAATGATTGAGTGCATGCATTGCTGTGCAATAACTTTCTTGTTCGAGCGATAAGCAGGAGTACGAGGAAATGGTTCAATCAACAATTCGGATGAAGTTGTAGGCATTCCCGCCAACCTATGTATTTTGCGTTTGATTGGTGTCAGGTGACACGTTAAACAACTTTTGCCATTGACGGCTCTGGTTGCAGACATGTTCTTTTAGCCACCTCTGCATCACCTCCAAATCAGTCAGTTTTTATTTTATTTTTCATTTTATTAACTATGAAAGTTATTTAATATATAGTCTATTCAGGTTTTGGAGGACTATTTCATACATAGGATCATCGGGTATATTTAATTTGTTATATTTTCAATTTTTCCATGAATTCTAAATTGCGTCAAATTTTAGTCCCCACTCCCCAGTAATTGAAAAATGGACCCAGGCCTACTTATAGTGGCCCATATGTCCCTTGTCCAATGCCAACGACCCCATGGATTTCGGACATTATTTGTATTGTTTCCGTATGCATTTTTGCCCATTGGCAAACTGGTATACGTTCTCGATGTCAACCAACACCGGCTACAAGCGGTAATTGACAAGCTGAGACAAGCTTACTATATTGACGAAGGAAACAAATGAAAGCATGACTTAACCAAGTACAGATACGAGTCAACCTGGAGTTGAAAACAACATGAGCGCAGAAGGGCAGTTTTTTTAATTTTAATGTAGGTACATTGGCACTAAGCTCAGGCATGTAGTAGTATTAGTAGTGTTCGTCGGGTTAATAACGACTTAGGCCTCATATTTGGGCCCATAGAGCGACCCCGACTTGACTGTCCTATGCCAGCCCATAGGACAGTGGACCTCCTGATTATAGTGGATTCCGAACCACTTGGGAAACACAGTGAAGTCAAACGATTACTTCGGAGGTGACCAGGACAAGTCCTACCATATATATCAGGCATGTAAGGCGCTTACTCCACCGACGTCAATAGTTCACTATTGACGTGTTTGACGTGGTAGCAGACAATTTTTACACTGTCCTTAATGTCTGCTACCACGTCAAACACGTCAATAGTGAGCTATTGAGTGGAATAAGCGCCTAACCATGATGAAAATTTTCCTTTGCGGTGGCGCAGAAGTTGTAATAGGCAAAGTCTGGGAAATATTGCCCCAGTGCCCCCCTCCTAAATAAAAATCTTGGGTAGAGACCGGGTGTCCCGAAAAATTATATCCATTCAAACAGGCAATTTTCTTTTCATTTTATGGATCAGTAATGATTTGGTTGTAGTTAAAACCAGTAATCAAAACACAACCGGAACCAGGCAATATATCTATAACCTTAATACTTCAATACCTATATATACCTTAATAAGTAAATAAAATAAATAAGGACTTTTTTTGTACTATTACTAAGCCAACCTTGCGGAGTTAGGGCTATAAAGCCCTCTCTTACACTCAACTAGGAAGGCCCGGGACCGCCTGCTTTACATGCCCTCCGAAGCATGGCCAGAAAATGTAGGTAGTGTAGGACTCCAACCAACAATCTTTCAGGTGAAAGTCAGAGTCCGCACCACTACTCTACATGTCCTGTACCTTAATACCTATAATAACCTACCAATAGATATAAGAAACAGGCCTATCCTTAAAATATTCATGGACAAGCTTAAAAGACGCCTAAAACTAAATTAAATTTCATACTCCCTATCCCTAACCAATTACACATAAAATACATAACTAACTACTATCATAACTTACATTTATTATCTCATAACTGACAATATAGAATAATTAATTAAATAATAAATAATCTTAAAGCAATAGCATAACAACCCCGGATTCAACAGAGTGATAAACATTTATATTATTTCATCTTAGTATATAATCTTACTTATATACTTACTTAGTGATGTTACTTAGAGTCTACATAAAATTAATTAATATAGATATAGTTTTAGTTTAGTTTTTGCTTAGTTATTAGTATTAAGGGGGCCCCAGCACGGGAGAAATCCTTTGGGCCACCCCTACTTCATTATATGACTGTATATGTTTATGTAATATTGAAGAAACGAAATACATTTATTTATTATTATTTTAATTTTATTATTGACTAATTAAGGCACATACGCCAAAATGCCTATAGATGAAAAGATTTTTTTTTAACGATTGGAAAATATATTATACTATAATTTCCGATAAAGTTTTGAAATCGGAAATTTCGACAATCCCAAAGCTTTCCTTATACTAATGCATAAATTGAAAAGCAACAAATCTGAATAAAATTGAAAAACGTGTAAGAAAGCTAGGTGCAGCCGCAGGTCGGCGCCTCTGCAAATAGCGCTGGCCACGTCACTGACTCACTGCAGACTGCATTAATGTTCTGAACGCATTTCGTCTAATTGAATTAAGTACAGGTTTCATAATAATTACTAATTCTTTAGCACTAATTATTATGGAGATTGTAGCTATTATGGCATTGGGAAACGCCGCTGACCCCGAGCGCTATTAAGCCGTATTTTGCAGTAGCCTACCATTCTTGTGACTATTACATTAGAATCATTAAACCTTAATTATTATAATAGTAAAAGTCGAATATGTCTCACAGAAATTTAGACGATAAATCATTTGGGATTAACATTTAAGAACAATTAGCACTATTCATTTTGAAATAACAGTGTTAGGGGTAATCATAGTGTGCGTTATAGTGCAGTCAGTACCTAACTAATTTAGTCATAGGGCGTCTCATAAAGGGGGGGGGGGTTCCCCACTGAGACGGGTATAGTGAGGTATTATCTCACCTTATAACATCATATTAACTTAAATTTTAATGGAAATAATAAAGTTATTGCATTGTATTATTGTATTCTTTCCATCTGTCTTCCACTGACTGGTTTTGTGGCCTGCTTTGTCGCCATCTGCTTTCCATGCGCACTCTACATGCGAAGGTTGGAGTCTATGAGGTTCATTTGTGACGTCATTTTGTAGATGGCAGCACCAGTTGCACTGATATCAAAGCGTTGATTTTTCCATAGGCCTCAATACTATTTTAAAATTATTTTATTTATGTATTATTTTAAAGTGATATTTTTCTATAAATCATGGAGAATATATATATTAAATTATATGCAGCGAAATAAGGTCCAGGCATAGTAAAAATATTATAAAAAATATTAAAAGAATTAATTAGATGCTAAGAGCTTAGCTGTCACATGCAAACGGCGGCCATTTTGAATAATATGGATATCGGTTTGTCGTCAGCGAACCTAGTGACCAAAACTGTCCCTACAGAACCTCATTCACTCTCCATGTTCTTCGGGCTTTGGCAAAGCGAAACATTTCTTCTGGAAGGACCCTGTACCTGCTCCAGAACTGTTATCTAGTTACCACTGTTCCTTACTGGACAGGGCCGTGCCCAGGGGGGGTCCATGGGGTCCGGACCCCCCCTCGAAATAAATTTTTGTTTGTAAACCTGCATGGTTTGAAGAATTTATCAATTAATTCATTAATAAAGTACGTTAAAAAAAATTGGACCCCCCCCCCCCCTCGAAATCAAAACCTGGGAACGGCCTTGTTACTGCACATGACAATCATAGGGGGAAAGAGATGATAGTGTAAAAATCAAATATCTCATATCAGCTGTCCGTACAAATAGAAAATGTTTTTCTGATCATTTTTATCTATGATATGCACCTCTTTCTGACATAGATTGACTACTATTATTGAATTTGATTTGCACAAAAAACTATTGGTGTGATGGTCCCGAGTAAGGAGTTCAAGAACTGTTTTTTTTTTTTTTTGCCAATTAGTGTTAGTGAAGGCCACATGTCATGAATGGAAATGGAATTTTTGCTAATTTAACGGACATTGTTGACGGATCTACGATCGAAAATGCCTGTGAAAATCTACATTGTGGGGATACTCCGATTTGCTCTTAATGACTGCCTATCTCGATAGATGACGGTTGAAAACCTCCTAATTTATACACCCACTGTAACAGTATACGTGACTTTTAAAACAAATATCTGGTCCTCATTGGAATAAAATCCAGAATTTTCCAGGTACATTAGCCACTAGAGCACACTAACCGATAAGCCTTACTGAAAGCTTTTATATAAATTGAACCAGTTGAGTGAAGTTTTAGATAAAGAGTGTAATGTGCATGGGCTGGGCTTAGACGAGGTTGTGTATTAGGATAGCTAAAGGTAGTATGGTAGGTATAACAGCGCTGGTCATAATGATGGTGTCCTCGGCTAGGGATGTCCAAAATTACCCGTTTATTGGACTCTGGCTATTATTCCTTTGTGAGTACTCAACCGCCCAAACTCTTCTACATGTTCTTCATCTTCGGCGCTACAGCACGGGGTGAGCTTTGGCCTCTCGCACCAGCTATCTTACCTCTTCAGACATTCCGGTCCTAGGTCTTCCTCTGAGAACCGCTCATATGCAATTTATACCAAAATACCAATTTCCTGGGCATTAACCTAGGACAGCATGTAGTGACGTACCTTCTATTGAAAAATTCCTTAAAGGCAAGTTTGAAGTTGTAATTTATCCATTAGGCAGAAAGACGCGTTTAAGGCGCCATTCCACCGACCGGCTAGGGCTATTTACAAAAACAGTGACGTGGTAGCAGACATTTAAGACTTAGGCGGGGTTTCCACCGACCTCGCATTGCAGAATTGCCGGAAATGTTTATTTTCCTCTATGCCATGGTTGAAATTGATCAATGATCATACAGTAAAATCACAAACAAACAAACTAAAATTAAAAAGTGGCGTCATGGGATATGTTAAGTACAAACATTTTAATAGATTTCTATAGAAAGAAAAACAAACATTTCCGTCACTGTCATTTGCATTCTGCAATGCGAGATCGATGGAAACGCCACCCAAGTCTTGACTGTCTGCTTCCACGTCACCGTTTTTGTAAATAGCCCTAGCCGGTCGGTGGAATGGGCGCCTAAGGCACTACCGAGGGCTCGTTCTTACACTTGGCTAAGTCGAGCTAACGCCTGTTATAATGTCAATGGTAAGCAAGTCTGAACTTGCCTATTAGCAATTGTAGTCGTTGTGGGTTGACATCGAGGAGTGAAACCAGTTGGTCAATGGTTAGAAATTCAATCGGAAATCTATAATGTCCATTGACCGATGATGTCGTTAGCAGGGCAAGGTTCAATGGGTCAATTTATATGTAGGCCTACGTTAGGCGCCCATTCCATTGACCGGCTAGGGCTATTTCCAAAAACAGTGACGTGGTAGCAGACATTCAAGACTTAGGTTGCGTTTCCACCGATCTCGCATTGCAGAATGCAAATGACATTGACGGAAATTAGAATTTTTCTTTTTATAGGAATCTATTAAAATGTTTGTACTTAACATATCCCATGACGCCATTTTCTAATTTTAGTTTGTTTGTGATTTTACTGTATGATCATTGATCAATTTTAACTATGGCATAGAGGAAAATAAACATTTCCGTCAATTCTGCAATGCGAGGTCGGTGGCAACCCCGCATAAGTCTTGAATGTCTGCTACCACGTCACCGTTTTTGGAAATAGCCCTAGCCGGTCAATGGAATGGGCACCTTAATTGAAAATAGCCCTGGAAAGATCAATTCAAGGTACTGCTCGAGGGAAAACCCTTACAGCTATGCAACCACTGGCGGTTTCAAGGGGGGGCATGGGGCCATTGACAGTTCACAGGAGCATTTTAGTATACTCCTTTTGAAAAAATAAAGTGAAAAGTGTTTGGAAAATCTCAGTATTAAACTAGTCGGGTCTGATCTCTTGTCAATGCCCAGCCCCCCTTTTGAGCATTCTAAAACCGCCACTGTATGAAAAATCTAAGCTCGCTGGATAAATCAATAGCCGAGCTATAATTAATTACAATACAATATTTATTTATTTTCTTCAATACAATACATTATTACATTTTAATTATTAATTACTTTAAGGCAGTGTTCGTCTACATTTTGATATTTATTATAAAGCTAACATTGATTGGCCACAGTTGTGGAACGTGATATGTATAGAAAGCTCAAGCGTCTGGTGGAAGGAGTTCAGTAACTGTGTCCAATCGGCCCAATGCTATTTATCAAAATGCAGAGAAACATTTCTCCTTTCTAGTAAGTAAGGACATGTAGGGTAGTGGTACAGACTCCGACTTTCACCCGAAAGGTTTTTGGTTCGAGTCCCACACTTACTACATTTTCTGACCATGCTTCGGAGGGCATGTAAAGCAGGCGGTCCCGGGCCTTCCTAGTTGAGTGTAAGAGAGGGCTTTATAGCCCTAACTCCGCTAGGTTGGCTTAGTAATATAACAAATTTTTAATTAGTCCCTCATTAATAGTTCTACGATCGGCATTTCCTGTAAAATTTGACTTTAAATATAAAAAAAAACTGATGGTGGCGGTCTTAATATAGTATAGCACTAGATAAACGTCAATGCCTTAGCAGAATTCGAACGCGAGCTTAACAGACTCACGGAAGTCGTCTAAGCCATCACCCCACTTTCTTTGTGGGCAAAGTAATAAATGAAGTGAGGAAAAGCAGAGAGGGGGGGTTGTTGGGTCTGAAGGTGTAGGCTTTATGATTATACACAGCGCTAAATCTATTAAAGGGATGGATATTGATCCAGCGCTCTCAAGCGTAAAGCTGAGGTTTTTAATTTCTCCCAAAGCTTTGTGATGAGGAGTTTAGTTGACACAACAATGTTAAAATACGCGTGGTTTATTTCATTTAACAGCGTCTGTGGTGATATTGATAATCATTTTGAGGTATAAATTTCATTAAAATAAAACAGATTTATTACTAGTAGTGCCGACTCTTCCCGAGACGAGAAAGTCATCTTTACTTAGTTAAAATGGGAACATCATATTTGAAATTGCGGGGCGAGAGTTACGATGGCACGAGAGGAGTCAGGGTAGCTGGCTTGCGTGCAAACCTGTGGGTTTTCGCAATGTTGAAGTTATCGAGTTGTCGAGTTAAAAGTGAGCGGTGAACTGAGCAAAGTCCACAAATTTCTGAAATTGAGTTTTTGGCGTCGATGGGTTCGTCTGGCTGTAATCGATCTATTGGATTTATTAACGGAAGCTAATCCTGGCATTCTCCAACGTAAAAAAAGTCCAAGATTGGGTTTAGAATCAATCACAGGGCACTTAGTTAAAGTTTTTGGCTCTTCTGAAAAATTAACTGAAATGTACTTTGCCCAACTTGCATCTGTTCCACTCCAGTGTTATCCACGTTACCACACATTGTCGGTGGACCTCTGGGTGATGCAGACTCGCAAATCCAAACAATATGGCGACGCTGAAATTACTTTTAATGATTTATCTCAGCGCCGCTTTAGCGGCTTCACTCGCTTGAACCAAGCCTGAAGTGCGTTTAGCTAACACGCTCAGTTTTCCGCTTCCACGAGTGTTAACTTAAGTCAACTTAATAAACTTGAACAGGGGAAGCCACTTAACAGCAACATTGTGTGGATGCCCTTAGTACGATTATGAGTAGGTTCTTTGAAAGCAATAGTCTCGGTAATGTATAATAGACCGCCGTACTCCTTACCGAGACCTTTCAAGTGTCCGTGGGATCACACTATAGGTAATTCGGACCATGTGTCGGAAGTCTATCCGGTAATAATATACTATGGATTTTCCATAGTTTGGAATATGGGTATTTATACCCTTATGCCTTATACGGTGGGGATACGGGTATGCATTTGAAATGTGGGTATACAGAAGAATGACGAAGAACATTTTTGGTGCTAAATATGCTACTAATAAGATGATGGGACAGAATATGATGTTCTACCATCCGTGTGTACATTGTCCAATATATTAATGTTGGAATTGGCTTCACCGCCAAATAAATGTGTGCATATAAGAAGGAATTAAAAAATTTTAATATGCAATCTTTTACATATTTTACAAATAAATGTCAACCCCCGCACTAAGTACGGTACCAAGGATGGATACGGGGGGGGGCAGGGGGGTAGCTGCCCCCCAACCCCCAAATTTTGTAAATGAATTTATTACGCTCTGATTTAATCGATCCTATACATATGTTTTTTTGTTTTTCCTATTTTTACCCACAACTACCCCCCCCCCCCAAATGGGCTGCATCCGTCCCTGCTAAGTACTCTATAGAGACTTGTATCACTGGGGCAGTGCCGGATTAACCTTCCTGAGGGCCGGTAGGCGAACCCCAGTCCCTGTTTTTAATTTTACCCATATTATTAATTTACCAACTTTATTATGCTTGTTTGGTTAGACATGCATGAGGATCTACATAGTAGCAAAATGTAGGTACATTATAAAAATAAAATGGGCACATAGTAATTGTAATAAATTAAATATTTCATGAAATCATTGTGGGTTTTCATATGTGAAATCTTTCCTTTATTTTGTTAAATTTTAATTCAGTATTTTTGTATTTTTCTGTCATGATGCCGTCGACTAATTCGGCTAGTCACTAATCCAGCACTGCATTGGGGCAACAAAGCTAGAGAAACCCTCGTGGTGATAACCTTTTCTATATGTTTGTCTTTTATTTTGTTTTGCTGTTTTGACGATGTGAATCCAGCAACTATAATCGGGCATTTAAACAGAGAATGAGATTATTATAATAATAATTATACTGATTATTGCCGTTAATAGTTTAGCATTGAAAAGTAGAAATAATTTTGAATTTTTCGTCATGAACGGTTCGTGTGCTATGATACTGATACCCATGTGTCGCTTAGCTCACTTTCATTTAACCAGCTTTTATCAGCCAATTATTAGTTAACTTATTATGGATAGTGATTTTACGATTTTAAGATTCGAAATTTAAAAAACGTGTGTTTATAAATAATTAACTTCTAAACTTTTCTCTTATAAATTTTAACCTTATTTTTGCCCGAAGTTTGCTCTTCCCTAAAGGCACCTTAAGTTCATTTTTTTATTATTATTTTTTATTCTTGCTGGGGGCTGGAAAGACTGCTATTACCTTACCATCGGTTCAGTGTTATTTTATAAAGCATGCAAAATAATACCAAGAGTGAAATACATTAAGTCTGGTGTCATGTCAAAAACAAACTAACACAAAAACAAAAAGGAAAAATTACTTAACTGGCAGTCGGAGAGCGCTAAAAATGTGGAGCTCTATACCAGTTCATAGAATGTGTAAATCCTCCACCTATATAAAGCAAAATTCTAAATAATTTTGTGTGCATCATAAATATTTCATGGAAAATCCTCTCAAAGACTTCAAAAGGTAAGAGCAAAAAATCTAAAACAGCTGGCTGCAATGTTTCATTTTGATGATTAAACGTAATCTAAAACCTTCTTTGCATGGTAAAAAGTGTAAATGGTGATATAAAAGCTACTTGACTGAACCATTTATCATATTTTGTAATTATAACAAGCTGAAATGCGACGCAACAAGAATAATTGCTTGAAAAATGAATAGAATTTTTGATCCTTCAAGTTGCAAAAAGTTTGAAGCCCCTGCTGTTTAAATTACGAAGCCAAAGGAAGCTGAATATATTTATCATTCCTTATTACCATTGCCCTGAAGGATGCGGCACTTAACCTACATACTTGCGTTCATTTTTAAATTTCAAACCTTCTCCACCAAAATTATTAGCCCGTTCAAATAGATTTAAATCTTCATTTCCGCAAGATAAACATTTCGTTCCTTTTCATCTCCATTTTCAAGTTTTTTAATATTTTTTAAGCCCTATATATAGAAGAGCTATTTGATTCCGGAGGGGGCGGGAGCTACGGAACTCAACCAATAGATATTCACAAAATATTATTACTTTTGAAGAGCTTTTTATAGAAGTAGGCCTACTAGTGGTGGCCCCATTGAGCCTTGACCTGCCAATGGCCCCATTGAAGTATCGGGCATTTCTCCATTGATTCCCATCGAATTTGGCCGTTGGCAAGCTGGTACCCGCCCTCTGTGTCAACCCTTACCATCGGTATTGGGCAAGCTGAGAAATGATTTTCATTTACACAACAATAAAAGCGTTAACCAAGTTCTTGAATGAGTCAAAATCGCAGTTTTTGGAGAATATATTTCTATTTCTATTTCTAGCTACACATTCATAGAATCATATTTACATACGTACTTACATGCATCCATTATTCATTTCCCTATCCATTTAATCCGGGCTAATCCTATTCAGACGGCTTTGAGATTTCCAAATATTTCGTAAACAAGCCAACCCTGGGTATTTCTGACGAAAATAATTTATTCCTAGATTCACAGCCATTCACATTCATAAAAATGTAAGTTTTGATTTGCATTTTCGCACCTCAATTATTATTACTCTAGAGAAACACGGTAAAGTGCATTTAGCAGGTTTTATAAATCTGACGGGTAAATTGCCTGTTTCATTTATTTCTTCCGAATTTTTCCTATCTTTGCAAATATGTTACGAGGAATTAATTAATTTAGTCGTGAAAATACCCAAGCTTGGCTTGCTTACAAAAAATGTGGGAGTCTCCGTCTTAAGGAAACGGGGTGATGTAACTAAAAGCATGCAAACATCTGTTTTTACTCCTAAATTAAAATAGGCACTTAAACTTGAATTAAAAATGCGTTCGCCCTAGGGTACATTATTTTCTAACTTAACTAACCAAATTACTCCAAGTCCAACTTACATTTTAATTATCTCATCAAACTAACATTACCGACTAATCTATAGTTTTTAAGACGATCCCTGTGATTAATTCACGCTCGGCACTGCAGCCTGTGGCTATAGTAAAAGAGAAGAAAAATTTTGGTCAACGTTATCGAATAATGCAACTAATCTTTAAAAAAAATTACTTATTTCTTTAATTTTAAATAGTATGAAATTGATGTGAAATTAAAATTAGATTCTTAACTAACACAGACGCGAAATATACCACATGTTGTATCATCTATAGCGTTTACTGTGTCAGCCCCCGACAGGTTTATTAACTTGGGGCCCACAGGATATTTGTATTACTACAGTATAATTTATAACGTATTCATAAATATATTCCTTCGGCTCAGGGGAGTACCGACCGAAATAAAAGAAGAATTTTAAGACATTTTCTGTTATAATAGACGGTTTCATAAACTATCCAAAATTATTCAGTTATAATTTCCACATTCACTTTTTAATGCTTCGCCATGGTATATAAAATAAAATACCTTTGTCAAGTTTTACTAAAAAATATTAAAAGTGACCGGTTTGGGCACTAGGCCATCGTCAGGCTACCGACAAACAACACTACATAAATTGACAAGTAAAAAGAAAACAGTCACTTTTAATATTTTTTAGTAACACTTGACAAAGTTATTTTATTTTATTTACTTCGAAAAATTATCCTTTACCACTGATTTGACTCCAAAATTCTGGCGTAGTAGTGTGAATTATAATCTAACGTTAAAAGTAAAAAAAATACCGGTAAAATTCTGGAAACGGCAGAACCATATGGTTGTTTACATCTGTGTACATTTCTTCAGGGCAGCTTTGAGTCAGGAAATAGAGGGCCAAACATGACCAAATTGAGATATGAGAACCTATAACTCGGGCTAACTAATAATATTAGGGGTCTTCACAGTGTTCGTGTTATCGAGTTATACCTAGTTATGTGTGTTATATCAAGCTAAGTTAACACACCGATAACCCGATCACCAGCTAACCAGCGTGCTATCCTAAACCCACTTCCAAGTTGGTTAACGTGTTTACCTTGCTATAGCTCAGGTCTGACCGCCGCCATATTTGTTTTTGTCGATTGATTTGAAACACGCGGTTAAAATTTTGTAGTATTTAAATTTATTTGTATAATCTATTAACACAAGCAATTACCGTAAATACTTAAAATTATAATAACCGAAATGAACAAAAAATATAAACAAATGTGGCACTAGAATAGAGTACTGCCACTTTCTTTAAACCCGTGCCACGAACGTCTGACTACTACCACGTTGTTTACCCTGAAAAAATATAGCATGATAACTCACTCCCGAGGTACGCTCACGATTGTGTGTTAACTTGGATAGCACATCTAACTCGATAACACCAACACTGTGAAGACCCCTAGTGATATGAGAACCTATAACTCGGGCTAACTATTAATATTATACCAAGCTGCGGATGAAGCCATTATTAAATACGATTTAATTATGCAGATTTTATTGACTAGGGTCATATACCTGGGATATGTTGATTTTGGCCAGCCCTGCATAGGTAGGTCTTGTGTGGGATGCAGATGCCGCGTGATGCAACCCGACATTGGAACCTTTGCAATGCGTACCTAGCCATCGATTGCCTAATGCCGGCCAATCACGGCGCTTCTTTCCTTTGTACACCCTAAACATTACAGTCTTATGAAATCTAATCTGGAGAAGCGACAAGGCCATGAGTAATGAGAAGATAATTTTATCCAAAGTAACTAATGAAAGACATTGAAGAGTGTCCAGGTATGGATATACTGTACCAGGAGCGGATCTACGCTGTTTGAGCCCGTGGGGGGGGGGGGGGGGGTTCACAGGTGCATGTGTCAAAGTGGCAGAAGCTAGGGAAAATAAACTGAAGTGTAGAATTAATCGAAATAAAAAGTATACGTCTGCGTGTACTATCAAAATATATGCTTCACGTCCATTTACCGAATCTTTTATATTTCCTTTGCATCTTTATTTCACTTATATCTTGGTGTTTTATTGGCAAGGTTTCTGCATAAAAGTCTGGACTATTCTGAGCATAAATGTAAACATTTAACAGCCCTTGCACATAAAATGCGTGTGCATTTATATCTGGCTGGTCAGTTTAATTTAATAGTGGAATTGTTATAGTTTCTAGCCACAATATCTAGAGACTCTCTAGTAGAGAGTATAGTTAAACCGTTTTTGTACGATTTGGATCTGTGCTAAGGATAGTATAAATAAACAATGACTTCGTTCAATTACGGAACCTTCGCAGCGTGTTTGGGGCTATAAATTACTCACTTTACTACAATTTTATTGGGGGGTGGTCTAGGACTGCATTTGCGTGCCCTCCGCAGGTTGGCAACATTGTAGTGTTCTGCACCCCACAAGATCTATCATTGGGACCTAAAATTATGTGGCAATCACTAAATTGGGACTCGGCCACAGGCAATAAAAGGATTTCATGCAGGATTTTGACGTTTTGTGACCATCTTCGGCAATGACAGTAAATTATTCTCAAGCGCCTTACGCATTAGCAGTAAATGGGTTTCAAGCGTCTTCGGCAGTAGCAGTGAACAAGCGTCTTGGGCATCAGCAGTTTATGAGTCTCTAGTGTCTTAGGCATTAGCAATAAATGGGTTTCAAACGTCTTAGGCATTAGCATGGGTTTCAAGTGTCTTAGGCAGTATCAGTGAACAAGCGTCTTGGGCATTAGCAGTATATGAGTCTCTAGCTTCTTAGGCATTAGCAGTAAATGGGTTTCAAACGTCTTAGGCATTAGCGTGGGTTTCAAGCGTCTTCGGCAGTAGCAGTGAACAAGCGTCTTGGGCATTAGCAGTATATGAGTCTCTAGTGTCTTAGGCATTAGCAATAAATGGGTTTCAAACGTCTTAGGCATTAGCAGTATATGAGTCTCTAGCGTCTTAGGCATTAGCATTAAATGTGGTTAACTATGTGGCTACGGCCCTGTCAGAGTCTGCTACCTCGCTTTACTAGTGCCATACTTCACGGTTGCTTCGCGGCTCAGCCACAGAATTGGTCACGCCTTGGAAATGTCACCTCCACTTGAAACCGACGGGACGCTTTGATTCCCGTCTCTACACTTCTCACTGTCACTTTACTTGAGAAATGTTCTGCGGCGTTGCGGAATATACAGATTACTTCGCCATGCCGCTCAGCCGACGCACAGCTACTATTATTCTATGATAATATTGCGAAACCTGGAAGGCCTGAACCGAGGAATTTATTTCGGAGGCGGGTACAACTCCCTTTCTACCCAATCCTAACGGGTACCTTACCTTCATCGGTAGGAGGAAACACGCGGCATGTTGCTGACCGCAACGGCCCAAATAGAGCAGTGGTCAACCCTCCAGCACCAATTATCACGTCTAGATCCTCAATCAGGCCCGTTATTAGTTTGGAAGTCTCTATTTTGATTTTCATCTTCTTAACGCCTATTATTAATTATGAATCCCATTAACTTCTATGGTATATTTTTAATGGCGTTTTTGAATTCTGGTTACACAATGCCTTGTCACCTAACCGGACAAATAAAGTTTTATTTTATATTTTAAATATTTTTGAATGTTTTAGAGTTGCAACATCCCACAAAATTTGCATTGAAACATGGAAAACGTTTTATTTACGGATCCATTATTTTTGTTTTTGCTGTTCGCTTTTGAAAATAATCATGGAATTTCTCCAGTTGCAGGATGTTTGAGTTGAATGTCACTTTTAAGACCATAAACAAGTAGTCGCTGATTAATCCACTCATGTCCGACTGTTTATGTTAAATGTTAGTGATTAGGTGAAGTACTAATGGTTTTTTAATGCGCTTTTTAATAACCGGCTACTTTCTATTCTTCGGCCGAGTGACCAAAATACTACTATGTGATTACATATGTGATTCGGAAATATTTTGTTTTAAAATTGGTTTAAGTAGTGAAGAGGTGAGTTGAACCATGCATTAAGAGCCAACGGCCTTAGCAAGTTGAATCCATGAGAGCAGGGCGTGTTTCAAACTGCGGCAAACTTGTTATAGTGTGCACAGCTTTGGCAGGGGAACATGGTGGGACTTTACTATGTTCCCCAAGTGGTTTGGAATCCGCTTTGATCAGGAGGTCCACCCTGTCAGTCAACTCCCCTTCTTCCCGGGGTGAACGAGTCTGCCCTTAGGGTGCCTCAAATTTTACTTGTAAAAATATAAATTATGCTCAAAACCTCCTACATATGGCCCTAAAAATTATATGCTGAGTCTTGCTAATGAAATGCAAACGTATGAATATTGTAAAAGGGGAGATTTGACCCTATTTGATCCCCATTTTGCATCTATGGTGCAAAGCGTTCATGTAGAAAAACTGTGTATACGATAACATTGCCTATAGACATAACACTTTAATGAACGGTATTTATCATGTTTCCAGAGCTTTCCAACTAGAAATAAAGTGGCAAACATTTATGAAATATGGAACGGCTCAACTCTTTCAACTAGTTGTATTTTAAATTCCACAGCCAGTATTTGTCGTTCAGTGTTTGTATAAAGCCAACCTTTTTGAGGATAAAAGTATTTTTCAAAAGCATTAAAATGAGTTCTGTTGAAAACAAAGGTGCTGTGTGTCTGAAGTGGGAAAGGGTATGGGGAGTGGTTGAATACTAGAAAAAGGGTTGTAGATTCTCAGGTTTTTATCGTATTTCAGTAAAATCTTCATGTGACTTAAATTGTGTTTATTTTCTTTGCAGATGTTGAGCCTGCCCATTTTAAAACTACTATGCATTAAAGGTAAGATCACGCAATAAACAATTTTTAATATATTATTAGCGCGCGAGCCAAGTTTCCCTGCAATCCCCAACATCGCCCCTTAAGGGCATGAAACATCAATAGAGTGTTCTTTTTATAATTGAACTTTATCGATAATTTTTGTGTTATTAAATGGATATCTAGATTGTTCTGAAGTTAGTTATACTTTACTGGTATTAATTTTTCATTTTGGTGAATTATGATTATTGAATAGTGTATTAATAGCAATAATTAAATAACAATATTTCAATTTAAAATTCCCATAATATCGAATCCCAACCTCGAGCAAGTCATTGGGGAAAATTTAGTTTAAAAAAAATGGAATGACATACCGATGATTACAAATGTCACTGACGCATTTTTTAAAAAGCTATTTTATCCTTTAAAAACCTTTAGATTCAGGACTGCTTCTGACTCAGTTCGGCAGCTTTCACTATTAATAAGAAATCAGGCTCAGTTCAGAATATGCCATTTTACATTTTTTTATTACTTAACTGCAAAATTGCGACACTCATAACCAAATTTAATTCATCTGAATTAAACAACTATTTCGTACTTCAATTATAAGGAGGTTTTAATGTTTTTGGGAAGCATTTTTCTATTTAAACGACAGCGATAGTTGAATTCATCTAAATCTTAGATGATTTTCATTTTTTATGGCTTTCTTTTTTTTAGCAGGGATTGCTCCAAAACTTTGCCACAAAAGTATTAAAATATGTTTATGGAGTTCATCTAGGTAGGCAACTGTATTAGATTATAAGATATTTTTATGTTTTTCAGAGATATTTTTTTTAGTTAAACAAAAATGGCATGAAAACGAGAACTTTCAAAAAAAAAAAAAATCTTTCCACCAAGTATTAAAAATATCTGAATAACTTGGTAATTAAATAGTTAACTACATCTTAGATGACTTCCAATTTTTATGCCTTTTGTAATAAAATGATACAAAATTGATTCAACATTTTATCCATCGTCCATATTAGACGTGCTGCTACCTATTGAAATTTCTGTTTTGCTATCTTCCCCATTGTCCATAATAAAACCAGGTTTGAAGGCTGGATTGGAGTTGAAGCCCTGGAGAAGTGAGTCAATGTGGCCAGCACGAATTTGTTGGGTAACGCGACTGGAGTGTAACGGTATCCTGCCACACAATTGCTGGTGCTCTTCGAGATTCAGATCATCGATTCCCCAATACAACACCATAAGTACCTAGGAACCAAATCTACGGACCTGAGTTTGGACCTATGCAGGGCCAGACTTCCGTGGCAACCACCCTCTCTTTCGTAGGCGTGTCTTTTACATTTGCCACCCCTAAACCTGCGTCATTTTATTCTATTTACTGTTGAGTGGACCAAATCTTTATAACTTCAATAAAAACTGAGATAATAAATGTAAACCAGTCTATTTTGTGGTGATCCAGGGGTTGACAATGTGTACGGCCAGGTTTTCTTAATGATTTCTTGAGTAAAATCTTCCTTAGACGCGTTTTACAGATTTTTTTTGTCAATTGTCAGATTAATTGAGGATAGGGGGCACGCTTCATTTACTGTTGTCGCTACTTTAGGTCTTCTTAGAGTAAGTGCGGCAGATCAATATATCGCTGAATCTATCAACATCTCCCTGTTTAAGTTATGAGTTGTTTTCATATAGCGTTGCCGCCACCTTTAATTTAGGAATCCTTTTCTTACTTTTGGTGTCCACATGTCGCTTCGTGAGCCTTCTATTAATTACCGATATTTTGGTTTGGCTATAGGAAATTGGTTGCTCCCATACGACGGACAATAGCTTCCCTGGAGGTCCACGGGTGCAGGGGTTTATACACAAACGGACGAAGAAAATTGAAACTAGCTGGAAATTTTTCGCATTCGCCCGTATTCGCGCGAAATCGATACAGTTGGACACTTGACACTTTTCGCGCCCTAAAAGATGGGTCCCTATCACCACCATTTATACGTGCTCGTTTTGCACAGTTAAATAATGTCTAGATTGAGATTAGAGGATTCTCTTCTTATTCTTCTTTATCTTATCTTCTTCTTCTTCTTCTTTTGGCTCTGCAGCCCTTGATGGACCTGCTCAACAACACGCTTTCAGTCATCTCGGTTTTGTACGACCCTCCACCATCTACAACGAAGTCCCTAGTCTTGTAGGTCAGTGTCTATTCTAATTCGTCCTTGCAGCGGTTTTGTGGGCCAGATGCTCCTCCACCATTCCTCAGCCCTGAACTGTGTTACTGCTCATCGTGCCACATGTGGCTTTTTTTTTTACCCTAATTAACTGCTATCACGCTGTTTCCATCGTTTGAGAGAAGACTTTCGAATTTTAGGTTATGAATAACTTATTGATAGCCTTCCCAGAGGTCTGCAACCGCACGCTCTACCTTGCTATTGATATATCACGATTGGCCTTGTGGTCTATTCAGCGGCAGCTATGTAGTGCTATTGTTTCTTCGTGGTTTAAACCGTTGTTAAGTTATAGGCTATTCTTTGGTGGAGTGCCTGTTGCCATGGGTGAAGAGGTGAGCTAGTAAGCCCTCAGCAACTAACAAATCCCATTTAGCATTGGCCGTTTTTTTTCTTAATTGGGGTGCGTATGTAGCGTATCGTATGCACTTAAGCTGTGTTGAGCTGTTATGCCCCCACCAATGTATTTCTACTACGCTTATTATTATTTTTTATTATCTGATAGATTTCCTACATATTAGTATAGAAAAGCATTGTGGTAATAGAAATAATAGTTTTCGCGATTTCAACGGATTTACGCGTTTTGGGGTTCCAGACGTTAAAAAGGGGGTTTCCCCCAAAATGTCTGTCCGTCGATCTGTCTGAAACTCGATTTGGGCCCAAACTACTCAATAGGATTGGTGGAAATTCGACTTTTCATGCATGTTCACAAAATTCACGAAGGGATTTTTTAAAATAATTTTTTCAATATCTTAATTTTGGGGGTTTTTATACCCCAAAACCCCGCAAAAAACTACTAAATTATTTTTTTTAACGTTTTTGTTTAAATCCACATATACTGTAGTACTGTATCTATTAATTTAAGAGAAACCCACTATGTCGCACCTCCCTTTGGTCCAGGGTGTAAATAAATAAAAAGGCTCAATTTTCATGAAAAAATAATTAAAAAAAAAAAACTCAAATCCGTAGAACCATTCTATCAACGCTTTTCTAACGTTAGGTATGTTTTAGGTGCTAAATAGAGTAGCAAAACAACACAAGGTGCGTTCTAAAGCAAGGTTTTGGTTTTGAAGATTTAAAAAAAATATATATATTATGGATGGATAATCAGAGCCCCAATAAATTGTATACCATGCCATTAGACGCCCATTCCACCGACCGGCTAGGGCTATTTACAAAAACAGTGACGTGGTAGCAGACATTCAAGACTTAGGCGGGGTTTCCACCGACCTCGCATTGCAGAATTGACGGAAATGTTTATTTTCCTCTATGCCATAGTTAAAATTGATCAATGATCATACAGTAAAATCACAAACAAACTATAATTAAAAAATGGCGTCATGGGATATGTTAAGTACAAACATTTTAATAGATTTCTATAAAAAGAAAAATTCTAATTTCCGTCAATGTCATTTGCATTCTGCAATGCGAGGTCGATAGAAACGCCACCTAAGTCTTGAATGTCTGCTACCACGTCACTGTTTTTGTAAATAGCCCTAGCCGGTCGGTGGAATGGGCGCCTAATTATTGTCTAGTATTATATTATTGCCTGCCCATTCTATACTATGCAATTGGCCCATCTATCATTCCAGTGTATTAGGATAGGGAAAATATTAAATAAGAAGCTGATATTTAACGACGGGAGCCGGCCGCCATACCAAGTTGATTCCAGCGGACCAGAGCAGGTTCAAAGATGCAGATAACTTGGTAGTGTGCACAGTGCCGGTAGGGAAACATGGTAGGACTTGTTCTCCGAACTAATCGTGTGACTTCACTGTGTTTCCCAAGTGGTTCGGAATCCACTATAATCAGGAGGTCCCCTGTCCTATGGGCCCTCACCGTGGCCTGGAACTGTGTCCAACTATACTACTACTACTAACGACGGGACAATTATTTACCAAGGAACTATTACGGTACCTATATTAGTTGATAAATAGGCAAGCATGAACGGTTTCACGTGTACCGGTTCTTTGCTTCGCTGTGGTTTGGGTATTGCTACCATAGCAGTGCAACTCAACAGCCACCCCGTAAAATTACCTAAGCTCATCAGACAAGCAAGTGTGACAAGTCAGACAGGTTACCGGCAATATCTATCATGTACACGGTCATTGAGACTATCGAACATAGCAGTAAAGTGGGTGCACAGTGCTCAGGTTGATGGGGCTGGCAGTTGTTGAGAGTCTAGATTACCGATAAGACACACTGTTGTTCCACCACAAGCTATGGTGGCGACCGGCTAAAAGAATTGGGGATTAGCGAATCTTAGCTAAGTTCGAATAAAACCATGAACAAATTCTTGGCAATGTGAAGTTATATATGCAGTCAATAATTTTTATCTTATCTAACCATGTTCCTAAGATAGGGTCCTTAAGCTAGCCGCGGCACCCGTGGTCAATACTCAATAGTGTTCTAAACTGACTGTTCTCCTGTTATTTCTTCGTATTCTGTCTGCTCCATTTCAAAAAAAACCCATCGCTTTAAAAAGAACCGAAGAAACCCTCAGAAGCAAATTTTATGCAGGAGAAACGAAACACTTTCCGGTTGTTTACGGGACTTAGGGGGATTTCTTACTAGGACAACGATGTGCTAAAAATTACGCGAAAGGAATCATGGTTTTGGAAAATCATATCTCTGTTTCTCCCAATTTCCAACTTTTATCCCTATATCAAAAAAATAAACACTTTCGAGAAACAAAACGATTTGTAAACGCTGGAAAAAATACAGTTTGTTTGGCTTGAAGCACGTATTGAAGGAGAGGATTTTGAGCGGGACAAAAGGCTTAAAAAGATTGGTAGCACAGTCGAGCTGGGTGCTGGGAAAATGGCAAGGTTCGCCCAGTTTGGGCAAACAATGGAAACCAGGGGTTATCACCCTCGGTGAATGGGAAAACAAATGAGAAATTGGGTTATAAAAATGATGAGCACCCGCGAAAGCTTGTTTAGCAAAACCGCATCGATGAGCAAGGAAGCGAGGGAAAATTTCATTGGTCATTATATCGCAGTGTTGAGAGGTTTTTGTTTGTTTCAAGTAAATTAAAATAGATTTTTTTTAATAATCATAACGCAACGCCCTTCGGGGCTTACGCGTTATATGTTTATGTGTAGTGCAATACTGTGGCTTTGAATGGGGTTGGCGTGGTGTACACTATTGTTATTTCGCCAAACTGCTATAAGCGCGCTAGACAACGAGTTGACCAGGTACCGTCTACAACAGTTTGTCTTTGTCTATTGTACGATTTTTTGGTATAATGGGTGTACGGCCCGTAGGAAATTGGCAGCCCGAAATTTAATACTTTTTTTTATTTTTTATTGAATTAACTAAGCATGTTATTAAAGATTTGGCTCATCAAAGTTGTGGAAGACTACGTACTTCATGCATCATATTATAAGATATTTTTAATTTTCGAAATTGTAGTTTTTTTCAGAAACATGCAGATATTTTATAAACAATATCTTTTCACGTAAAAGCGATTTTATGAAAAAACTACAATTTCGAAAACTAAAAATACCTTATTATATTATGCATGAAGTAGTCTTCTACAACTTTGATGAGCCAAATCTTTAATAACATGCTTCGTTAATTAAATAAAAAATAAAAAGTATTAAATTTCGGGCTGCCACTTTCCTACGGGCTGTACACTCTTAGGGTTTTCACAGATTTTTAAAGATAGGTCAAGTGACTTTTTTTTAAATGGGGTACTGTCAAGTCGTTTTAAAAGATTGTAAAAAGCTCGGAAATTCGCTTGGAGTGTGGAGTTCGGAGGGGGAAAACCTTTACAGTGAAAAAAAAAAATCAAAATCACATTGAGACATAAGACATTATCATTAAAACATTAGTGGGATGAAGTGTGCCTCTACATTTTAGTATGGGGCAGTTATTATTAACACCGTCTGGCCACAGTTATGTAAATTCATTTGTTTAAGAAACGGATAGTGTGGGGTGTCTGGTGGAGGAATTTACATAGCTCTGGCCAATCTGTTTTATTGACGGCCCTGAGCCGGTGAATCGGGCGCCAGGGTCCCGGGGTGAGGCACTCCGGGAGATCATTTTGTAATGACTTCTACGAATGCTTGTGAAACTGAAAATAAATGCGAATTTCTGCAAGGTTTCGCCGGGGTAGTAGGCACGCCTCTTGCCCTTCTAGGTGGAGTCTACAAATTCTCGAACAAATTCAATTAATAAGACAGGGCTCGAACAGTGATTTTACGATTTCTGCCCTTATTTTTTCCTACAGGCTTTTTGCCTTCAAAATACATACAAAATACATACAAAAAATTTCTTTGGTTATGCGCATAGCTTACTGATATCTAAGGTAAGGACTCATGAAGTGCCTAACGAATAAATGTCTAATAGTATTGCCCCCCCCCCCTCTAGAAAGCTTCATGGATACGACCTTGATTTAAATAGATTATTTAGAATTTACTCCAGGTACTTTTGCCTTGTTTGGAAAGGAGCGCCATTTTCAAACATTTTCCTGAAAAATCGACTTGCTACATATCCAAATGCAGAGAAATATTTTCTGGTCTAAGTAAGTCAGTAAGTAAGTAATATATTTATCCCAATTTTACACATTGTAAAAGTCTGTGACCTCTTTGACCACTTCCTCGGACGCCCCTGTTTTTGTGTTAAGGCTTTTCTTGGGTTCAATCACCCAACTAGAGTTACTATAAAGGGACAGATGGGACAGTCGAGCCTGCTAAAAATTTGTGAAATAAATATCCAAAAAGCTACGAAAATATTTATTGTTCGCAAAAGTCAAATATGTTCTGTAATAAAACCGAAACAAATTCTAAAGTGACTGCAAGACGTGTTCTCTGATGTTCAACGGGCCTGACGGCACCTGGAAGTCAAAAAATATTTTTGTGGGCTCCAATTTTCCATCTCTCCTATACAGAACTCTAGGTACTAGTTACGGTACTTGCGGCGTTAGGGTCGGCAAGAGAGTGCATTTGATTCGTGCTGTTAAAAGACCGTGTCCTATCTCCATAATGTGAATTGTGCAAGACCTTAATGCGGCGAGAGCGTGAATGGAACTCCCAATGCAAAACCATAACCTCGCGATCCAAACCATATCTAATCTCCATGTATTTTTGCACTACCACTTTTATCGAAATACCTCCGTAAGGGGGAGGTGTGCAACTCATAGTTGATGTCGTCACACGAGATGATTCTATATGCGCTATTACGTCAACAAAACGTCAAAATAATCGTAATGATAATCAACCACAGCATCAAGAAAATGCTGGCCGTTCACATTGGCCACCCCTGGATCACTCCAAAACTAATTTGGTTTAAATAATTAATTTATTAATACACATTTTGTTTTTGTTTTTATTTTAGCATTTTAACATTTGACATTGGAGGCATTCTTAACGTTTTATGTTTAGATAGGTAACCAACACGTCAAACTGCACACGAGCCAGTGCCTTGCGGTATTTGTATTAAATGTATTAAATTGTTATGTATCAATACAATAATACTTAAGGTATAACGATTGGGTCTGTTCATACATAGTACTACGCTGATTATTTCAGTCTTGGCGCAGAGGTTTTATCCGTGAAACTGATAGGTGAAAGAAATTTACCAAATCATCAGATTTTAAATTATAACTGTGAAGCTGAAGAAGACCCTATGATATGGTGTGTGTGAAATAGTCTTTTACAAATTGAATCTTTTTAACTTAAGAGGATATGCAACGTAGAAAATTGGCACGCAAAAATTACGTAACTTTTATTTTTTAGTTCATTAACATAGCAAGTTATTAAAAATTTGGCTCACTTAAGTTGTAGAAGACTACTTCATCCATCATGCAATCCGGTATTTTTACTGTTCGGTTTTGTAGTTTTTCTAAAAATACGTACGCGAAATTTTAGTCCCCTCTGGTTTTTATGAAAGAACTAAGGTACCTAAAATTTAATATTTCCTATTATATGACGCATGAAGTATTCTTCTACAACTTACATGAGCCAAATGTTTAATAACTTGTTTTTTTTTTTTTTTTTTGGCTTTGAAAACATTCAGCCATGAACGAAGTTATATTCATTTATGTGTCGAAATTGCAATCAGTAATAAATTCGTCTAGGATGCTAAATACAGAGACGTCACTCAGGAGCTGAATGTATGTAAAAGGAACTGTGGTCTGCATAGTTAATTTATTAAAAAGCACCGAGCGAGGTACATTGAAACTGGGACAGGTCATAAAATAACTTGCTTTGTTAATTAATTAAATAGTAAAAAGTCAATGAAAACAACCAATTTTGGGTTGCTAATTTTCTACGTAGCATGTCCTCTTAATTTTAACTTAAACAAGCGGGGCTTGGGACCGCTTTGGGGCCCTGCCCCCCTTGCGCCTGCGGCGGGCGGCAGCTCGCATTGGGCATTACGCAACTCGTCCCTTCAGGGGCTCGCATGACAACTTCAATTTCCAGAATTTTCTAATTTTCCGCGCAATTTTTTAACTTTTTTTCTGTCATAAGCACCTTCTGACAATAACAAACACCACAACAACAACAACAGTTAAATCGGTCCAGCCGTTCACGCGTGATGGCGTGATTAAACGTTAACGAACGAACACTTAGCTTATGGACATGGAAAAATTTTTCTGACAATAACAAACACAACAACAAAAAAATAGTGAAATCGGTCCCTGCACTTAGCTTATGGACATGGACGTCTCCAACGGAACAACCCAACGATTATCAAATTGTTTAATTAATATTTTCTAATTCAACGCAATTTTTTAATTTTTTTCTGTCATAAGAACCTTCTGACAATAACAAACACAACAACTAAAAATTGTGAAACCGGTCCAGCCGTTCACGCGTGATGCCGTGACAAAGGGAAATAGGGATTCATTTTTATATATAGAGATTAAAAATATAGACCAACCCATATTAGGGTGACTCAGGGATGGTAATGCCAACGTTAAGCTTCTTCTTAAGATGTATGGGACTTAGGTATTGCCCGCCCCTGGATTACGCCAAAATGAGTCAGTTTATATGTTTTATTTTATTTACGGCGCAAGTTACTTAATTTATTCAAGTTGTAGACTGAACCATTCTAGCAGAGAAATGACTATAAAGCACTCATGGCGGTATAGCGACATTGAGACTTCTTGCTCGTCAATGATCGAGGGTCTTCGTAATTAATTCCATGGCAGCATCAAAGAATTTGTCCGGCTGAGATGAATAATACACTATAACTCATTGATATATCAATTACATCTTATATCGTGGGTATTATCATCATGTGGGTCCATTTTAAAATGATATGGAATTGGCACTAACAAGTTTTATTTATTTATTTATTTTACTACTACTCGATTGGCAGAGGACTATTTCCTACACCATATTAGGTGTTTTTCCTTTTTGTTGTTATAATTTTTCAATGAATTTGGTAATACGGTTACTTTCTGTCGCCTATCAGTTTCACGGAAAACCCCTGCAAAACTAAAAAAACGTCTTGTAGTACTATTCATATTATTAATTCCTTGTTCTATACAGCCGCAAAGACGTTAAATAGTCACATAAAAAATACAAGTTAACAGTAAATGGGCGCTGACCGTTGATCTCCCCCAAATTGGTTGGTTTTTATATATATCAAGCAGTCATACATATAGGTATATTGTATTGTATTGTGTATGCATAGAAAATTTTGTATCAATGAAAATATTCTGTAATTTTTTGGAGGAATACATTTTTACCTTACCACACTTTACTTTACTATATTTTTTATTTACTTTAATAGGCTACTCTTCTGATCAATTACTATAGGACTTTCTCATTTTAATTATTTTAATAATAATTAATAATACAAATATATATAATTACTTATAATAAAATATTTAATTAAATGAAAAAGTTATATATTAATTGAACAGAAGAGTATTACAATAAATAAAAAGTATAAACCACCTATTTGGGGGAGAACAACGGTCAGCGATCATTTACTGCTAGCTTGTATTTTTTATCTGACTATTTAAATATCTTTGCGGCTGTGGAACGAGGAATTAATTAATTTCATCAAAATGACTCAGTCGTCTTTTCGTATTTCGAAATCTCTGCCTAAAATGTCTAAATTCTTCTTCTTCCGGCTCTGAAGCACTCCTTTAGTCATCTCGGTTTTGATTGACACACCAGCTACAGAATCGGTTTTTAAATCAGTAGTTTTGTGGACATCCCTGTAACCATATTTCGTAGTAAAACTACATTCATGTCAATTGATGTAAGAACGACTCTTTAGCATTACAAAAGAGCACAAAGGCCAAATTAAAATTTCTGACAGCCATAAATAATTCTATATATACAAACATCGTAGTTTTCGTAATATTCCTTCATTTAGCGAGGTTGAAAGTTATTAGTTTTAAGATGTGAATTGAGTAGCCTAAATCGCTACCTATTCACTAAACTAAATAAAACTATCTACAAGTTAATGAAAAGCTATTTTCGAAGTCATTTTCCATCTCAAAAGGAAATCCCGTTAACTTTCTTTAATGGAAATTCTTATAAAGTTATAATCATCTTTTCAAAGCAGAGAGAAATGTCGTAATGGTGAGCTGGTATAGAGTTGAGGGGATAGTAAAAATTATTTTTATGTATGTCTGCAGGATTATCTTTCTATAAATTAGTAATTAGCGAAGAATGTGATAAAGAAATAGTTTTCATGGTTGTTGTATAATTTTTTTGGGAGCTGATAATTAACGCTATAACCCCTAAGTTCATGACGCAATGAGGTACGCATCAGCAAGAGCTTTGAAGGTGTGTAATGCAGTATGAGCCAAAAGACATTCGTACAGCTTGAGGGAACATATTACTTCAAGTTGTAACTGTACGTATTCCAGGTCCTAGTAAAAAGGTCACCGATCAGCTTCTCTCTTTAAGTAGAGAGCAAGCTAGAAGGGTGGTTGGCACGCTTACGGGCCACGGCCACTTCAACAAACACATGCATAGGGTTGGCGTGAATAACGACAGTAGATGCAGACTGTGTGAAGTTGAAGAAGAAACAGCTGAACACATTCTCTTTGAATGTGAAGCGCTGGGACAAACTCGATACCAAACTCTTGGCCACCCTAGGTCTGAAGAGGAAACCATCCGATCTAATCCCATCACAAAAACACTACAATTTATCAAAAAGACTGGTGTTATAAGATGGGCGTAGACGGCAAACGTGGAAGCAAAAGACCTTCTAGGTCGACGCTTATAGGAACTCAAACGAGTAGGCCCCACGAAGGAAAAAAAAAAAAAAAAAAAACTGTACGTACATCTAAATTGAAGGAGAACTATCTGAATCATGGGCACAAACCATCTTCCAGAAAGCTTTCTGGGCGCAAACTTTAGCGAAGGTAAACTCACTAACTGCTCTAAACTTAGTGAAATATTGTCCAAGCATAGTATTTTCCAGCTTTTCCGCGGGTAATTCTTGTACCATCTGCCTAACAGCTACATCAAATCCGTCTTTTTATGGCAAAGCATTAAACAATTTAAATTTAATATATTTCTTCAATTAAATAGCATTAATAAATAAATTTGTGCGTTAACGCGTAATTCCGACAATGTGGGCATTGTGTAGTGACTCTTACCTGTATTTGGTGAAGTCATGCTTACATTGCGTCAACGGTGAGATTGTCCAAGCATTGGGAAGTATTTTCCAGCTTTTCCGCGGGTAAACCGTCTACCATCTGCCAAACAGCTACTTCAAATCTGTCTTTTTATGGTAAAGCATTTAATAATTTAAATTTAATATGTGTCTGAAATTAGCATTAAAAAATAAATTTGTGGGTTAACGCGTAATTGAGACAATGTGGGGATTATGTAGTGACTCTAACCCGAATTTGGTGAAGTCATGCTTACATTGCGTCAACGGTGAGATTGTCAAAGCATTGGGAAGTATTTTCCAGCTTTTCTGCGGGTAACCCGTCTACCATCTGCCAAACAGCTACTTCAAATCTGTCTTTTTATGGTAAAGCATTTAATAATTTAAATTTAATATATGTCTGAAATTAAACAGCATTAAAAAATATATTTGTGCGTTAACGCGTAATTGAGACAATGTGGGGATTATGTAGTGACTCTAACCCGAATTTCGTGAAGTCATGCTTACATTGCGTCAATGGTCAGATTGTCCATTATCGCTTGTAGTCGGTGTACGTTGACTTCGAGGGCTTATAACTGCTTGCTAATGGCCAAAACTTCATGCGGAAACTGTCAATAATGTCTAAAAATCCGATGAAAATTCATTGGAATTCGGCCAATGGGTCAAAATAAGAAGGCCTAGGTCCATAACCGAAGCCCTTCAGGACGTTATTATTGATTTGTACTTACTAGACAGAGTTGACCTGCTTTTTGCTGAATTAATATTAATGCCAATTAATATGTCGAAGTATTATGATTTTAAAGTTTCATCTCAATTTCTACTCATACTTGAATAACACTCGTTTTCAAAATAACTGTTCAGGCCAGAGATTGGCATGAATATTATTATTTTTTTTTTCCAGCCGGCACCTCCAGCACTGGGAGCATATAATATAAAGAATACAATACAATTATAAATGTATAACAATAATCGTGTTTACCGGAATACTGTTTTGTAAGCCTCAAAAGGGAGGCTTGTGGCAGTATAAACAGTTATAGGGAGTACGTAATACTTAATAGTAATAATAATAATAATCATCATAATAATATATATAATGTGAATCACAGTTGTCAAAACAAACCAAAACGATCACATTTACAAAATACACCAGGGTACACGTCCGCATATTCAAGTTGAAATAATAACAGAAACCAGAAGCATCTGTTGCCATTTCATTTTGTCATACCTTAAGTAATAACTCATTTTTAAATAGGTTACGTCCCTTTGAGAACGGGCCACTTGTTTTAATGTTCGGTATTAATAATGCGCACCGAATACTAAATCAAGGAAAAAAATAACGCACATATTAACTATTACATGTTTTAATCAGAAATTTCAATTTCAGTTTATATCTTCACTACAAATCTTATAATATTCCCTTATAGGCGTATTTTTCTTAAATTGTGTCATACTTGCAAAATAGTTATGGATTTTTTGTAATGAGATTTCCGTTACTCAATGTAATCTGATGAAAGATCACAAAATATCGGCCACCGAGAGTGTAGCCAAATATTCGGTATTCGGCGAAATCCCTATTCGTGACATCTCTAGTCCAGAAGTTCTTTGGTGTTTTTAAAATCTGGACGTATCCTGAAAATCCTGAACGTGACATTCGTTGCATTATTCTACCATTCCATAAGTGCTGGGTAGTTTGGATCGTCTTCGCTGAGTAAACAGCTAGCGTTGAATATTTTATTGGAGTTCGATAAGCAATTCGATTTATTGCTAACCTGTACCTTCTACGATGCTTCGAAGTTTCTGATTATACTTACTTCTAAGTTTCAAAAAGGAGGAAGGGGGTGCGAATAAAGTAGACAGTTGGCAGGATTGAAAGGTCGTGGGATCGATTTTCGATTAGATGGAAAAATTTTCCGCCCGTGTGCTTGGCATTGTATCCCACTTTGAAAATTACTGGGTAGCCTTTGACGACGGGGATTAATGGGGAAATGGCACTCACTGTGGAACATTTCCATCTTCTCTTCGGAGGGAGCGTGTCTCAGGTCGTGGATAAGGTGAAACAGTATTGATGGCAGTTATTCTATTGGTAAAGGTTAGTGGCAATTATGTAATACTATTTAACAAACTCAATAATTCTGAGTTAGAGTAGAATACAAGTGCAATGTGTCAATCGTCCAGAAACCATCAGTCCTTCTCAGGACTTAGCCTGATGATGGGAGTAGCACCCACTCCCGAAACGTCGCCCCCTTCCCCTGACAATGGGCTCCGCCCTAATTGTCCGATGGCCTCTATTAGCTATTAACACAGCAGGAAATGTAAGTCCAACTAACGCATTGTTAAATAACATCATTAGTACTACTTTAATGTTTTTGATGAACTTAATTAAGTAACTTCTTATCTCGGTATCTTGAAAGCTGGATTGTTGCCTTTTTCGTGTGACGCCAGAGCAGAGGAACATAATATTAGAGGTGTGTTGTCAAAATTGAGTTAGCCTGCTAAAACAAAAAACGAAAACATTGGTCCCAGCTGTTAGGAGTACATAACAATAGGAGGTCATTTGTCGCATTGGGGGCAACGGAGTAGTGTTGCAGCTAGATGTCTTGGCATAGCTTTGCTTTCCGGAATCTTAGCTGGATTCTAAAGACGTAGAGTGCACTAATGCAGATTTTCTGCTATAAACTTAACTTTACTTTCACGTAAGTGCTATTATTTTATATAGATATAACTTACTTCATGAATCCGACTTTGCTTTAATGTAAGTGCTATCGATTTCTGGACTCAAATCTGTTGATGGTACAATATATAATCTATTTAATAATTGGCTGCTGGTTCCATGCATAGATTTCGGTGAAATTTTCGGTATGTACCTGTAGCCTGTAGGTTCATGAAAATCATATCAAGGGAGCTTTTTTTCTGTTTTGGACAAACGCCATTTTTAGGTTTAATCAAGGGCTTCTATCGTGTGATCACAAGCTAACACCCATTTTAGTGTTTATTTGGGTTCAGACATTCTTCTACTTCTATTTGGGTTCAAACATCAAAATGCCGAGGAACATTTCTTATTTCTGCCAATTTCTCAATGATAGCTTGATATTTCCCGTGTTATCTTGTTTTTTTTTTTACAATTTTAAGATTTCGCTTTCCCCTCCCCTGTTTTTCGTTAATAATTGACATTCCATGACCTTCTAGCATTTTTTTAGGTCACGCTGCTGCTGGAGAGAACATTGTAACCCCTAAGGCATAGAATTTTAATGCGAGTTTTAGAAGAAACATAATTAACACAAAATTTCTTTTTCCTCAATTTTTCCCACCCCGCTCCCCTGGTAACCTTACTTTGCTTAATTTATCTAAGATTTCCATGAAGATATCTTAGCTCTTTTCCCGTTTTTTCATACACCATTAGATTTTCCCTCCTGTATGCAGTAGATTATAAAACCCTATTACCGTAGATGAAATATAATTAAGTTAGCCGTGACTTCGGGGTATTTCGATTTAATAAACAAACAATAAGTTTTTTAATAAAGCTGGTTTCTTACAATACCGTTAAAATTGTGTAAAACGCAAATAAACGTTATAAAATTGACTTTGGGAAAAGGTACTAGTGACTCACCTCCTATCTGTATCGTACTTGGTGAAGTCATGCTTACGCCTGTTACATTGTGTCAATGATAGCCTTGCCTCAGCTTGTATACAAGGTAGTCCACACCAGCCATCCTTACTTTGTATTTCAATTACCATGGGAGTTGGGGTTAAAAAAATTAAAAAAAATGATGACTAAGGGCTGTTTACAACTTTACTTGTAAAGCCATGTGTCAGGCGGGGCCGCCCTGTATTCCTTACCGAGACTTTTCACGGGATGGTAGGCCCCACCCTATGTTGAGGTCTTATCGTAGCATTAAAGGTAAGTGGAGCTTGAGAGAATCTTCTTGGAATTTTCAAATTTAAACGTAATCAGCCGAAATCATAAAAAGAAGTACTTACTTCATGAGTAAAAGGTAGAAGTAAAGACACCTTTACTTATTAGCATTTTGTTCTGGACAGTGAGGAATTATGAATGTAGCCCGACCTTTTACTCATGAAGAAAACTTAAATTTTCTCCTGAAGCTTTCGTTCAAAATTGTTATAAATACAAACATATGCTCCAATTATGTAAAGTATAAGTTTATGTTTCTTTTTTATAATTCGGCTGATTAAGTCAAGTTATATTGAAAGCTCTGTTTAAGGCCTTTAAATTGGTATGCTAATTATACATACTGAATGTGTGCACAGCACCAGTCAGTAGGTGGACTAATGTATAAAACAGATAAAAATTTTCCTTCTATCTGCGGTGCCCAATAATATGTATTGCTGGGGGGAAACAAAAGTAATATTGTTAGTGGAAAAAGGATGGGAAATCGTTGAGCACAGCCGACACCTGAGTTTTTGTGCGGTGGTTGTAATCGATGGGACTGTGAATTATAGAAAATACTATTTCAAACCCATTATTGCTGCCTCTCTTTTTCTCAGTTGCTTTTTGTTTCTCTGTTTTTTTTTTTTTTTTGTTCATTTTTCATCTCTTACCACTCCAAGTTAAACATTTTGCCCTTTGCTCCTCTTCTACTAACTGAGTTTGGCTGTTCGTTAAAATTGAAAAGCTCTCGTTATTTTATTTTATTGGACTTTTTTTCTCCTCTAATAAAAATGCTACTTTGTGCGCTTCATTTTCTTGTTGGTGATGGCAGGACGAAATTGTTCAATACAATATTATATGTTCCTTTTTGTCTCTTTTATTTGAAATAGCGTAATTTTTTCGGTAATATACGCAATCAAAATTACGATGGAAGGTTGATTGAAAACATTGTTTTTATAACAATTACACCTTGGAATTGACACCTACTGTATGCTGCAAATTGAATGCTTCGTTTAAATTAATAAATTTTAACTTTTTGTTCCATTAATAAGCCAACCTAGTGGAGTTAATACTATAAAGCCCTCTCTCACATACACAACTAGGAAAGCGGGGGGACCGCGGCTTCGGTGGCAAGGTGGTAGCGTGCTTGTACTTGTGTGAGTCTTTACATCAATCGGAGACGTGCCGTAACTCGACACAATTACCTATTAGGTTACTTAGTGAGGCGATTGAATAGGTTAGTCGGATACATTCGTTAAATTGTTTGTATTAACCTTAAAAAAAAAAAAAAAAAACATGCCCTACGAAGCAAGACCAGAAAATGTAGCAAGTGTGGGACTCCAACCAATAACCTTTCGGGTGAATGTCGGAGTTTGTACCACTACTCTACATGTCCTTTAGTACTAGTTCACCAATTAAGGGAAACATTCCCCATGATCCTTTAGTTCAATAGATTGGGTTTGAGCTGATGCAGTGCTGCGGTAGTAGGCTACTTATAACATCATAGGGAATCCTCAAAGAAAATCCAAAAGGAAGATTTGTAATTAAAACTTAGTCCGCTAACCGAGCGATCCAGCAGGGGATGCACGCGTACCCCCAAAGGCCTCAAAGAACCACCCCCCCCCCCGTGCCCCCTCCACTCACCCGCGTACTTATGACGATTTCATTTTCATATTGAAATAACTGTTTTATTATTGTTTACTTTCATTGAATGCAATTATTGTTTTAGCCTTGCGGGGCACTCATCAATGTAAATATTACTTCTAAAATCTGAAATACAGGTATATAGCTCCATAGCTGAAACTGTGATGACCTATTGTTAGCTGTTAGTTAGAAGTTCGTCAGAATGTAAAGTTTATTATTAATATTTTTTTAAATTATTTCTTCCCTATTTATATGTTAGGTATATAGCTTATTAGTAGGTATGTGACGGTCCAAAATTTTGATTGTCAGTCCACCGATTTTCTGAAAAGTACTTTTTTGAAATTCGGCATGTACTCACTCGTAGGTTCATAGAAATACTCCGGGGACCTTTTTTAAATTTTTCGGTAACTTTATTTTGTGGGGTGTATCCCAAAAAAATCTCAAAAGCAATCTCAACATTTTTTTTTTTTTTTAAATTCACGTTCAATGTTAACATTTAGTCATCATTGATGCAAATAAACCCCATACCCATATGCATTGAAAACCATGCCATTTATATGAAGTATTATAGTGGACATTAGTTTGCCCATTCTAGACTATACAACTGCTCTATCAATCAATCTATTACTTTAAGATATGGAATATTGTTTCTGTTGCACCCTAAATTTACCCCTGTGACAATGTTTTTTCCATAAAATCAGTATATTGTAGTAAATAGGTATATAGCCCAAGCAACTCATATTCATTTAGTAAACTAATAGATAAATATGGGAGCGGTACTGGTTTATTTAACCCTTTATGCAATAAACTGGTAAGCATATCCACTCTCACCCTAATTTACTCCCCATTCATTCAGCTTTATAGGAAATTGTGGGATGCCGTCCTTAACTTTCCCAAATTTTGTTCATAGCGAATGTTTTCTCGCTGAGTGTTTCCTAACTGACTGCGGCTACTGTACTAATGAGTAATTATAAAAGTTTGTTGGGTGGTGGCGAATCATTAGTTCATTTGTTTATCTTGTATTGAAATAATGATGATGCGATTTGTTTTTTATTTGAATAGAAAGGAAAACATTGAACCTTTCCTTGTGACAATTCATTTTATATAATAAAGTTAAGAAGACATGCCGCGTTGAAAATTTGTTGTTTTTATTGACTTCTTATTTAATTAACAAATCAAGTTATTAAAGACTTGGCTCATATAAGTTCTAGACGACCGCTTCATGCATCGTATAAGAGGAAATATTAAATTGGTACCTTAGTTCTTTCATAAAAACCAGCGGGGATTCAAATTTTTGGATTTTTGGAAAAAACTACAAAACCAAAAAAAAAAAAAAACCGACTATATGATGCACGAAGTAGTCTTCTACAACTTAAATGAGCCCAATTTTTAATAACTTGCTGAGCTAATGGAATAAAAAATGAAAAGTCTTTAATGTTGGGGTGCCTATTTTCTACGTAGCATATCCTCTCAAAAGTAATCAAAACTATTATTATGATATGGACACATGGATAGAAGATCAGAAAAATCTGAAAAATCAAGTTATATAGGGAATCGGGAATCCCCTTAGTATCGACATTAGAAGTACTAGTATAATAAACAAGTAAAAAAGTAAACAAACAAAAAAGTTTGGAATGGGGCGGTAGGCGGCGATACGAAATACGTCAGTAAAAAATAAAAACTGACTTATTTTGGTGTGATTGTGGGTTCGCCAAATAAACGGTCAGTGTCCTCTTATCCCTTTTGACACCTCTCTCAGTATATTTAAGGCAATGTTTTAAGACAGAATTGTTTAAAGTTAGTTTGTAAGATTGTTTTGTACATGTGTACACTGGCTACATTTTCTGGCCACGCTTCGGAGGGCATGTAAAGCAGGCGGGGCCGGGTCATCCTAGTTGAGTGTAAGAGAGGGCTTTAACTCCGTTACGTTGGCTTAGTAATAGAAACAATAAAAAGTCCTTATTTATTTATTTATGTAACCTAAATTGGAGCTGTGGTCGGTTGGTTGCAATACATGCTATTATAATTATTATTATTATTATTTATTAAAACATCGGGGGGAAAAGGCAAAAAATCATCGGGCGCGAGGCCGGTAGCAACCGCTTGTAAAATTAAGAAGATAAAAAGTCTTTTTGTATTTCCTGTCATATTTTTCTGATTGAATTAAGTCCAGGAACACAGCTCTAATGCGTTTTCGTCCACGACGGTTCTGTCGATATGTTTTCTTCATCGTTTGATGCCATCAATGCTAATTACTCGCTGTTGATGTGTCAATATCACCATGTTGTTGATTTCCAGTTTGACGTCTTCTGTAAGCCGTAAATTGACATCTTTTCCATTTTCTATAATGTTCATCTTAACATTTGACAGGTTCTGGTAATTCAATATCCACTACAGCTCCGGAAATTGTGTTTACTTTTACCGTAATATGCTGATGCAAAATTCGCGGAAAATTGAGAAATATATTGAGTGGGTGGTTTTGAAGTTTATTAGAGAATTTTAAATAATGGTTATGTATTTGATCAATACCGCGAATAAATAATGTCTGTAACCCTGATCTTAGAGGGGAAACATTATACGATTCTAATGTTCAATACTTTAGACCACGTTATAGGTGTATGTCAAAAAGTAAGCACAAGTTAAATATTTAATGTGAAAAAACACAAACATGGAGTAATTTGACTGAATCCTAGCTTACGCTAAATTTGACTTAAAAAGATCGCCAATGTGGCAGATTTGCTGATGCCAAGAGGCAGGGAATTCTATAATGGGATATTACTAATGAGGAAAGAAGGTTGAAGTATCATCTGTGTACTGTGGTGGGGAATAAGAAGGAAGTCATTACTTCTAATGTCGAGTGTAGTAAGACTCCGCAAGGGTCGTTCAGTTTTTCCTATTAAAGCCATTATTTATTTATATGAGAAAATAGTGATTCTGATTAGTTGCCTCGTTGGTGCAGTGGTAGAATCCTCGCCTGCCACGCGGCCGCGGGTGGCCCGGATTCAATTCCCGACCGATGCAACAATTTTCTGTTCTATGCGTCACTTCTGTATAGCCTGTGAATTTGGTCCGTCCTATAAAAAGGATAATGATCCAGATTTCAAGACTATCCCAGATTAGAAGTTACACTTCAAAACAACTCTGTGCACGATGTAATGATAATCCTCTATCTTGACATGTAGAGTACTGGTACGGACTCTGACTTTCACCCGAAAGACTGTTGGTTCGAGTCCCACACTACCTACATTTTCTGGCCATGCTTCGGAGGGCATGTAAAGCATGCGGTCCCGGGTCATCCTAGTTGAGTGTAAGAGAGGGCTTTATAGCCATCACGCCGCTAGGTTGGCTTAGTAATAGAAACAATAAAAAGTCCTTATTTATTTATAAGTTTTTTATTTTTTCTGCCTAATCCTGTCGTTAGGGTGCTTATAAACAATTAACAATGCAAATACGGTAAATTAGACTTCCTGGGCCCTTTTGATAGTAAGATTATTCTTACTGTTGAAACTGTTGTTAAATGAATTGTTAATAAAATTTTTTTTTAGAGAAGCAGGTTGTGAAACTAGATAAAGGGTTAAATACATTTTTAGGAACGCATTAGACCTAAATTTCACTCTATACTAGTATATTATTAGCTCTAATAGTGTTGACTGACTGAGGACTGAACCGTCTCACCGATTTTTTGTATTTTAAATGTATAAATGCTAAAATGTATAAATAAATGCTCGAATCAGTCCAACCAAAAATCTGGCCCGGTCGAGTCCATCATTTTCATCCATCATCAATTTAAATCCGAAGGAAGCTGCAATGTATAGGAATTGGGAAAACACATGGATTCAGATTCACTTTCCGAGGCTTTACCAACGATGGTTAGGGGGGGAGGGGTACCTTAAGTAGGCAGTACTCGGTATCTATTTTCCCATTTACGGCCGGTTAACTAGTACACTCGAAATGCTGCAGCAATTTGTAACTCCCATATGATGCTCGGCATTTCCGGATGGGGGAACATAAGGGTAGGGGGGGGGGGCGAGAAGGTGGGGGCAATTTTGTGTAATTTAAGAAACAGTTTTTTACTCGCCATGTAGTGGAGGGGTCCGCAATATAGCAGCCCTTGTAATCGCTTTTTACCCCGCTGCCCCCCTCCCCCTGGCCTGGCCCTGCTCAACACGCAACAATCAAGTCGTGTAGTTCTCACGATGGGAACACGCTAATATTTCTTCAGTGTTAGAACATGCACCTACAACCCCTTTATTCCATTATAAGTATACTGCATTTACGTCATTTATAGGTAGGAGTCATTTGAAAAATATGCGTGCTGTAAACATGCGTGGGGGGGTTTTTTTTAAGTAAGTTCAAATAAATTCCTTTGAATTATGAGGGACGTTTAGTTGTTAAAAATTCTTATGCATAGGCAGATTTGAATATTGAAAAGACAAGTCGGAGTTGATTTTTTTGTCCTCCGTATTTGAATTTAGCTGTTTCTTATTTCTGGGGTGTTAGAACATGCAGTACCTACAACCCCTTTATTCTATTATAAGTATACTGCATTTACGTCATTTATAGGTAGGAGCCATTTGAAAAGTATGCGTGCTGTAAACATGCGTGGGGGTTTTTTTTTTCTAAGTAAGTTCAAATAAATTCTTGTGAATTATGAGGGAGTTGTTAATAATGCTTATGCATAGGCAGATTTGAATATTGGAAAGACAAGTCGGAGTTGATTTTCTTGCCCCCCATATTTGAATTTAGCTGTCTGTAAACAAATCTTTGGGTTTTGTTATTAGCTCTTAAGATATTGCTTACAGCTGTTATCATCATGAAGTAATTTATATGTATTTATTATAATAAATAAGTTATTTTTAAGTTATTTTTAATATGAAATTAATAATAGTTTATATTTTAAAAAAAAAATCTACTAATTACCTCAATACTGATGTATTTGATGGTTTCAACATAATACATAGATAATAGTCTCCTTATCAACTTTGTATTACTTACTGTCACTCATAGTACTGTACAAATTAACATTCTTAGTAGAGTTTTACGTTGTAATTATGAAATGCACGACCGGTTTCGGCTCACGCCGTCGTCAAGTGCTAGAAAATAAACAAAGCACAAAAACATGCAAGCTAAAACATAAAATCGTGGCAAGAGTTTAAAATATTGGTCGACTACATTGTGCGGGACAACCTATCGATGTATTTAAAAGTTATTCTATTGGGAAGTATGTAAAGTTAATACCCACTCGAATTGGAAGTATTTATGGATCATATTTGCCATTACAACATTACATTAGCAACTTAAGAAGATTGAAAAACTGAAGGATTTTTTTTTTTCGTTTCTTTAAAAAGGTTAATCGCATACAAACAATTTAATTAATGCATCCGATTGACCTCTTCAGTCACCTCTGTAGGTAAGTACTTGTGTTGAGTTACGACATGTCTCCGATCGCATGGCGTGTAGAGACTCGCACGAGTCCAAGCACGCTACCACCTTGCCACCGAAAACAACATCCTGGATGGCGTCGATACGATGACTCTCTGGAACCACACGTGACCAAGCGTCGTCTGCCCCAAGTTTTCTTGGGTGTGTAAACAATTCAAATGTTATTTTGAGTAGCGAGGAAGAAGATTTACTGAATAAATTTTGAATTTCTCGTTACCGAGGTATTTGGAAAGTAAGGAATTTTAATTTATTTTTAATGAAAAGCACTATATTGTTCAGCCATTGGGTAAATTCAGGTCGGTGGTTGTAATTCAACATCATAGAGTTCCCAGGAGTGTTTTTTTTTTATTCCGCGTGAAACTACAGTCTTGTGTGAATAAAGATCGGAATTATTACAACAGAAAATCATAGTATACCGAGCTAACGAAAGTGTTGTTGGAATATGCAAACTATGCTGAAAAAGTTAATTATTTTTTATCGGATGTGTTTATAAAACGTTGCTATGATCCTCTTAATATTTATTGCAGGACTGTACAAGAGAAATTACATAATTGTTCTGTGCCTTCTAAGCCTAAGTTGGTGGTATGGAACCCTCGTCCTCCTGACTCTACGATTTTTAATTTAAAGAACACGACCCCCCCCCCCCCCAGTTTCGGCTATTCATGCTTCTGTTAGTAAGGTAGCTATATTTCTATATTTTAAAGCGAAATCTAGTGTTAAAAACTCACTGTACTTAATTTCGAAGCTTAATAACGTAGCTTTGCCTACTGATGTGAAACTGGTGTCATTTGATGAAATATGCCTATTTACAATTTACATTTTTGATTACAGAAATACGTAGTTGATGAGTTAATGGTACATCAAACATAGAACCTAATATTAGGCTTGAAATTGACTCCTTATTGGAAATTACTCTTAATCAGAATTATTTCCAATTTGATGATTTTTACCATCAAGAAGATTGGCGATGATTTCTTCTCTTTCTCCAGATTATTGTGAATAATTTCTATGCTATATTTTGTAATTCGCCCCATGTTCTAGACAACAAATTTTCATAAGCATGTCTTGTGTCTAAAAGACTTAGATAATTTTTTAATTGCCTACTCATAAAAGAAAGAATGAAAAAGCGTCGCTTCTTCTTATTCTTCCCCCCTATAGTGCCGCGTGCGCAGCGTGGGGGGGGGGGGAGTCGCCCCGAAACCATTTCCTGAACTCGCCCCGGTCGAACGTTAACGCATTGAGCTCGGCGAAAAAAGCGTCGCATGCTCTTAAATTAACTGCATAATTTAATGGGTTCAAATACCGAGAAATTTTTTACCGAGAATCACAATAAGCTTCCTGTAAATCATTGGTTCTTAACAGGAACGTTGCTACGACCCGAAATTCTGCTCATCGTGGGTTCGCGACCCACCACTGTTGTATCTTTAAATGTTTAATATGAGCCAATATCATCGAATTTCGCAAAATCCTTAGTATCCAAAAAAATCATCAGCTGTTGCCGCATTTCATACACTTACCAGCAAATTACCGTTAGTTAACCAGCGCACCTCTGTGTGAAAGAGCATCGTATCATGCTGTGTTCCTAATGGTGTCAAGTGCACTTTTTTTGTGTGAATAATTTTGATTTTTTTATACTAGGTTCCTTAAATAATTTGCCTTGGTGTCTTCGCGACCCTAGAGAATGAGCTCCCGCCCCTACACTTGGGAACCGCTGCTTACCGCTCCTTTAAATGGAAGAAGTGTACCACAGAGCCAATTCCATGCTCCAAGTGTTTCATTGGTTATGATTTAAATGTTAATATGAGGGCGGTGATGTGGCCTCTAATATGCCTCAAGTGCAAAGTTGAATTACTTTGGGTCTCTATCACTTACGATAATGAAATAATTATAATACAAATAGATATTTTTTTCACACTATACTTGCTAAAAAGATACTTAGGAAGTAAATGTACCAGTGCAAAATCAGGGAGAGAGTAAAGTATGGAGAGAGGGGCGTATCCGTAGAAATGACGAGCTCTGAGCGATATACCGAGAACCTCCGATGTTAACCGATGAAGAGAGCTCGCATCAGGTGGCTAGGGCACGTGAAAAGAATGCCAGAAAATAGAGCTACAAGAGCAGCCCTATACAAGGTGCCCCAAGGGAGAAGACGAGTGGCTGGACGACGTCGAGGAGGATCTGCCGACCCTTGGCGTCGATGACTGGAGAAGGAGGGCTCAGGACCGCGCAGGCTGGCGCGATGTTATAGCGCAGGCCAAGGCCAATCACGGGCCGTAGCACCCAGGAGTAACTAAGTAAGTACTTGCTAAACAACAGAAACTCACATACACACCCTACCAGAACCGTACAAAGGCATACCGGCTACCGGTAACCTCGTTTGCCACTCCACGATAACACACTCATTTCTCATAGCAAATTCACCAGAGCAACTCGGTGGGCGTATAAACAAGCCAAAAAATGCATTCGCTCTTAACTTAATTAAATTAAAAATAATACGGTTGTACCTTGCACATTTGCTGCTGATGCAAACACGAAACGCTTGAATTGCTTTTTTTTTTTTTTTTTTTTTTTTTTACGTCTGTTCCTGACTTATTTCCGTTTTTATGGTTTTAAGGGGAAAATGAAACATTTCGTAGAGGTAGAATTCCCGTGCAGTGAACGGGTAATGAATTAGAGTTTAATTAAATTAGAAAGAGCTAAGGAAAATAGTACAGGACGACTAACGAAATTTCCGAGTTTCAAATCTAATTCCAAAGCGATGAATTTGTTTATATAACACTGTAAATTACATTGCTTTACATAGCATTAAATTGAATGCCAAATTATACATCAAATACGCCTTTTTTACCTTCCATAACTATGTTAACATCGTTTTTCAAGTATTGATGTATGTATGGGCCGTCTGCTTCAGTCAGTTACGCTTCCTTTCATTCCTACCATGAGGAACATATTCCCGTATTCATTAAAGGGAAACTTTCCAAATTTTTAGCAACATGGTGTGAGAGCTAATATTGTTGTTTAAAGACTCCATGAAATAAATGAAGTTTGATAATTAACATTAACGTATATTAACTATTTTTAACCTATTAAATATGATAACCTGAAAGGAAGAAGCAGCCCAAAATACACAATATATTTATCAATGTTTACCATTACAATTCCAATGCAATACTGTGCAAAAATTTAAATAATATTGCCCGCATCCCCAAGGAGGCGCTTGATTGGGACAAAGTACTTATACCGAATATCAATCATACCTTCTATTCACGATAACAGTCACACTAATTCAAATTCGCTACCATCCATGTTCATTTTCTCACACATTCACACGCAGTATTGCCTTGATCAATTGATTGTTCGCTTCACAAAATCATTAATGTATTATCACAGCTTATATCTTAAAAGTCTTAAAAGAACATTTTGTCAATGTCAATTGTCAATCGCAGGCCATTTTGTTGTTCAAAAACTTGGATGGATTCCCCTTAAGGTAAATTGTTCAAATTTTTTTGTGATTAAAGGTGAGTGATCTGTTTTTGGCGATATTAATTAATTTCACGATTCACGGCTATCCACGAATTTTAAGAATATTATTTTATAAATACCAACGGGGCACAGACTGTTTACCCCTCGGGCTTGCTGTTATTCCATAAAATCACTCGTGTTTTTTTAGAGTAATAATGTTTCAGATGAGAAAATGCAAATTTACTGCGAAAGCTTGTATTTTTTTTTTAATTCAACAACAAATTAATTCATTTTGTCAAAATAACTCAGTTTACAAAAATTTGGAAAATTATCCCTTTAAGCGGAGCTAAGAGCGAAAACTTGGAAAAAGGTGCCGTAATTCAATCCCCATATACCTAGGTAGGTAGTGTCTATTGCTACAGCAAGTCCAACAATTTCGTTTATAAAATTACTTATATAAATTATGACTTTTTATTCTAAGACGAAGCCAAACTAGTGGCTTTAGGACTATAAAGCCCTCTCTTACACGCTAATAGGAAGGCCTGGGACCGCATGCTTTGCATGCCCTTTGTAGCATGACCAGAATATGTAGCAAGTGAGGGACTCGATCCAACGACTTTTCCAGTGAAAGTCAGGTACCACCAAGTCCTGACTTGACTTGACGTAGCTTCTAAGAATCTCTGTGTCACGGAAGTAAGACACATTACGGCGATGGCCCTTGAATTAGGGGTATCATCGGTCCTGCAATGCTTCGGAGGGTATGTAAAGCAGGCGGTCCCGGGCCTTCCTAGTTGAGTGTAAGAGAGGGCTTCATAGCCATAACGCCGCTAGTAATAGAAACAATAAGAAGTCCTAATTTATATTATTTATTTATTTAAAAAGTAGTTGGTCGATGTAGTCACGATTTAGGAGTAACTAAGTTTGCGCTGTACATCGGCCTGATATTGGCTTAACCAAGTGGCCGTAGTTGAAAAAAAGAAAGAATCTCTATGTCACACATGTAATGGTTGAATTATTTTGATGACTTGGGTTACCAGGGTCAGCGATTTTAACCTCTTGTCAAAGCATTGGGGGTAAGGATTTGTCTAAATAATGTGGGGGATAAAAACACAGCCATAAAATGCTTAACCTGCTATATCGCATCTTTATCATCAACATGATCGTTCAGGGGAGACCCCCGAGCCCCTCAGTTTACAATTTATGTACCCATTTTGATTTTGTATTTGATAAAATGAGGTTCCATGTAAAAAAAAAAAAAAACTCGATATACAGTACAGTGTATAGAACTATTGTTTGCCCCCTGGTCGGGTTGTCGCGCCACGGAGTTTTTTTCTCTTGTGTCTTATAGTTACAAATGAATCATATGATAATGAGCATTCCCTTCAAATATTTTGTAGACGTCAGATATTTTTGACTAAAATAATTTAATCTTTGCTCCAAAGCCGCAAAGACTTTAAAACGGTCTTACAACAAAATTAATAAAAAATTAAAGTTTTACAAATAAATTTGCATTGTTGCACCAGAAATATTGTTAATGTAGGACAAACGCGATAAAGTACATTGAACAGATTCTAGGTGTGACTTGTCATAAATCAGTCGGGTAAATAGTCTGCTTTTTGGAAAACTTTCATTTTTTACCAATTTTTCTGACCATATCTTCGCGGATGTGAGACAAGGAAGTTATTGGTTTCCATAAAAGTGCGTGGGCAAATGACCTCAATCTACATAAGAACTGTAAAATTAACTTCATTCCCCTGCTATGTGGCTGTGAACCTTTTTAACATAATTCCTGATGCCATAATGGGTTTAAATAAAGCTTACTATGTTATTTGTATCCGGCAACACTTGCATGGACACCTATATTATACCTTGGAGGAACTAAGTGGTGGTATTAAAGCGGTATACAATACAGGTTTCTACTTAAGTTTATTACGTTACGCATTGACTGTATCATTATATTATTGTAAATGATTTAGAATACTATGGAATGTAGGATGATTTGATCATTTGTTTAAAAAATATTCGGAAATCTCTGACTTAATTTAGCAATGGATGATTTCCAGTCAAGAAGTTTGTCATGTTAAAGACTCGTTGCTCATTCATGGTCTTATGTTAAGGCCAAACCGGAGGGTTGTGGCCTTGACCGTTGAGCGGCGGGAGTCATAATATGCCTTACGAGGCACCCGTTAACCATAAGCCAACTATCAGAGATAAGTATCAACGCAAAAAATATCAAAGTCTTACACATTGCAGCATAGCAAAGCGGATACCTGGACCCGGTCAAAAACTCTGTAGTTTAGTAGTTAGCTTGTGCAGGCTATTTCCCCGCCAAATTGCGTACTTATCTTGTGCAGGCTACACTAGCAGCCATATTGATAACGGTTTCCAGCCACGGGATCGTTGAATATCTATTTTATAAACAAAGCCCCGCGTCTCGTACCTGTTCCGTATTTGACTTGTATTATTTCAAATAATTGCAGTTTTACCTGTTTCTGGCGCTTTACTGTCAAATTAAGTGTTGAGCTTCTGACTAAAGTGCATTTCATTACAAAAGTTGGAGGTTTTTCTTCCCTGTGGGGCACGTAAAAATGTTCTAAAAGGTATGTTTTTAATTGCTTCATGCACAAATTTTAGACCTAATGTAATTGTAATTTTTGGTTTAGTCAATAGTGTAAGCATGTCTACGCGTATACTATACCCTTCTATCGATTCTTACTATGCCACTGAGGTTTAAAACATATATTACGAACCCTCTGCAAAGAGATTTCCAGGCCAGTCAAGTGACCCCCTCCGGTTTGGCCTAAAACCATACTGTAATTCTGGGGTCTGGGGAGAAATACTTTTACGGGGGAACGCACTACAGATGTCCCGGATCTTCCACACTGTATTTGTAGTACGGCTTCTCATTTTTCTCCTTCATCCTCGGCTCTACAGCTCGCCGTGAGCTTTGGCCTCTCCTTCCACTTTTCGTAAGGGTTCTTACCAGTAACTCCTTGCTGTTTCCCGGAAGATGTCGTCTGTTTGGCCTTCCCCGTCTTGTACCAGGGCTGGGCACTTGGGTAGATGTTCTGCGTTCATTTCGCCTTCGTTACACAGGGGGCAGATATCCGACGTAAGGACCCCGATGCTGATGCGATACTTCTCGTAAGGGTCATTTGTTTTCCTCTGTCAAACATACATCTTTCGGTGGTAAGGCGTCAGGCCAGCAGCCTCAGAACCAAAAAATCCATTGTTGCGAATGCTCAAAATGGTTTTTATTTATTACGAGAGAATCTTCTCTCTCAAGTTTCAGTTAATAGAAAATGTTTAATTGACAGTAGCTGACTAGTTCACTGACTGAAAGAATTCGGACCTGAGTGTTCAGCGAAGATAAGACGGAAAAGAAAATGGTTGCAAACTAAGGTTTGTTAGGGAAGTTAGGGATTTGTATAGAACCGTTTTTATCTATTTTTCAATCCTGGTTTGCTTTGTGAGGGTTCGTTGAGGCCTTCAGGTTCCAGACAGATTAATTTTAATTCCGGCTCCTGCTAATCCTTTGTCTCCCAGTTTTCCCTTCTCTTAAAATTTTTTAATTAAAAATTTTTTTTGCGAAAAGTTTTTCTGCTCTGGGAAATCGGGGTTCGAATTGTTATCGAAAAATTATTAAAATGGCTGGTACAGATGCAATGCAATGGTTGCATGTTATTGTTTGGAAACTGTCGTGAGACCTGCCCGAGGTTGTAGTAAAGTTTCAAATTGCTATTATTTTCTCATGATAGAAAAAGCATTGTGTTAGGTTTTTGTAGTTTTTGTATGCAGCTGAAATTACTAGGGATCAACCGGAATGTGATATTACTCATTATTATATTTCTGTCTTTATAATATCGTCAAACAGTAAAGGTCAGTTTTAGGTATTTTTTTTACTGTGAATTTACTTGTAATAAGTAAATAATAAATAAATAACGTTTAATATGCCAACAACAGATCAATCAGATCCACATTTACTTATCGCAATTTGCAACTCAAAATTATTGAATAATTAAATTAATGGTATTAAAGATTATTCAACTGTCAGATTCATAAAACCTCATAAACAAAATTAAAAAAAAAGTACTAATTTATATTAGGCTGAAAATTAGAGGGTGCTCAGCCCCGACTCTTGCAAATTGCTTTAAGGAATTAGCAATTTTCAGGACGCATCATTAGCCCATAACTGTTATGTCATGTGCAATTGTTTTCTTTTAAAATGGATATATTTTATTTCATCTGCTTTTTTTCACTGCCATTGTGTGGCGATGGGAAGGGGGGGGGGGGGAGATGCCGGAGATGCCTGGGTATTCCCCTCTCTCCGTTAAATGTTTCTATACAATATTTTTTTCAATAACACCCTCACCAACATATTTCGTGACTTTATTGCCTATTTTCAATTAGAAAACACAAAATAATGAGCCTGAAGGCTGAAACAGAAACCAATTTGGGATTTTACCGTTTCATTCAAAATTCCATTGATTTTTTTTCTATGATCTTCTTCCAACCCTCTGGCTAATAGTGAGTAATCACTGATACTAGCTTAGAAGCTTACAAGAAGAAGACTGCTACTTGCTTTGTCGCAAGTCGTAACCATAGGGCCTGGTGTGAAAAAGCAGATTCTACGTAGCAGATAGGCTAGCAGGCTAAAAAAATCAGCTGCAAGAGAATCTGCGTTTGTGCACCAACCCATTTCCTGCAATGTATCTCGACAGATCTGCTGCGTATCTGCTGTAGTAGAAACTGTCCAACCCATTTGCTGCAATGTAACTCGGCTGATCTGCTGCGTATCGTCTGCAGTTGAGTCTGCCTTTGTGTGCCAAACCATTTCCTGCAATGTATCTCCACAGATTTGCTTCGGATTTGCTGTAGTAGAACATGCCTTTGTACACCAACCCATTTGCTGCAATGTAACTCGGCCGATCTGCTGCGTATCGTCTGCAGTTGAGTCTGCCTTTGTGTGCCAACCCATTTGCTGCAATGTATCTCAACAGGCCTGCTGCGTATCGTCTGCAGTAGAATCTGCCTTTATGCACCAAACAATTTGTTCCCAGCTGATCTGCTGCGTAGAATCTGCCGTTGTGCACCGGGTTGAAGACTGCACCTCTTGTCTGAAATGTCAGTTCCCTTCCCTACGCATCTCTAACCTGTAGTGTATACAAGCTCCTATCCCCGCGTTAGTCAGGGGGCATTTACCGGATTCGAGATGTTCCACCTCCAGTGTTGTGACGCAACGTCGCGTCTTTCACAATGCCTCCTTTCTATGATGCCGACTGAGTGACAGTGTCATTCGCTATAGCGCAATCCGTGTCACGCCCGACCATTACCATTCTGTAAATTTGAGTTGTTAATCTGCTGCGTATGCAGAGTTCTTTACAAGAGAGAATGGACGTTTTGTACAGATTGCGGTTGGGTCATTTCGTGTCATTCCACATTTTGTTCCTCTGGGGTCGTTTGAAGCCACTCGTATCTGTACTTGGTTAAGTCATGCTTTCGCCTGTATCATTGCGTCAATGGTAAGCTTTTCTCAGCTTGTCCATTATTGCTTGTAGTCGGGGTGTAGGTTGACATGTAGAACGAATACCAACGGCCAAAAAGTCATACGGAGACAATACGAATAATGTCCAAAATCCATGGGGTCGTTGGCATTGGACAAGGGACCTATGATTCACTATAAATAGGCCTAGGTCCTTAAAAAGTCGTCCAGTAACCCCGGATAAGTTGCAATATATTTAAAAAAAAATTACTAATATCCAAAAATTATCACGCTCAGGCTTCAGCTTATCAAGCGATATTTGAGCAGTGGCGCTGCAAAATATTATTAATAAAAATTTTAATAATAATAATAATATTAATTAAAATTATAATTATTAAATAGAAATAATTATAATAATGCCAATTCATACTCCAGGAACCAACCTGACTGGACTAGGGGGCGCAAACCATAGTCGTCCAGTTCCTGGAAAAATCAAACCAAAATGATAATTATTTTAAAGTTCCAATTTATTTGGTTAATTCTAAATTGGTCCAAATAGAAAAAAGACCAAACCCGGTTTTTATTATTATTTTATATTAGATATGGATATATTATTATTATTATAATTATAATAGATATGGATACGGGACTCATCTTTGTGTATAGTAAACTATGTTTATTAAAATATCCTTATGGATATCCACTTAGATTTTTATATGTGTGTACGTTGGACCATTGAAGGGAGTAAGTCTTAATTAAGAAATTCCTAGGTGGGCAGTCCAATGACTCTTTGTCATTATTGGACGGGTTTGATAGTTCTTTTATGCGTAATGACTTATAACCGTGACAAAGTGGAAGTGTTTTTATGATTGGCTTGCAGACTGCACGCAGGTATTTGCATCCTCTGGCCAGTCAGACATTATATGCCATTTCTGGCCACCCACAAACTCTGATGTCTGCACTCGGGTAGCCTGGCAAACCTCGAAACTTCAACTACCCTTACATGACCAGTATTAACCCTAATGTTATAATTGTCGCTAATTAGTACTTCAGTACTTTAAGCTACTAAGCAATATATTTGCCGGCCGCCTTACCAAGTTGAATCCAGCGGACCAGAGCAGGTTCAAAGATGCAGATAACTTGGTCGTGTGCACAGTGCCGGCAGGGAAACATGGTAGGACTTGTCCTGGTCACCTCCGAACTAATCGTGTGACTTCACTGTGTTTCCCAAGTGGTTCGGAATCCACTATAATCAGGAGGTCCACTGTCCTATGGGCTGGCATAGGACAGTCAAGTCGGGGTCGCTCTATGGGCCCAAATATGAGGCCTAAGTCGTTATTAACCCGACGAACACTACTACTACAAGCAATATATTTATTTTCCGGCCAGTGTAAACGAAATTATTAATTTTCCTGAAATTCGCGAGAGCGGTAAAAAAAATTCTTCTCCCCGAGAGGTTGCATTTACAAGAGTAATTATTTTACGTTCTTGGAATATCTGATGATGAAGTAAAATATGAAACTATGAAAAAAATTGACGAAGAGAAACTTTTCACAAAGGGTGTGCCGTTGTGGAAGTTACTATATATTGAGCGAGCACTATGGACTCTTTCGCATTCATTATTAAATTCGCTTTTATTGAATAATACACTTTATAGACGGAATTTGCCTGCTGGTTACCTTGTATTTCCTCTCAATAACATGACATTATTACGAGTTTGAAACACAACTAGAGCATTTTTTAAAAGTTATGATTTGTGAACAGCGAACAAAAAAATTTCAAACGAAATTTTATTTCTCGAAACTCCCAACAAGGGGCAAGGCTTCATCGTATGTAAGCAATTTGCTTCACATAATATAGCTTTCTTCGCAGTGTTGTGCACAGAGCATGTGTGTGGGAAGGAATTGCATGTTTCCGCTACCTAAGCGATGATGTATTCTTAGTATACAGATTAAATATAGAAGCAGGGTGGTCCCTATAAACAGGTCTGCATAATTAAGAATTCCTAATATATTTGGCACCAGTATTGTTGCGTTCGAGAATAGTTGGAGAGTGGTCGAGACTCAAAAAAGGAGGGAGGGGGGGGGGCAGAGCCCATCCAACCCTGATGGGCATCTTCACCGGCGGAGTAGATCAAAAACTAAAAAAAGTGACTGTCTTTTCTCGGTTACGGCTGCAACGTTTTCTTTAAATTGAAATACATTGTAGTCGTTATTATTGTAAACTCAAACTGTGGTCCATGGACCACCGGTGGTCCACAGGCATATATCAGGTGGTCCACGGACCAAGGTAAGACATAAGAAAATAAAACAGCTGAGTTATTGGAAATTTGAAGAAAAATATGCAGTAAGTCATGGCACTAAAAATACAATATATTGTATATAACTATAAAATCCGACCGATACCAGTCTTAAACATTTAATCAAATGTCCTTAATAGCCCAATTGTACGCACAAACTACTTGATCTTGGTCCTAGAATTTGACGATTTTCCTGTCAGCCATGGTGGTCCACAAAAAATCATACAATAATCTGGTCCACAGACAAAAAAGTTCGGGAACCCCTGTTGTAAACAGTATGGTTCTAGGGGCACAAAAAAATAAATGTTTTATTAATTTTGAAATCTATTTATATTTATATCATGTTCATGACCTGGCACATTTTCTCTCGGGTGGATGACTGGTCAAGACAAAAGATGAAGAGTTAATTATATCAAATCAAATCACATTTTATTAAATCAAATCAAAACAACATTTACAATGTTAAAAAAAATATATATATATTTAGCGATTTTTGTTTAACAATAAAAATTGAACTAAAAAGACACTAGGTAGAAAAATTTGAATCTTTACAGCCACCTCTGTATAAATTTTCATCTGGTATACAGTATTTAACTTTCACGGTAATGAAGTAAAGAGGAGGATAAAGTAAAGAGAAACTAAGGAAGTCTTATTCCTTAATTCTTTTTATTTATTCAAGTTTTTTTGACCTATATAGCCTACTCTAACCCCTTCAGAATATAACACGTTTTTTAAAACAAAAGCTTGGAATGGCACAACTAAAACTCCCATCAACGACTTTTTTCCTCTATCCCGCTCTGAGGAAGTTATGCCTACTTATTTATTCAATGTGGGTCCGACCGTAGTTGCTGAAACTTGAAAGCCCTAGGCAATGGTTCATTCAAATATGCAAATGCTTTGGGATGGAGAAAATCGGGAAAGCAAAAAATAAACTCTTTGTTGCAATAATTTCCCATAAATATATAATCGGGCGCCAGTAAATCCAGACTTAGTCGGTTTTTCTCGCCGTCGGCAGCACCCACGTAATTTTCCCTCCAATTACATTATGTTTTGAGGGAGGGAGGGGGGCGTAAATGTCAGTAGCAGTTGATTCCTGTTTTCGAAAATTGTCTGCTCTTGGCAAATAAGCTCTAGAACCTTTCAATCACTTATAACCTCTGGGCAACTGATTTTATTACGCACATTTTTTTATGTCATGTCAATGTCTTCTGAAATAGTGGTTTTCTTCAGCGTTTTTGACGGTTATAACCAAATTTAACTGGAAAATGAATCAAGAATGTTATTTTGTTACTGACTGTACAATTTTCAATGTTTATTTTTATTTAGTCTCTTATTTTGTTTTTCGTGCCATTCATTACTTTGCTAGCATTTAGGAACCGTTAGTATCGTTGAAGTTTTATTTATTTTTATTACAAAGCACAACAATCATTATGAGTTTCGCATTGCTCTCGATTGGAAACGTTTTCCATTTCTTTTTAATGAGTTCTTTTCGCAAAAATAAATAAATTGGAAAGCAAAAAAGTTTTTATAATTGGAATCGCGAATGCCGGTAAAAATAACAGCGAAAACCATGAGCATTTCCTATTACCTGTGTATTTGTATTAACAATAAGAATAATCTTTACATATACCGGTCTACGAGTACCTATCCACATAACTAGCCAAACATTATTTATTTATTTATTTATTACAAATGTCCGATATAAGTGATATATCCCTTGGCCTTGGTGTTGAGATGTTTAATTCAATTTAGAGGAGATTTCAAATTATCTGAATCAATTTGAACCCGATTTGATTCTCGAAAAAATTTAATTTACCAATAATTGAGAATTCCATTTAGTTCACGGCTACTTTTTTAAAAATTTAATTTCAGAGCATCGGCCAGCGTGGGCTTGCTTTTACGCTTTACTTGCACTTCCTTTGCGGTCGATTGTGATTCTGTGCGGAATGATTGTTGTACGTTAGCGTGTAGTGGCACACAGCTATCGTTAGAAGCGCACTTGATAGCGGTGTTGCCCATGGACCGTCTGATACAGTTTGCCTTTTTCTGTTTTATACATCATGGTATACGGAGGTGTTGTGAGTGGCAAGGCCGTAGCCAGGATTATTTTTCGGGGAGGGGGTGGGGGTTCAGAAATTTCATTGGATATTACATAGTAGTTTTTATTTTTCCTCTCAAAATCCGATTCTATCTAGTGTCAAGCCATTTCATTTCGGGGGGGGGGGGGGTTGAACCCCCATGAACCCCCCCCTTGACTACGGCCTTGGTGAGTGGTTGTTGGTGTGGCATTGTGTGATTTGGCCAACTGATATCAGGAGAGCACTGGACAACGGGGTTGCCCAGGGACCGTTTCATATTGGATGTGTGAATGAGTTGGTCTTAAGGCGTGTGAGCTGTATTTTGACAGTGAAAAATTTGAATTTTGGGTGCAGTTCTATTGTAGTTTAATTGTATTCGAACCCCTGCGCAGATTAAAATTAACTGATATAATTGAGTAAAATGTACCTGAACATAAACTTGTTATTTCCACCTAGATTTACCTCAAGAGGAGTTTAATTTGTACAGTAACAGTTATTAATTTTCAATATAATAATTATGAAAAACTGACAAGAGAAGTGGGACTCATAAATGACGTTACACTTGATTGTTACAAAAACGAAAGCTCTGTAATTATTCAAAGCCAACAATTAAATTTAGCTCGTTAGCAAAATCATTTCGACGACATTATTGAAAAATAATAATAATAGGTAGCGGGGGGGGGGGGGGCTGGTTCATTAAAATTTTAATTAGTCGCGTTATAAGAGCCCCGTGGGATGCCGAAAATTTTAGCAATTACAAAGTTAAACGTTGCATCTGGTGCTTCAGACAAAACTAGAGGAAGAGCACTCGAAAGCTCATAAAAAAGTATAAAAAAAAAACTTTTAAAACTAACTCAAGTTCTTTACCTGGCTGAGAGAAGTGCATCTATTCTCGAGTGGGTGTGGGCGGGTGGGGGGGGGGGGGGTTTGCAGGCATTAATTTTATTCTCAGAGGCGAGTAAGCTTCACTTTAAGGTGGTTTTTAGCTTTATTCTTCTTTGTCCTTTACAACTCTGCCGGTAAAGGGCTATTTCTCTGGATTTAAATATTAGCAAAGACTTTATAGTTCATTCATATAACGACACTTATTAAATTATACAACAGTGACAAACTAGTACTCTTAAGTCTGAACTCTATCTATATCTATGTTAAAAGCTTGTCTTGTCCCGCCTGTTCATGTGTTCACAGCCGACCTCTGCTCCAAATAATACAATATATTAATATGTAATATAAGAAATATGGGTCATGTAGAGTAGAGGAAGACTCCGACTTTCATCCGAAAGGTTGTGTTTGGTTCGAGTACCACACTTGCCACATTTTCTGGCCATGCTTTGGAGGGCTTGTATAGCAGGTGGTCCCGGGTCTTCCTAATAGAGTGTAAGAGAGGGCTTTATAGCCTTCACTCCGCACGTTTGACTTAGTAATAGAACAGAAAAAGTCAATATTTATTTATTTATTTATTTATTTATTTACTTAAATGTGTATTACCTTAAATGGGAGGCGAACCGTGTTTGCCCGGACGCAGTTTTTGTATTCTAGCGTGCTTACTGGTTATTCTAGTATATTCATTGATCAATTTTGAACGAAAAAAATATAAGTCCCTCACCCTTGGGCCCTTCTCCATATATACGCCACCGACCTCGAATTGCAGAATTGACGGAAATGTTTATTTTCCTCTATGCCATAGTTAAAATTGATCAATGATCATAGAGTAAAATCACAAACAAACTAAAATTAAAAAATGGCGTCATGGGATATGTTAAGTACAAACATTTTAATAGATTTCTATAAAAAGAAAAAAATTTATTTCCGTCAATGTCATTTGCATTCTGCAATGCGAGGTTGATGGAAACGCCACCTAAGTCTTGAATGTCTGCTACCCCGTCACCGTTTTTGTAAATAGCCCTAGCCGGTCGGTGGAATGGGCGCCCTAAGTCATGATTTCACCTGTTTCACTGCGTCAATGGTAAGCTTGTCTCAGCTCGTCTATTACCACTTGTAGCTTATGTAGGCTGACACCGAGAACGTATACCAGTTTGCCAATGGCCAACAATTCATACGGAAACAATACAAATAATGTCCGAAATCCATGGGGTCGTTGGCATTGGGCATGGAACCTAAAGGACTCTTCATGAACCTATAGGTTTCTTGTCCTATGCCAACGACCCCACGGATTTCGAACACTATTTGTATTGTTTCCGTCCCTGGGAAACCCCGTTTTATAACGTCTACCCATCGTGCAGATTGCAATGTCCTGAAAGAAAGAAGAAAGAAAATTGTCATTATTTTACATATGGGCGAATTTTGGGCCTTTCGGCCCACTCTTACAATTAACCCTGAAGGACTTTTATGTGGCCCTAGGCTTGTAATGGAACAAAGAACCGGTCCGAGTTTGCTCGAACATGCTTTCCAATTTATCATCATTAGTAGATAGAGAATATGAGTAATTTCATGGTAAATAATTTTCCAGTGGTTAAATTTCCGATATCTCGGGGGAGGGGGGGGGGGGTTGTCCACCTGACGTCACTGGAAGTGAGGTAAATTCTAGATAGGTCAGACAAACACATTAATTACCACACAGCAATAATGGCAGGGCATGCAATGCATTTGAGCGCTAATTCTCTATCATTTTTTCAAAAAATAATTTTTGTGCAAATCCAAATATTTTTTTGGGAAAGCAACCTATCCGGTTTCGTTGCACAATTTAACACCTAAAACATGCCTGAAGGTAGAAATCGTCGATAGAAAGGTTTCGCAGAAAAATTATTTTTTAGTCATTTTCCATTTTTACCCCCAGAAGCAAACTATCAAGGGGCAAGCGACCCCCCCCCCCCCGCATTTTGTCAACATTAATAATGACTACAATATATGAGAATTTAAAAGAAATCGTTGGGGCCGTTTTTGATAAATAATTTTTTTAGACGTTTTTTTGGAGTTTTTTTGAGAATAAAACCCCCCTAAATTGAGTTAGCCCCAAATATAAATAAAATGTTCCCGAGGTATGATTTTTGTGAACCTACATGCCAAATTCCACCCAAATCCACCGAGTAGTTTGTCCGGAAATCGATGAACAGACAGACAGACATTTCGTAAAAACCACTTTTTTGGGTTCCTGTGACCTCAAAACGTGTAAATCCGTTGAAATCTCGGAATCAAAAATTTCGACCATCACAAAGCTTTCCTTATACTACGTATAAATTGGAAAGCAAAAAGTCCTTATTTATTTATTTATTTATAGTCCCATAAGAAACTCCTTCAGGACATTGCAATCTGCACGATGGGTAGACGTTATAAAACTTCTGTGATGATAATTGTATTTTAAGGTAGATACTCCGTGCAAAGGTTGGCTAAGGGGTAATGTAAAACATACGTAAAAGTTTTTGAAAAATGTACGAATTTTCATTATCATTAGTATAATTATTTTTATGTTTTCAAAAACATTTCTGTATGATAAAGTAATTTTCGTTACTATTTTTAGTTAATAATGCCGTGCCACTATCTAAAGAGCCATGAAAAATGAAAATACAATGGCGGCTAATATTCGACTGCTGATTATTTTCATGCGCCGAGGACAAGAATGCATAATGACTTTCTAACTTATTTAATTTTTAATTTTGGAGACTTTTGCTAGAACACTTTGTTCCTATTGCGTAAGCACTTTCTTCTCTCAGTAGTTTTGAAGAGGATACAGAATGTTGATATAATCCATCGCTGAGTAACCCTGTAACCAGTTAGTTATTACTTTTTTGTACAATTCAGTACTCAAGTTATAAAAGATTTAGTATAGTATAGTTGACTTTTCAGGCATAATATCACAGGGTATTTTTAATCTGTGGATTAGCGATATTTCCATGAATTTTATATTGTGGAAAATTGTAGTCCCTAGTAATTTCCAAGAAACAATTCCAACATCAATGGCTCGTTCCTGTTAAGTCAAGCTAATAAAGCAAAAATTAATAATACCTTATGTTGTCTTTGTTGGGTCAAAGGAAATTAACTGAAAAATTGAAATATGAGTATTTGATATAAAAAAAACTTCCATCGCATGAAACAAAAAAAAAATTTGAATTCAAAATAAATGAGTTAACCCTTTTTGAACATAAATTTCCCGACTTGTAGTGCTGATTGGTATTGAAGTAACTCTACGGACCTATTTATATGGCTACAGCAGTCTGCTCCAAACGGAAGTAATTCAAATTCCTTCCGAGTGGCGCGTCCAGCAGTCTGAAACTAATAACCACGAAAACTGATTTTGGCATTTAGTTGAAACTGCAAATTTTGAGTTAGTTCCCTTTGAATCAGCAAAAATAGGTAACTAATTTTTGGGTTATTTACTTGGCACTTTCAGAGTACTTAACAACCCTAGTATCCCTTTTAACAGGTCTACTAAAACCGATTTTTTGGATGAATTCCAATGGACCACGGCCTCGAAATTGATACAACTGCGGCCGTGAAGGCCTAAAAACGGTTATTACGTATATAATTAGTGTGCGCATCTGCCTAATGCCAGGCGAGTAGCACCTTGGGTGCCGCGTGGGGCCGCCAGCCTTCCTCCTTCTTTTACTAGGCGGTGTAGTCAATTGGAGGACACTGTCCCACCAAGAGTTGTAGGACCAGTGCATCAAAGGTGATTTCTACGCGGCAAACACGCTGGGAGATCCGTTATTGGAGCAAAGGGGATGGTGCAAAAACACTGAGTCTACTTAAGAAGATTTCTCTCCGCTGAGCCTACCCTGAGCTCACGCTTGTGTAAGGTTTCCGTGCGCTCAGCGTAGGCTCAGCACTTTGACATAGACGGTGGTTTTGCCCTTTGGCGGCGTTTCCATTGACCACGCGTTGCAGAATGCACATGACGTTGACGTGGTAGCAGACATCATTAATAAGTCTTTAATGTCTGCTACCACCTCAACGTCATGTGCATTCTGCAATGCGAGGTCAATGGAAACCCCGCCTTATACTCCAATGAGGGATCACCCAGGCGTAAAAATCACCTTTATGCGCTGTTGATAGAAAGAAGCGACATTTGCAAAATAATTTCCCGCCAAGAAAGAGTTTGATTGGGCTGGGACGCTTAGACACGTCAACGTTTGCCAATCAGCGTGGTCAGTAGCGTTTGCCGGAATAGTACAGTTGGTAGAGAACTGGAAAATGAAACGGAAGGTCGAGGTTCAAGACCCAATGTTATATAATATATAAATGATAATATTATATTATAAAAATTTTCGCTTTGGCCTGTCTCCATCATACCTTCATTGGTAGGGAAAAACGCGGCTTCCGGGCATGTTGCTGACCAACACATCATAAATGGTGAAGTAGTCAAGAGAGTATCCTCTACCAGTCCTTTCGTGTTCTCTTGCCACGGCGCTTTTGTTTAGTTTGTACATGCTTGTATGCATCATGTATGTACATCATTGGTAGGGGAAAAACGCGGCTGCCGGAAAGAAGAGAAACCAGGTAGTGGACGATCTCAGAAGAGTGGGGTTGGTACGGAAGTGTTGAATTATCAGAAATAGAGAGACAGGGAGGAGTGGAAAGAAGGAAAGAAAGAAAATTGTCTTTATTTTCCATGTGGGCGAATTTTGGGCCCCTCTTACAATTAACCCACAGTATTGTTACAAAAATATTACAATATTATTATTAAATAAATAAATAAATACATAATGGTAAAAATAATGAGGTATGTACGGTAGCAACATTCACTCAACAATCGCTCCTCATTCATACCGTTCCATGAGAAAACTGCTGTGACAAGGAGGAGGTTCACTTAACTCACCTGGGAAACTGGAGTTGATTTTTTTATGTATATTTTTTATTATTATTATTGCTTTCCAATTTATACGTAGTTATTTGATGGGTGACTACAAGCTTCGGCTTCTGTATACGCCCTCGAGTTATTTGTGATGTGTTGGTATTTTGTTTGCTGTTCGAGTTGAGTCAGTTAGCGTTTAGTGCCAAACTGCTATCAGGAGCGCACTTGGTAACGAGGTTGCCCAGGGACCGTCTAAAACAGTTTGCAGTTTCATGTAGGGTGTGTAGGAATTGGTAATATTTTGGCATTTGATTATGATTTACTTACCGAGTTACAGAGAATCATGGGTTGAAAAATGGCTGCCTTATTTCTTTGTTTATTTAATAAATAAAGTTTCCTAATATTTTCATTTTGTATTTTGCAATTGTTGGGCCTAGTTTCATGGTAAACAAAGTCATTTTTTTTTTCTAGAACGTCAGGGCTCTTAGCATTCCTTCAAAGGCTTTCCTCCCATTTCTGTTAATACTCAGGAATTTCAGCGGCACTAAAATAGGGGGCGGGTAATGTAAATTTTGTTTTCGGGGGTTTAGGGTGGTTGATAGATGGATGGGTTCCCAGTATATAAACACAGCTGCAAGACGAGTGTCACTTAGCCCGGACGGAAGCCAGCCATCTGGTAAGAGAGCTAAATGAGCAGTAGCGGTCCTAGGAACCCTAATAAGCAGATCCGTTTTTCGTCCACCCCCGTTCGAAATCATTTTATCAGGGCACCAATTGCTTACAATGCAATACAATAATAATTTATTTCCTTCATGAGCTAGTTTCAATAGTATTAAGAGATAGCCGGAGAGGAAAATCCTTATAGGGGTACAAATTTCACTTGAAATGTAGATTGTATTGTTAAAAAAAGGTTATATCCATTAAAAGAAATGTTCCTCCACATTTTGATATAAGGGGGGTTGTCCCCACCCCGCTTCCAACCCCCTTTATTTCAGTCTCTAAGGGGAATTTTGATGGTTATGAATTGTCCAGGGGACCGTGTGACAATACTTGAGTATGAAACGGAAGGAGGAGGTTAGATACTCGATAAAAACACAGGTATTACCTACAGACAGTGGCGGCGCTATGAGGGTGCCCGAGGGGGCCTGGCCCCCCCAAAAGTTTTTCCGGCCCCTCCGGGGCCCCCCCAGTTTTGAGATATTTTACATCTTGTTAAATTGCAGAATTATTGAACGTATACCTACTCCAAATGAAAAGTGTTTTGTTTTTTAATTGGCCCCCCCAGATAGAAGTCATGCCCCTCCATAGACATAGTAAAACTATAGACTCATCGTAAACATTCGGGTTGAAGCCGCTTGACTTCGGCTATTTCCGTAGTATAGGACCAGATTGAGCCTTTTGCCATTTGATACCATGTTAACATTTTATTTTTTATTTGATTATTTAAAGATTATTTAGAACGGAAAATCATGCCAGCTAACCAGCAATATTTTTATGCAGAACTTGGAGTACTTTTAATTTACATTTTAAACAAGATATATAATAAATGTAAATAATAAATATAATTGTATATGAAACAACAAAGAAAACTATAAAGAAAACATATAATAAAACTATTAAATTTGAATTTCCCGCCAAAATGCACCTATGAGGGGGCGTGGTCGTGGCTTCAGTCCTCCAGCACTGCCGAAATACGACATGGTGGCTCCATAGTTTTATTAGCTCCATGTGCCCCTCCATGGCCCCTCCACCTTAAAATTTCTAGCACCGCCACTGGGCTACAGAGGCGGCTGAAGAGGTTATTTGAAATATTGGATACATTCATTGAATTGTTTTATGCGAATAATATTTAAAAAAAAAGTGTGCGTGGCCTGGCCTCATGGGTACATTACCTTCATCAGCAGGGGGTAAACGCAGCTGCCGGGCATGTTGCTGACCGTAACATCTCCAATCGAGTAGTAGTCAAGATATAGGAGCCTCTACCAGCCCTCAGACCCACACCCTCATTGGATTGTCGTGACACGTTTTTTGGGGGGGGGGGGGATTTTAAAATGAGTTAAAAAAATTGATGACTAATTAGGGGTGGGATGCAAGCTTTTTGATATCTTCATATATTTGAGTCCCACTCTTTAATATAAAAAAAGGTATGCAAGTATTCCAGTTACTATGGATGTCAATAAAAATGTAATCCGTTAGCTGTATTTCATTTATTTATGATTTTATCCTGAGAAATGTAGATGCTAATGCTTTGTGATTTGCAGCAATGGTAAAAAATATTTTTTGTTTTAAAGGTTAAATCACATACAAACAATTTAATGAATGTATCCGAATAACCTCTTCAATCGCCTCACTAAGCCACCTAATAGGTACTTGTGTCGAGTTGCGACACGTCTCCGATCGCAAGGTGTGTAGAGACTCGCTCAAGTACAAGCACGCTACCACCTTGCCACCGAAGATATAAAAAATATAGAATAGTAAAGAAGAATTACTGCTCTGGATATCCCAAGCATTGAAACTTCTTCGTGAATCATGATACGATGCGTAAACTAGTTATCTACAATTGATCACATTTCTAATAACTTTTGTAGCAACTTAAAAAAAAAAAAAAAAACCAAATTTGTGTTAAAAAACAAAACAACTGCTTTATATCTTGGTGTCACAGCTAGTGTTTTTGCTTTCCAATTTATACGTAGTATAAGGAAAGCTTTGTGATGGTCGAAATTTTCGATTCCGAGATTTCAACAGATTTACACGTTTTGAGGTCCCAGGAACCTAAAAAAGTGTTTTTTACGAAATGTCTGTCTGTCGCTCAGTCTGTCTGTCTGTCTGTCTGTCTGTCTGTCTGTCTGTCTGTCTGTTCGTCGATTTCCGGGCAAACTACTCGGTCGATTTTGATTAAATTCGGCATGTAGGTTCACAAAAATCATACCTCAGGACCATTTATTTTTTTATTTTGGGCTAACTAAATTTGGGGGGGTTTTATTCTCAAAAACGTCTAAAAAAATTATTTCTCAAAAACGGCTCCAACGATTTCTTTTAAATTCACATATTTTGTAGTTGTTCTTAATGTTGATAAAATGCGGGGGGTCGCTTGCCCCTTGATAGTTTGCTTTCGGGGGTAAAAAAAATAAAAATGACTAAATGTTAATGGAAAATGACTTAAAATAATTTTTCTGTGACACCTTTCTATTGATGATTTCTACCTTCAGGCATGTTTTAGGTGTTAAATTGAGTAACTAAACCGGATAGGTTGCTTTACCAAAAAAATATTTGGTTTTGCACAAAAAATTATTTTTGCAAAATGCATTGCGTGTCCTGCCATTATTGCTGTGTGAAAATTAATGTGTTGGTATGACCTATCTAGAATTTATCCCACTTCCAGTGACGTCAGGTGGACAACCCCCCCCCCCCCCCCCCCCGAGATATCGGAAATTTAACCACTGGAAAATTATTTACCATGAAATTACCCATATTCTCTATCTACTAATGTTGATAAATTGGAAAGCATGTTCGAGTAAACTCGGACCGGTTCTTTTGTATGGTACTGGACTCCTGCGGACATTTGCGCCGTTGTGTGGGGGTTTGTGATAGGTAGTGGTGGTGATGGTTTCGCAAACGACTATCTGGAGCCCACTGGGCAACGAGGTTGCCCAGGGGCCGTCTAAAACAGTTTGCTATGGTTTATGTTTGAGTGTGTGAGTAAAGTTATTTATTATTGGGATGTTGGATTTAATGTTAAATTCGTGTATCAAGGTTTTTGTTTTTAAAAAATTGGATTGTGGATAAGTGGTATTTAACTTGACATTATTATTATTATGAGGGTAGTATATTAATAATTTTCCTGCTTTCTCCAATTATTGGCCTAGAAATTTTGTTTACACCGGAATTAAATTATCATTGTCTGTGCCTCAATCGCTAATGATTCTAACCGTTCGTGCGGTCGGATTTCAAGTCATATAGTACGCGCGGTGTAATTAAGGCACACAAAAGTGAAGGGACCACGTTCAAAGTGCATTTGTTGCCGTGGCACGAGAATAATAACGGTGCGAGCATTAATTTAGTCCCGGAATGAGTCGTGGAAGTAGAATAAACGATTATTCGCTTTGTTGCTGTGAATTTAATGGACCTTATTATGACTAGAATGTGATTGTTCGGCGGTATTGAACCACTGTGGTACGAATAATTAGATTTATGCCTTTTTGTATGGTGATATAAATTCCAAATTCCTGACCACAAAACTGGCGTGATAAGGAAAAACTCCACCAATTTACAAAAATCATTTTTGGGCTGTTTCGAATCAGCATCAGAAGTCATAGAATATAGTGAGTTCGCTTTGTGTTAGCCCTTACTACACTTTAAGACACAAACAGAAATTAGTAGTAGCTGTCTCCTGAACAATTTTGCCTACTGGGGTTATGACCTTTTTCCGTAACACGGCAGAAAATGCCTTAGTGAACATTTTGGTATTTTCTATAATAGCGAGTTGATTCGTATCCGTACTTTGTGAAGCCTTTCTTTAGGAAAATCGATCTAAGGGCCATCAATTGTTCCTCTACATTTCGATACATAGTGTTGTATAGTGATCGGCAGCAGTTATTGAGATTGAAACGCACAGAGAGATGGTGAGTAATCCTCGTTCGTGACGGCCACATACTATGTGTCAAACTGTTAAGGTTGTTTTTTTAAAAGTGGTTTTGGGGCGTTTTGCGTCATTAACTCGATTTCAAGGCATCGTTTTTTTTTAGAGAGGGATTCTTCTTCTTCCCCGATTCTTGTACATATTCAATAACCTAATAATCTACTCCTACAGATTTGGGCAATTCCAATCAGATCCCAGCTTGGATGTACACGACCACTGACTGAGACTCCAGATCAATGCAACTTAGGGCGCACAGTTTTAGCTAAAACTACTAAAATTAGTACGGATGTATCATTTATAACAAAGTTTGTCCCCCCCCCCCCCCCAAATTAAATCCTGGGTACGGGCCTGCATGGCAATGGCTTCAAAGGGGTTTAGATCGATATTTGTCAGTTAAATATTATTATTTATAAATCGGTGAATACGTAAATACGTAAAGTTTGCCAAACGCATGACAAATCGTATTGTTTGCCCTTCTGTTTGAAAAAAAATACTAATTAATAAGCATTGATGTTAATAAATGTAAAAGAGTTGTGTGATTTGTGCGTTTACAGCTGAGAGCTTCCCACGAGGTGTGAAATGTTTTTTATTTTGTCGTTTTTAAAGTGCTTCTCGATTTACCCTCGTCGCGCAGGGAGTTTACGATATAGGGAGACCAGTGTTAATGCATTTTCAAATAAACAAACGAAGGCTCCCCCCCCCCCCAAAATAGTTGCTCTCTTGTCTGACAGATAAGCATTGCTGAGTTAATGTTAATCCATGTTTCTCTGTTTTGAACCCTTCTAGATCATGCTTGAAGGGTAATATTTTTCCTTCTTCTATCGTACTGTATAAAAATACGTAATTATATTTTGCCCCTTCCTCCCATTCATGCATTTTTAGGAAAACGCGCAGAAAACAATAATTTTTATTTCAATAGGTATTATTAGCATTTTTGTTATTCAGCGGCCGAAAAATCTGGTAAATGTGATTGTTTTAGTGTCGAATAGAGTTGGATTTAAGCGCGGAATGTGCCTATAAAGTACATGGTAGCGGTAGCTTTGTCTAGCATGGGTGTATGTCATTAACAATTTTTTTATATTTATTTTCTTTGTTTCAGGTAAGGATATACATTGAAAATGACTCAATGCATTCACATGAAAAATGTCTAAAAATAATTTTTCTGCGGCACCTTTCTATCGATGCTTTCTACCTTCAGGTATGTTTTGGGTGTTAAACGGAGTAAAAAAACCGAACAGGTTACTTTCCCAAACAAAAATTTGGTTTTGTGAATTTATTGAAGAAATAATGGAAACTTCACGCTCCATGTTGTAATGTGTTGGTTTGCCCGCTCTAGAATATGCAATCCCATCGTTAAATTTTGTGCTTTGGGATAGGGGATATCCAAAGCTGTAGCCAGAGGTAGTCCGGGGGGTCCGGAAGCTCATTAGCAACTGCCACTGGGTATTGCCACTGATGATGTCGGCCGGAGAGGTTGTCGAAACGTTTGGATGTACGCCTCCAGATTGACCACGGTTTATGAGCCCGGATTCTACTGTTTCATCTAGGAAGTTGTTAGTATTGATGCAGTGATTTTTCAGTTAAACTGGTAGGAGACATATTTACCCGGATTGTCAAATTCATGAATTCAAAAAATTAGAAATACATTGTAAAATGGTGAATTAAATAGTCCCCTACAACTTGGACAGACCAAAAGCTTACACCACTACGCTACAAATCCTGAACTCTGCTTAGGCGCGGTTTCCACCGACCGGCTAGGGCTCAATACATATACGGTGACGTGGTAGCAGACATTCAAGACTTAGGCGGGGTTCCCACCAACGTCGCATTGCAGAATGCAAATGACATTGACGGAAATTTTTGTTTTACTCCATGCCATCGTTAAAATTGATCAATGATCATACAGTAAAATCACAAACAAACACACTAAAATTAAAAAATGGGACATGTTAAGTACAAACATTTTAATAGATTTCTATACAAAGAAAAATTCTAATTTCCGTCAATGTCATTTGCATTCTGCTATGCGAGGTCGGTGGAAACCCCGCCTAAGTCTTGAATGTCTGCTACCACGTCACCGTATTTGTATTTAGCCCTAGTCGGCCGGTGGGAACCGCGCCTTAGAAAGGCTCTAAGCCTAACAATCTTCCTCTAAATACCAAAGGAAACTAAAATAGAAACCACAGAAAGACTATTATTATCTCTCCTTCCAGATATAGGACCGGGTTCCTTCCCTCCGCTTCCATTTTTGTTTGTCTTTCTCGGGGAAATTTAAAAAATCCTTCTACATTTTGAATTTTATTCAAAAGCAATGCCCTAAGGTGAAAAAATTTGCGGAATCGAAAGGGATAGCGCGAGCTGTATGTCTAGGGAATTTTGTAAATGCTGGCTCCTCCGCTTGTCAAGTGTTGAGAGGCTGTGGGATGAAGAGGGGGGGGGGGCATGATGGAATTGAGTTCTATATTGGGGAGAACTGCCATTTACAGGAAGGTGAAGTTTCTATGCCATGGGGTTAAATTATGCATAATTTAGGGCGAATATAGGGCAATTTATGTGTTTTCTTCGCACCAAGATTTCAGCGCCATTCCACCGGCTGAGTGCTAAGCGTTAAAAATGGCATTGAGCTGCCGTTCCGATTGCTTCTTGTAATAGCTCGAAAAAACTTGATGATAATAATAATAATAATAATAGTTACTTTATTGTACTAGGCTCCCCTAGCAGAGTTAGGTCCTTCGGGCCCTTTCTAACACAAATAGTGTTACAAAGGTAAAAAATTATTTTTTTTTTTTATTTTTATTTTATTTTTATTTTTGAAGCGCCAGACCCGTGTTGGTAAACGCTTTCTGGTGTTGTTGTCTGTGTTGTGTGTGTATGGTATTAGTTGGTGGTGTGTGGCAAACTGCGATCAGGAGGGCATTGGACAACGGGTGGCCCAGTGACCGTCTAAGGGCAGGTTTTATTTAATATAATATAATATAAATTAAATAATACATTTATTACTATTATAACACTAAAGTGCAGAGACAGTCACACGTTCAGTCACACATGGAGAGCGAAACAGATATGCTTAGCTTATGCCGTTTCATAGTAAATGTTCTAGTCACGTGGCCCTGTAGAAATCAGCTCTGAGTAATATGGGACGACTAACCTCAAATTGTTGGTTGTTGTTCGTTGTTGGTTCGAGTCCTACACTTCCTACATTTTCTGGCCATGCTTCGGAGGGCATGTAAAGCAGGCGGCCCCGGACTTTCTTAGTTGAGTGTAAGAGAGGGCTTTATAGCCCTAACTCCGCTAGGTTGGCTTAGTAATAGAACAAAAAAGTCCTTATTTATTTATAAATTCAAAATTTAGCAAATAAAATTAATATATTTGGCCAGTAGAACTAGATACCAGAATTTTAAATGTTTTCTAAATTGTCAAATATAATCATAATTTGAGAAAATATTGATATCGACTCAAAAAAATAAATTGTTCATGAGCCCCGCATGCCTCTTTTTTTTTCTTTCTTTCAAATTGTAAAACATTTTCACTTTTCACTTTTTTTTTGTCCAGTAACCCCGGACATGTATATTGAAAAAAATTTAATATGTATTATTCCGCTTATCGAGCGATCATTGAGCAGTGGCACTACAAAATATAATTTTAATTAATAATTAAATATAATAAACCAAAAAATAATATTTTTATTCAATGAAAAGTTAATTAATCAGTTTCAAAACTACTTCTTATTAAAAACAAGCCGAAGTCCATGTCTTTGAATTTGGGGGGAAGTTTGTCCAATAGTTAAAAAATGGGCTAAGGCTAGAACTCATTTGATAATTTCGCTTGTGCTAAGTTATCAGCTTTACTAGCCAGTTTAGTTTTATACGAATTAAATCAGTTTTAAAACAATAAGTTGCTCGTATTGAAAGGAAGTAGATGACCAAGTCTTTGAATTAGCCGGGATCTTGGTCCGAGAGTTAGAAAGGCTGGAACTCAATTTATTATGCAGAGGCCTGTCTAGTATTGTCTTTTACACTAGTCTACGGTCGTGGCTTCAGCGTCGAAGGTCTAACTCGATTCAAAATACATGGTTTTTGGCGGCAAAACATTTTGCACACGTCTCCTCTATTTGAAACTCTCCGTGGGAAGTTTTATAAATTTATTGAGGGGAAGAAGTGTCAAGGGAGCATAGTTTATGCGATTTAATGTTGAGGTGAGACTTGTATTGACCCACCCACGCCACGAACGCTTGCTGAACCTTTGCTCGTTTGTTTTGTTATGAGATGTTTCCCCCTTTCGTGTTCTATCTTTCGCGGTTTTCAATATTTACACTTAATTATGCTGTTCTGTCTCTCAGTGTGGCTTTTGCTAAGGATTAAAAGGCCAATCTCGACACTTCCCGTATTTTACTAGTGGATTTGTGGGTTTGTATTTGAGATTGTTTAAGAGAATGCTGCGTCTAAACGTAGACGATGACTTAAGCAATACAAATATAATTGCTGTCACATATCTAACTTTCATGTTCACACTCTTCATAGCTGCAACCAACTGCCACTACTTTATAATCTTTATAAGTTCTACTAAAATAACAAGTCTTTTACCTATATCATATTATTTAATCCTCAACTACTACTGCACAACTACTTTACTTGCAAGAATCTATCTCAAGAAAGGAAACTTCCTAACCGAGCTCGGGAAAGGTTGAACCACATCAAGTAAGAGAACAACCAAAACCTTAAATTTAATCCTCAACTACTACTGCACAACTACTTTACATGCAAGAATCTCTCTCAAGAAAGGAAACTTCCTAACCGAGCTCGGGAAAGGTTGAACCACATCAAGTAAGAGAACAACCAAAACCTTTAATTTAATCCTCAACTACTACTGCACAACTACTTTACATGCAAGAATCTCTCTCAAGAAAGGAAACTTCCTAGCCGAGCTCGGGAAAGGTTGAACCACATCATGTAAGAGAACAACCAAAACCTTTAATTTAATCCTCAACTACTACTGCACAACTACTTTACATGCAAGAATCTCTCTCAAGAAAGGAAACTTCCTAGCCGAGCTCGGGAAAGGTTGAACCACATCATGTAAGAGAACAACCAAAACCTTTAATTTAATCCTCAACTACTACTGCACAACTACTTTACATGCAAGAATCTCTCTCAAGAAAGGAAACTTCCTAACCGAGCTCGGGAAAGGTTGAACCACATCATGTAAGAGAACAACCAAAACCTTTAATTTAATCCTCAACTACTACTGCACAACTACTTTACATGCAAGAATCTCTCTCAAGAAAGGAAACTTCCTAGCCGAGCTCGGGAAAGGTTGAACCACATCATGTAAGAGAACAACCAAAACCTTTAATTTAATCCTCAACTACTACTGCACAACTACTTTACATGCAAGAATCTCTCTCAAGAAAGGAAACTTCCTAACCGAGCTCGGGAAAGGTTGAACCACATCATGTAAGAGAACAACCAAAACCTTTAATTTAATCCTCAACTACTACTGCACAACTACTTTACATGCAAGAATCTCTCTCAAGAAAGGAAACTTCCTAACCGAGCTCGGGAAAGGTTGAACCACATCATGTAAGAGAACAACCAAAACCTTTAATTTAATCCTCAACTACTACTGCACAACTACTTTACATGCAAGAATCTCTCTCAAGAAAGGAAACTTCCTAACCGAGCTCGGGAAAGGTTGAACCACATCAAGTAAGAGAACAACCAAAACCATCTGTAAGTACATAAAATCATCTTTCCACAACCGTACTTAATTAAATAACTGTCTAGTGGGACATAGTAACGCGCTGATACTGCCGGTCTGTCTGAGTACGTGTCGAGTCCTGGTCACCTCCGAATTAATCGTGTAACTTTACTATGTTCCCCAAGTGGTTCGAAATCCACGATAATCAGGAGGTCCACCCTGTCAGTCAACTCCTTTTCCCCGAGGTGAAGGATTCTGCCATTAGGGTGCATCAAGTTAGTAAACAGACTGACTCCCCTGCCAGGCTGACACGGTTGCTTAAAAGCAGAAATGCTGAAAGCAAGGTTTGGAGAATAAACAAACGAGCAATGTGTATAAAATTAATTTTTGTATAATAAATACTTCAATATGAGACTCTTGCTGGCGTTTTCCCCATAGAGCCAGGTAAATAAGGGAGTGGTGACGACTCCAGCTTGCTTCCCCCAAAGCTTGTTGGTTTGAATTCTTCACTAGCTAGAGGTTCTGGCCTTGCTTCAGAAGCCTTCGCTGTGCGTGCTAGTGGATTTTACAATAAAACCTTGTTCGGTTTTTGTTTGTTCCCCGGAAGTTTCGACTCACGAGAAAGACCCGCTGTTGGAAAAATATTTGAATAGATCCGTAACTGCCGACATGTCATGCGATACTCGTCTGTGAAACTCAAAAGATTCGAAATAGAATGAAACTTTATTGTATCTTTTGAATAGTGGTTTCAATCTTTTGCCTCAGTAAATACCTCAAACGTTGAATTTAATATGTATATATATTGAAAAGCGAAGCCCTTTCTGTAATAAGCTTTTCCATTTAAAGGAGCAGAATCACATTGGACCGCAGAATATATTTTCAATGTTTAGAAAAGTATTGGGATTTAGTTATTGTTACTTGAGAGTTGATAGCCCGAAATATTATTGCATGATGCAATTTTATAATCTAATGAGGAATAGTTGATGTTTAGCTTTTGTGTAGATGAATAGATAACCTCTGTAGGGTTCAAATTAAAATCTTCATGATAATTTTAGCAGAATTATTCTTCTCTATAATATGCTTCTATTCGTTTCCTTAACACTATGCAAACGGGCGGTGTCCAATGGACACTTTTCCGATTTCAAGTATTTATAACTTTATAATTTACTATATTTATAATATACTGAGGGCTGGGTCTTTTCGACTTTTCCTGACTTGTGTTAAATTTTGATTTAGTGAAGAAAAATTATACTTCATCCTTCTAGTTTAGGCTGTACACAATGTCGCACCTTAATCGGACGTCTGCAGTTGCGGACGTTTAAGTTTCCGGAGATCTTCACTAATGCCATGCATCCACCTCTTCCTCAGTCCTCCCATTCTGTTTCGGGACCATTATTTAGCACCTTTTTAAGCACTAGCTTCATGTCTCCCTGCTTTTATGTCGCTTATAACGGTTGGCTTCTCTGATATTCCAGTTCGGCGTTAGTTTTTATTCTCCATCCAACAGCACGGCATCTCTGACAGCTCCAAAGATTTTTCGCAGGATCTTTTGCTCCTAAACCCATATTATTTTCATTTTTGTCTTATAAGTGTCCACGTGACCACCGGCTCTATGAAAGGAAGAAGAGAGAAAATTGTCTTTATTTTCCACATGGGCGAATTTAGCCTCTTTCAATTAACCCATGGTGGTTCTGTTAACTTTTTTCTTCAGCTTTCTCGAAGAAATAAAAATAACAGTCCATAAAATCATAATTACAGTAGAACTTGTTAAGTAGATGCTCTGATAGAAGGAAACTCGGTTAAAAAAGAAGATTTTTGTCCCGCCGAAGCGTCATAAAATGAAATGTAACCCGCTTATAAAGAGTAAAGAACAACACCTTGGTTATAAGAGAACTTTTTGATAATTTATAGGTAAAATTGACAATGCAGGGAAAATCTTTCACTCTATTGATTTCAAGTGGTAGGGTTTGAACAACGGTTGGCAGAAATTAAATAAATTCTACGTTGGCTCGCCTATGTTTCATTTGACCGTGTTCGACTCTATTGAATAAATTATATATTTTTTTAGAATTGGTGGTATGTCTATTTTACCAAGCATACATGGCCAATAAAGAGACAAGAAAATTAAAGATTTTGTTTCCACTTTCAAACTCGTAAAATATTTCAACTGTGGCTTGGTTGCCACCAACCAGCACCGAGGAAGAAGAAATTACCACAAGCAAATGATGATCACTATTTAAATTATTACGCAGTGTCTTTGAGAACTAGCCAATCGCCTAATCGTCAATACGTCGAAATTCTAATTTTAATAAATCAGGGCTTAGATATTGGTTGGGAATTACTTCTATTAAATTGACAATGAAGGCGAAACGTCAATATTTACATGTTTTTTTCATCGAATTTCAATAATGGAAAAAGAAAATGAGAAGTGAATTTCCTATTAGCGAAACACAATTTACACAATTTCATCCTCTTCAATTTTTTGTTGGCAATTTTTTTATTGCGTATTCACCCTTTTGAGACTTATTGCTCCACATATACGTTCAAGCATGTTTTGAATCCTTCTGTTTGCCTCTCTACTAACAAAGTGCCCCATTAAACGTATTATTGGTATTTTTATTAGATTGTGAGAGTAACAATCTGATGATGACGCAACTATCTGTCTCTCTTCTTCCCATGAATAATTTCACTTGCACACACGGGTGTTTGGTAGTAATCGCCATAAATTAGGTTTCATAAAGTAGAAAAAAATGTTCTTCTACATTTTGATGCACATTATGTAGCCGCCTCTATTCCAATAATACTGACCAGCCACAGTTATTGAACTTGATTTTAAAAAACGGGTACTGAGGAAGGATGTCCTGTCGAAGGTAGTTACACGGCTGTGGCCTACGACCGCATGCCGAAAAAGATGCACAAAGCAAGCATAACAGGAAGGCGACTGGCCGGGAAGGATGAGTTTGAAACTGACCTTCGCCAGTTGGGAATCCGTAGATGGTGGAGAGTTGTACAAAACGAGATGCCTGGAGGAGTGTTGTCAAGGGCTGTAGGGCCAGAAAAAAAAAGAAGACACTATGTCCGTGGATAGGGGCCTTTTCCAAGAACGGGCGGCGTATCACACAGACAGCAGTGACCTTTAAAGAAGAATGAAAAGCTGCACAAAAGAATAAAGTTGACCTTTCCAAATTTGTATTTATTTCCATTTTTTTTTCTCGTTAGGTCAGTGAACCACAAAACTGTCATGAGATCAGCTTATTGACGAGATTCTTGCAGACCCACACCACGTGACTTTTAAGAGGTATTGACTGATTGATATGACTGGCATTTAGAAACTTAATATCTAGTCAGTTAGACCTCTGAACTTCGCCTTTGACGCCTGCCTTCGCCGGTCTTAAGTCAAGCATGGTTCGGCACTTTGTTCTCATGCGATATAGCGCGCACAAATATAAATAACTAGCTCTAATTAATGGTAAATGCTTGTTCGGTTAGGCATTCTTTAGGTGTCATGTTGCCAGTTTTTACAACCTATTTCTGCCCCTGGAATGGTGTACCCCAGTTGGCTAAGAAGTGGAGTCCATGAACCGCAAGTTCTGGGTTCGAGGTTCGCCGTAAAAGTAAGAATTCCTATTTTATGTATTTTTTGCTATGGATATATGATTATTTTTCACTCAAATAAACAATGGTTTGAAGAAAGTACCCCTACTTACTCTTTTAAATTAATTTATTCGTGCTTCCGTGCTTCACCCCTTGTTATCATACCCGGCTTAGTGATGAAGCTATCATTGGTATGGATGGAATGTTCACCTACATTTTGATAAATTGCCATTAGCACCGGTTGACCCCAAGTGTGGATAGCGTGGGAAGTGCGTTCAATTTTAGTGTTTTCCGTCAATTTTCCACAGCTTTCAAAACAGTGGCCCATCTATGTTATTGTGACATACTACTAATTGAAATGTCGAGGATCATTTATTCTACCCCATAAGTCCTTAATAATAGCTCTACAGTCAATAATGAGACAGTAAAATATAAATATGATAGGCTCGCTGTCAACTCAACTTCACTTCAAGCTAGTGAGCAAGCCAATCAGGGACCAAAAATTACACTCAACTAGGACCGCCAGCTTTACTTCTCCGAAGCATGGAAAGAAAATGCAGGAAGTGTGGGTCTGGAAGAAACAACCTTTCTGGTGAAAGCCCGTACTATTACTCTACGTGTCCAGTCCAATTCCAGCCATGAATGACTTTGTTTGCAATAGTATTATACGATGAATATTTCATGTGAAATTATATTTCAACATAATACAGGTGAATTGGGAAGGGGTAAGGAGGACCGTAAGCCTCTTAAATATAAAAGTAAATATTATGTCCTCGCAAAAATGGGAAACGCAACTGCGGAGAAGTTACGTGGCACGCAGGGCAATTACCAACTTACACATTTTTCATTCCCAACTCTTCCTTTTGCCGTCTTTTTCCCCCTGTCAACAACTTTACCTTCTACAACTGACTTAAAACGACTCTGAAGAGGCTGCCAAAAAATATATTGCCGAAATGGAAGTTAGCCATTAGCCTGCAAATGATGATGCTGTTGTAAGGGAGCTACTTCAGCACTTTTTTGGCCTCATCATGTAATGCATAATATTGTTTGTAAATATTATACCATGTACTGTATATACAGTCTATTTTTCCTCGGGTTAGGCAGCTATTCCATCTGTCAATAATTCGTCATTTGTGCGTCAATAATTGATGAGATTTTTTGTTTATATGACATTGTCCATTTTAACTTCCCCATGTTAAAATTGATCAATTATCATAGAGTAAAATCACACTTTGCAAACAATAACAAACTAAAATTGAACAATGGCGTCGTCTGGAGAAGATAAATAATTGAAATTAATTTCTTGAGAACGAACGAATTATTTCGAAATTTAAATCATAAAATTTCTTGTAGATTATAAAATTAAAAGAAAGACGGTGGGGCAAACTTACAAAATTGGAAAAAATGGAAAACAAAAAATATTGAGAACAAGTGGATTGGGGTGTAAAAATATAAATGCGACATTGATGATTTTCCGTCAATGACAAAATCAAAATTGTAGAAAAATTGACCGATGGAATAGCCGCCCAAAGTGCAAAATTCGAAACTCGAGATTTTTGCCAATTGTCTTAGTTTTTGCTTCATTTCGTAATCCGATTATTATAATATTTTATGTATGTACAGTAGTTTTAGAATAGACGCTTATTCCACTGTTCCACTGGATTGGGACAGGGTTAAAAATTGAATAAATTGGTAAATATAATTATTGTTATAGTGTGCCGGTATTGAAGAGTTTATGGAACTTAGATTTGGCCACCCCTGGAACACCCCAAAATCAGTCAGTTTTTACTATTTAAATAATTTAATACGCAAATTGTTGAAGATTTAGGCAAGTTTTACATCTGTAGTTGGAAATTAGGTCTTCTTATAATACGTCAGTTCTTATAAGAGGGCAGGTGTTACAATTGAGATCCAGCTAGCAATTGCTACAAGAACTACATGGAAAAACACAAACGTTGCCAAAATTCAAAATTTCGAGTTTTCCCATATACACGTGTGTGCAGCATATGACATACAGCATAATCAGTATTATAGAAAAGCTTGAGACCTATATATAATTGAGGAAAGTTTCAAAAAAATAGATTGAGCCATTTTTGAGGATTTTTTTTTTTTTTTTTTTTTTGCTACGTAAAACAAGCAAAGCTTCTACCAAATTTGAACGAATTCGGTCCAGTAGTGTGGGGTCTAGCTCTGTTAACATACGCACGCGCATGCATATCAATCAATCAATTATAATATTATGTTATAATATTATGTATACGCCACCCCCAAAACTCAGGGGGCCCTCAGGGATCATGGGAAACACAGTCTCGAAGTTGAAAATTTGGTCCATCACAGTACTGTCACTATATTTTCTAAATGAATGATTGTAGTAGTAGTAGTAGTAGAAAAAATTAAACGAAATATAATATGTCCTCTTAAATAATTCTCCTGATTGACATGATATAGGGACTTTGATTGTAGGATAACAGTAGCTGACTCCGGGTGTTAACTACCATTAACAGTAAGTCACACAAGGGTAGAAGAGGACTGGTTACCTGCACCCATTCATGGGACTTGATTTATGCACCCTAGGGGTAGCGGGAGAGTGCCATTATCTTGCACAAGGGTAGCTAGCTATGAGTCAGTCTCCGCCGCCCTGCTATGCAATAAACTTCTGTAATAACCATCCAGGCTTTTCACGGCCAGCGTCATATTGTGGTGATGGAATATTCTTGGGGTCTAATGGTGCGTTCGAATCAACAGTACTATATCTTATATTATTGCTTTCCTATTTATACGTAGTATGAGGAAAGCTTTGTGATGGTCAAAATGTTCGTTTTCTAGATTTCAACGGATTTACACATTTTGAGGTCCCAGGAACTAAAAAAAGTGATTTTTACGAAATATCTGTCTGTCTGTGTCTGTTCATCGATTTCCGGGCAAACTAAATAAATAAATAAATATCGTCTTTTTTTGTTCTATTACTAACATTTATGTAGGCAGTAAGCTCTTTAACATTTTACCTCATGATTTGAAAAAAGTTCCATCCTCCAAACTATTTCGCAAACATCTGAAAACACTCTTAACGGTAAACGCTTTTTATTCGGTCGATGAATTTGTTAACTTTATGACACAGGCTCTATAGCCTACGATGTTACGGTACCTCATTATTTTGTATAGTGATTATTTTGTATTATTTATTTTCTTCGAATACCTTTGAAATAAACAGTATCTTATCTAAGCCAACCTAGCGAAGTTAGGGCTATAAGCCCTCTCTTACACTCAACTAGGAAAGCCCGGGACCGCCTGCTTTACATGCCCTCCGAAGCATGGCCAGAACATATAGCAAGCAAGTGTGGGACTCGAACCAACAACCTTTCGGGTGAAAGTTGGAGTCCGTTCCACCACTCTACATGTCCTGACTCTGTGGATTTTGATGAAATTTTCCATGCAGGTTCACAAAACTCATACCTTTGGATTTTTTAAATTTTATTTTGTCCTAAACCAATTTTGGAAAGTTTTACCTTCAAAAAACTAAAAAAACGGGTAAAAATGTTTTCTAAAAAACGACAGGTTCTTTAACCATATTTTCGGGTCATATTATGCTATACTTTATTTCTTAGAAGTTAATATATTTTGCTGAGTATAGTAGAATGTAAGTAAAAAAATTTAAAGTCTAACAATTTATCGGATGCATTCAGGCACTTTAAAAAAAACTAATCTCTAATCCCCACAATCGCAAACAATAACTCATTTACATGGAAAATGGTATGCTTATCACGCCAACTTAAGAGGATATGCTACGTAGAAAAATAGCACCCCAAATTTGTTGTTTTTATTGACATTTTATTTTTTAGTTAATTAACAAAGCAAGTCATTAAAAATTTGGCTCATAGAAGTTGTAGAAGACTGCTTCATGCATCATGTAATAGGAAATATTAAATTTTTGGTACCTTAGTTCTTTCATAAATACCAGAACGGACTAAAATTATGCGTATTCTGGGATTTTTGGAAGAACTACAAAACCGAAAAGTTAAAATACCCGATTATATGATGCACGAAGTAGTCTTCTACAACTTCCATGAGCCAAATCTTTAATGACTTGCTTTGTTAATTAAATAAAAAATAAAAAGTCGATAAAAACAACAAATTTTGGGGTTCTCATTGTATACGTAGCATGTCCTCTTAACAAAATCATCAAAATACGATATTAGGACATTCCCCTAAGGGCTAAGCTACAGTTTTTTTTTTTGTAAATGAGGACCTCCAAATTTTCTACGAGTATTTTATTTTTAAAAATTTCCTTTCAGTGGAAACACAGGGAACCCCGTTTGTTCAGAATTATGTTAATATGTGTACAATCTAGACTTTTTATGGTGAAGTATAAGTTAAAAACCGACTACCATCGGTGGCTATTTCACATTTCAAATACAATAGTAATGCACATTTATTTATTTATTTATGTTTAAATATTCCCTTGTTTTTTCTGCTCTTAATGCTGGGGTTCAGTGCCGGATTAACCCCTGTGGGAGCAGTGGGCACAAGATATGTGGGGGCCTTAAGTGCAAACTCTGTCTACCAACATTGCAGCAAATAAAAAAAACGTTTAATTTCCCGCTAAGTTCAAAACTTTGCTTGGAAATTGTTTTCCACTTCATTTTTTTTTTTTAAATCTCGTTTGTGAGGGCCGAAATTGTAGACATTTTTGTGCCCCAAATCAGGCCCGTACCCAGGTTTTTTTTTTTTTGAGGGGGCCAAGAACAAATTTTTTTTTATAAATGATGCATCCGTAGTAATTCACCTGTGAGGCTGTAAATACAATGGCCATCCGATCAAATTTAGGGGGGCATGGCCCCCTTGCCCCCCCCCCCCCTTGGGTACGGGCCTGCCTCAAATGCCCATGGGTTAATCCGGCACTGCAGGGGTTTCTTTTAATTGCCCTAATTGACCTAAATTGACGCTTTCATGAACCTTAGAAAGCTCTCTTGGGGCATTATTACGCACGTATAATTAAAAGAAAATTTAGCGATTCATTCATGCGCGTACTAGATTTTTTCATTGTACTATATTTTTCTGCCCTATTATTTTCTTCGCCTTTACTACCTCGTTAGTACACCCTTCAGGGTGTCAAAAGACTCTCGAAACGTACATAACACATTGTCTGGCGTTTGCCACGAGTTTTTCTTGGGGAGCAGTTTCAATGTCCACGAAATATATAATTTACGCAACCTTATGGCGGATCTAGGATTTTGCGAGGAGGTGACTTTAAAATGGAACTTGTTTTGTTTGGTTTGATGTATTTCCCCAAAAAAGACCATTCTAGTACTTGGTAAAAATTTGGGGGGGGGGGGTTTGTAAGGACTTGCTGACCATAAAATGTTTTCAGTAGACTTTATTATTGGAATGGCGGTTGCTTGTACTTGGATTATGAACCTGCCTTCTTTAGTCTCAAACGAACATTATTCTCATAATTACAAAATGTTTTCGCAACTAACGGCCGGCCCATTACAAAAATACAAAATCCATCAATGCAGTGGTTCGAATGACATAAGTTCATCTATCATGGTTAGCCCTTTTCCCTTGTTTTTTGGTTTAAACTTTTATTAGACATTTAAACCGATATATCCGCAGTCTTCAATGCATTCTAGTGCATTTAGTTGTAGTGTTAGTGCCCTTTGTGTTTTACATTCCATAAAAACAGAATGCCTTGATCTTGGAACACTGTGCGGCCTATCATTTTAGGAGTAATTTCATTCCACACCTGAATTATTAATTGAGCAGTTCAGGTTTTGTCAGAACTGTAAAAAGACTTGTGCGAAATGGTAAGGAGTCAAGCGGGGACAGTTTTTTTTATGTTTTTGTTCTAATCAGGCATGTCGTTATGAAATTGTAGTTTTAGGCACTTGGGGTACAGGAAGACTCTCCCCTTTATGTCTGTCTCTTAACCGCAGGCCTAGAGTAATGGAGAACTCGCATATGTACTATACCCGACCGCAATGCGAACACAGTTGGTGAGGGTTATTTTTTGACGCAGAAAAGGAATATTCGTCATATTCAGGGTAAAAATCATTTCATTAGTTGCGTTCTTAGTTGTTTTCTTATAATTTCCGCACATACAACTTTGCAATGTCAAATACACTGTCAAATCAGTTTTTAACATATTACATTACAACAACGAATGCAGTAACACAATTAAATTTCCTATAAGGAGTTGATAGTGAATAGAGTAGATCCTCGAAAACGCTGGAAGGATGAGTTGGAGTCCGTAGATGGTGGAGCGTTGCACAATACCGAGATGACTCGAGGAGTGTTTTCGAGCAGGCCAAAGCTCACCAAGGGCTGTATGGCCAGAAGAAGAAGATAAGGAGCAGACAGCCTCATTGAGGGCTCGGATCATTAACATTTGTTTTAAAAGCTTGCCTGTTTAAGATCTTTATACGCCCATATAGCCCTGGAGGAGTTTTCGCCTGCCCGACAACACTCCTCCAGTCATCCAGGTTTTACGTGACGCCCCAACATCTACAGACTCCCAACTCAGTGAGGTCGGTTTCTAAATCTTCCTTCCAGCGGTTTCGTGGACGTCCCAGCAGTCGTCTTTGCTTTGTACACTTTGTTTGGCATGCGGTGTTCTGACGTTCTTACATGTCCCAGGCATCTTAGACGTTACGCTTGGGTAAAACGGACTATGTCTTCTCAAGCAAGGATTACGTCTTTATCTGCGTTGTTTCTCAGATTTTGTACAGGAGTCAATAGATTCTCCTTCTTGTCTTCCTTTCCAAAACTGGTAGTTTGTGTAAGTCGTTGACTGTAAGATTCCAGGTTTCTGATCCGTAGGTTGGAATGGTTTTCTAGATCATTAACTTCAACTTTTAAAATATTGCCAATACTTGCTTTACTTTACTTTTTCGTGTCCAAGCGAACGTCCCAGAATCGGGTGAAATTGTAGGCAACGCTGTTGGCCTCCTACAGGTCGTCTTTCGTGCATTGGGCTGGGCATAGGGTACACTGGAACAAGTAGTCCACGTCCTGCCTCTGACCACACGAGCACAGGGGGTGTTGTCTGCGTCTATCTGGCCCCATCTCGCCCTGTTGGTTTTCACAGGGGCTGCGCCGGAGCGGAGTTGGTTCAGCACCAATAAATGGCCAATGCTCGAAAATCCATAGGGTCAATGGGATTGGGCAAGGTTTTGATACGTTTATAGAAAGCACTGCAAAAACAAAGAATTAAATTAAATGGCTATTGGAAACTATCAGTGTAGATAACATTAGTTCATAGTCATTAAAGAAACTGCGAAATATTTTCGTTCTGCGCACATAGGTTGCTGTAACAACGGATTGGCATTCATACTTGCAATAAATTCAAGGCGCAATTCAAATCGACGAAGAAACATGGAAACTTATACTGTTGCTCAAAAAATATCCATGTGACTGCATCAAATTAGGACACAGCACATGTTCGGCCATGTTTTCTGTTATTCTCCACGTTGGCTGTCCACGTGTCTGGGATCTATTAATCTGCCAATTAAACATGAAATAGAAAAAGAAAAAATGAATTCTCTAGCACGTGCGCTTCTCTTCTCCTCGTTAAATTCTTTGTTGGCCGTCTTAACTACAGATCTAGATTCTAACTTTCTATGCCTATAAGATATACGCATTGCTGAGCCATCCTCACCCGCTCCGTCTTGCGGGGGCACAGGTTTGAAATTTACGTGGTATTGGGGGCCCAACACGGGAAATCCTTTAGGATTACAACCCCGCGTGCCCAACTCTTATTTGTTTGCTGCGTACGCCCTACGCTAGAGGTGTATAGAGCCGAGGAATGCCAAAATATGAAAAGCGAGACCTATGTTTGTGGCCAGTGGCATGTCTGCAGCTACTCAACAGAGGGTATCGTGCGAAGTATGCCAGCCTATCACACATGCATTTTGTCGCGGGTTAATTAGCTACATAATAAAATTGCTAAAACTATTAAGCCGAGTCATTAACGACATATGAAGTCATTGGACTGGCCACCTATACGGTATTTCTTATCGAGACTTCTATTCTGGTGCTTTTATCTCATTCTACAGCAGCATGGCGTAAAATTCTGACTAACTATTCTTTGGACGAATGTCAGAATGAGGGCTATGTAAATTGATTGGGTGGCGACTAGTACCCGCTCTTGGTTAATTCATGCCTACGCCTGTTACATTGTGTCAGTGGAGAGCTTGTCTCAGCATGTCGCTTGTAGTCGGTGTGGGTTGACATTGAGGACGTGTAGCTGTTTGGCACTGGCGAAAATTCACACGGTAACAATATCAATAATGGCCGAAGAACCATAGGGTCGTTTACATTGGGATGCATCAAGAATTATTATTATAATTATGTAGATATTGAGAAGTATTATATTATATCCAATGTTTACATAATATATTGATGATATATAACAAGCATTGTATTATTTTAATCAGGAAATATGCTATAGTCAATATATATAAAAATGTTCTGTTGGTTTGTGTATGCTTCAAAAACTCAAAACGTTCTGCACCGATCGAGCTGAAATTTTAGCATGATATATAATCCGCATCAAGGATTGTTGTTATCTCATTTTTGCATCAGTCACATATCCGCGACCGCGAAAAAAAAAAACGAGGAAAACACTCGCGAGCCCCGAAGGGGCGAGCTGCGTAGTTCTCAATCGAACCACGTTAATGCGAGGCCCCGAAGGGGCGAGCTTCCGTTCGCGGCAGGCTCAAGGGGAGCGGGTATACTATAAATATAATAATAAATACACATATGTATGTATACATGACAATGGGGTGCTTCATAGCCGTTTTTATTTTATGTTTTATAACTTTAAATATTGTGTTGATTGATTTTTTAATTTAATAATTGTTTGGATGGCCAGATATCTGGAAGGAAAAATGAGTGGATGTCTATCGGGTACCAAGGGGTAGTATTAGAGACATAGTGTTCATCCCACCATAACTGTCATGATATGAGAAGAGCATTAAGATGAAAATGCTTTAATTTAGTACCAATTTCCAAATGAATATGCTTAATTTTATAAATTTACGTATGTATAAAACTATAAAAGTTGTATACATTTTTATGCAAAAAAAAAAAAAAAAAAAAAAAATTCTCAAGAAACTAAAAAAAAAAAATATTTAAATTTTAAATTTCCTTAAAAGCAAACCCAAAAAAGAGTACTGTACTGTGAGTACACCCTATTAAAAGAAATAGACTGTGGAGGCAGTCTAGCCATTTTCAAGTATCACTTGAATTCCGCATTTTGAATCCCCATTCGTATATTCAAATATGCGAATAATTGGAGTTTTCCCCTAAAAAGGGGAAATAATTTTGACAGAAAACAGCTTATTTTCAGTACTTTTTATTAATTAAATAAGTTGTAGTACCGCACTTAATATGAAATGTAACAGTCAGCAGTTTCACCGGTTGTTACGGGCAGCAAATCGGGTATCCCCTAAAAAGTTTTCTTCTGAATTTCTTCGAATCATCGGCTATGCGGATAGTCAGGGATCGGATATTCGGTTCTACTATAGTTATAGAAAAGCTTAAAAGCATTGTCAAGATATTAGTTTTTGATATTTTGAGGAATGAAATCTTATAAGCAATATCGTGACACAGAACCGATGGCATGAGCTTGGCTCGGTGGCAAGGTGGTAGCACGCTTGTATGTGTGCGATCTCTGCACACCATGCGATCGGAAACGTGACGTAACTCGAGACAAGTACCTGTTAGGTTACTTAGCTAGGTGACTGGAGAGGTCAATCATTCATAAAATTGTGTGTATGATATTTACCTGCCTTTAATTACTAATAAAAACAAAATAAGAAAAAATAATTATCTGTCTGTTTTTTAAATAAATTCCTATCAAAAATCGAAATATCGATCGTAGACCTAAAAAAAATGTCACATCCCTCAGAAGAAAAAAAATCTTCTACATTTTTATGTACAGTATGTGGCCGTCTTTTAAGGTAAGGAGGTAGGAAGCTTGTACGTGTGCGAGTCTCAGCACACCATGCGATCGGAAACGTGACGTAACTTGAGACAAGTACCCATTAGGTTACTTAGCTAGGTGACTGGAGAGGTCAATCATTCATAAAATTGTGTGTATGATATTTACCTGCCTTTAATTACTAATAAAAACAAAACAATTAGCCTATCTGTCTGTTTTTTAAATAAATTCCTATCAAAAATCGAAATATCGATCGTAGACCTAAAAAAATGTCACATCCCTCAGAAGAAAAAAAATCCTCTACATTTTTATGTACAGTATGTGGCCGTCTTTTAAGGTAAGGAGGTAGGAAGCTTGTACGTGTGCGAGTCTCAGCACACTATGCGATCGGAAACGTGACGTAACTTGAGACAAGTACCCATTAGGTTACTTAGCGAGGTGACTGGAGAGATCAATCATTCATTAAATTGTGTGTATGCGATTTTCACGCGGCGCGAAACGGAGGCCGGGTGGCGATAAGACTCAAATCCACATTTAAAAAAAAAAATAATAATAATAATTGAGCCACTGTCTGCTTTTTAAATAAATTCCTATCAAAAATCGAAATATCGATCGTAGAGCTTAAAAAATGTCAAGGAAAAATTTTCCTCTACATTTTAATGTACAGTATATGACCGTATTTTACTTCTTTTCCTGTACACTTTAATGTACAGTATATGGCCGTATTTTACTTCTTCCCTCTTAGTACCCATGCGCAGCGTGGGGGGTGGGGGTAGCATTCATTTCTTGTACTCCACCCGGCCGGTTGTCATTGCCTTGTGCTCTGCCATCGTATTCCCCCCTTTCTCGGCCAATGCTCGAACCTTCCTTCGAGTGTTGTTCTAGGTTTCCGACGTTGTGACCGTGACTAACACCAATTGCCCACAGTTTTTGAACTACTTTGACTTCCTCATTATCCTTCATATCTTCCTAGTGTTGTTTAATAACTGTGGCCGATCCGTCTACATGACGGCAAAATTATGCGCATTAAACTGTAGAAGAAAATTGATACTATACTTAGTGACAACTCATTTTTGGTAACTAAAATAAAATAACTTTACTAAAATACATTAAAAGCAACCGGTTTCGGTACTAGGCGATGGCCTAGTACTTGACAAAGTTATTTATTTATTTATTTTTTACTATGACGAAGTAGTACAAAGTGAATGTGGAGAATATAACTGAGATACTCATTTATGGGTCTACGCTCGAAATTTTCCGAGAAATCAAATTTTTTGCACTATTTTTTCCCGCTGACATCCTCAGAGTCCGTTATTTTTTACAATTCAAGTTCAATGACTGTAGCAAAACGCTGTTAGTGACGGCTACACATCAAAATGTAGTGGTATATTCCTTGTAAGTGTTGTGACTTTTTTTAGGCTCCGCGATCAATATTTCCTGTGAACCTTGATTGAATTTTTCTGGTGAGTAATGTTCAGTGCACTGCATGATTAACCCTGAGAGTACTTTTAATTGTGACTGTGATTTTTTTCGCTATAAGTGCGTAGTATTATATTAATACATGACAAGGACATTTTCCCTTAGATATAATAAATTAATAACATTTCGAAGTCAATGTTAATAAAAAAACTACTTAAAATTAAGCACTTCAAAATTAAATTTGTGACGGCCACACACTAAACATCAAAATGTAGGGGTATATTACTTGTAAGGGATGTGATGTTTTTGGCTATTAATTCCTACTTTATTTAATAACGCTTGCAGTTCTTAGTATTCTGCATAAAAATAATAATTTCAATTTAGACTTTTGGAGAAGGGGCAGCTTACCCATGGCTGGATCCCCCAATGCAACGGAATCGTTTTTAAAAAAATATAAAATGCTGATTTTCGAACACTTTAGAATCTGTCATGTCTCGGAAAATTCATCATTGATTTCTTGCTGCTGCTGTAAGAAGCTGTTAAACTTTCTTTTGAACGCCTTCGCTCCACCTTCTATCTCGTGAGCTTGAGGTAGTTAAGTAAGTTTAAAGTTTTGAAGTACAATTACCCCCTATATCCGGTGTAGAAGACGGATGTCAGCGATGTAACTCCTGTTCTCGGCAGACTCGTTTCCGTACTTGGTTTAGTCGACCTAACACCTTTTACAATGTCAATAGTAAGAAAGTCTGGGCTTGTAGTCGGTGTGGGTTAACATCGAAGAGTGAACCAGTTTGCCAATGGCTTAAAATTCATTCCGGAAACAATACCAGCAATGTCCGGAAACCGATGGGGTCGTTGGCAAGACAAGACCTACTTCTTCTTCTTGAGTTGAAATCTAGGGATTGCGTTGCTTCGAATGTCGTATTTTCTCCTGCGCTCTTGTCTGTTTTGTGCGATCCTTTTCAGTCCTTTATAGGTGTCGCACCCTAGGTCCCTCATGACATCCTCAAGGTACTCCTTCCTCTATCGTCCTACTGTACCTTTTTGTTAAAAGAAGCTTACGTATAACCATTCATATTGCTCATAATTTTTAAGCGTATTCAATCTATCAGAAAAATTCAAAGCAGAAGTCGTAAATTCATCCCAAGAACCACGTAAGTCGTAATAAATTAATTTATTGACGTCATTGCAAGGAACAAGAGGTGCGCCAACTATAGCGAGAAAAAATTGAAATATTTTTGTTTTCCATGTCTAAAGTAATAACATCAACCCTTTATAATAATATCTCCTGGTCCCTGAAGTGCTGTTCTTGTGTTTTTATGTTCCTTTTTCAATTTTTTTTTTAACATTGTTTTGCTACTCAAATATATAAATGAAATCATCAAAATCGATTCGGCCATTCTTAAGTTAAAAATGGCGTAAGTTAATATCAGATAGCCAGTCAACCTGGCGGTTTTCATAAGCATACATAGATACAATACAAGTGTACGCTGTTGCATTTGCCTCACGCTGTATTTTCGATTTTAATACGGGGACTTCCCTTCCGTTGCATTGTTGACCCAGCATGATTGCTTCTCTCGTACTCTCTTGTTGTGTTAATTTCCCTTTTGGGGTGGTTCCCACCATCGTAGGTGGATCCGAAGCTATCCGTCATGTTTTCCTATTACCAAACCACTTTTTTAAATTAAAAATTTTAAAGCGTAAAATGTCCATGAGATTAAAGTTAAGAAACAAACATAGAAAAATGGCCCCGGCCCCTCAGTCAAATCCTGTCCTGTGTATATCTACTTGTATATCTATCGGCGGATATACGTGTATTACTATATTGCTATATACTCGTATATTTTTACTGAGGGCTATGGGTGGAACTAGAAATTAATTTCATTGCATCGACTCATCCACCATGTTGTTATTCAAAAATTTGGAACACGCCTCAAGCTCTTTTGGGTTAATGTTGTCACTAATCAATGTTCGCATATACTATATAAACGCCTGGCATTACTGTTTGAAATTCAATCTAAGTCGCTGCCGAGATTTCGAAATTAGCCTCGCCTGCCCCCTCCCCCCTCGCCCTCCTGCTCTACACCAATCCTCCCCCCTCCAACCAGTTATCCCTCCTGTCGCTACCTTTAAGCTACGACTTAATAAGATAAGCCGTCCAGGGGTGTATAAACGTGGGAAAAAGGTTCTTACTGTAGGTAACTTAGTTACTGCCACAAATCCGACACCCAGAGTTGAATTAAATTTAAGAGGAAGGCCCTATGGGCGCTAAAAAGGAAGAACATAGGTCAAATAATTTTTCCAGGTCAATCATAATGCTATTTGTACCGTTTAATATGGTTGCATGCGGTTTTCCTTAATAAATTAAAATAAATCTTAAGTTGTCTAAAAATGTTTTTTTTTTTTTTTTTTAAGGAAGCTGATCGTAGATATTAACCAGCCATGGGTCACCCCAAAGTTTGTTAGTTATATTTTTAATTTAATGTAACAAGTAAGTTATTAAGATTATTGAGACTGTAAAGGACCATTATGAAACATTGTATTATTAGAATTGTTTTAGTTTTCGCCCGGTAATTTTTCCAATGATCTGATAAGGGACAGAATTGGTCAAATTCATATAATAATATATAATTTTGTGAATAAAATATAATAGTCCTCTGCAACTTGGTTAGACGAACTCTTTATAACACTTGTATAACGAGTAATTACAATAAAAGAACCCGTACATGCTTTCCTATTTATCAATTACTATAGGTACCGAGATAGATAATATGGGTAGTTCCATTGTAAATAATTTTCCTAGGGTTAAAGTTCGGGTGCCTCGAGTTTCCCTATCCCAAAGCACTGATGGTCGAGGGGTTGATTGCATATTCTAGAGTGAGCAGGCTAGTATATCGTCACCCTAAAGTCAGAAGTACCGTACCATCAAAAACAAAATTTCGGCATAGTTGCGTTTATAGATGCTTTTGCTCATAACAAACCTCTTAATCAAAAATTTCCGCCTTACTTTTGACGTACGATTTTTTTCGGCACACGCAAAGATAGAACTTACGACAAGGTCACTAAATCTGATCATAAATTTCCTAAAAAAAAGTTGGTTACGCCCTTCTGACTTTAGGGTGACGATATTGTAACACTGTAATAATGGCAAAGTATGCAATGTATTAGAAACATGAATTTATCCATAATTTGTTACTCAAAACCGAAACTTTGCCTGGTAAAGTAACTTATTTGGTTTTGTTACTCTATTTAACACCTACAACATACCTGAGATATGAAAGGATCAATAGGAAGGTTCCACAGGAAAATTATGTTTTTGTCAGTTTTAATTAAAATTGAGTCAATTTTATTTTTTGATCCCAAAACCAAAATACCACGGGGTTTTGTTTACATTAATAGGGGTATTTACTGTGTTGGTAGAAATAAGAAAATAGAGAAATAGCTCAGCGTGAGGATACCTCCGCCAAACTTAGAAGTAAAAAAACCTAACCTAGCCATAGGCATAGTAAAACTATAGACCCATCGTAAACATTCGGGTTGAAGCCGCTTGACTTCGGCTATTTCCATAGTATAGGAGCAGATTGAGGCTTCTGCCATTTGATACCATGGTAACATTTAATTTTTTATTTGATTATTTAAAGATTATTTAGAACGGGAAATCATGCCACGTAACCAACAATATTTTTATGCAGAGTTTGCAGTACTTTTAATTTATATATTAAACAATATTTTAAGCGAAGTTTTCCCTACTTTTCGATAATAATAAATTTTTTTTATGCAGAACTTGCATTACTTTTAACTTAAATTTCAAACAATATGTCTAGGTATATAATAAATGTAAATAATAAATACAGCAATATATTAAACAACAAAGAAAACAATAAAGAAAACCTTTAATAAAACTATTAAATTTGAATTTCCCGCCAAAATGCTCCTATGGGGGGGGGGGGGGGCATGGTTGTGGCTTCAGTCCTTCAGCAAAGCCGAAATACGACATGGTGGCTCCATAGTTTTATTAGCTCCATGAACCTAACCTACCGCCAAAGTTTCTTTGCCTTTTGCTATTAACTTATGAACATCTCTTGCCACATGTTTCCTTTTGCTGTTTTTTTATTAATTTCTGTTGACGAACAGACAGACAGACTTTTCGTAAAAACCGCTATTTGGTTCCAAGCTCCTCAAAACGTGTAAATCCATTGGAATCTCCATATCAATCATTTTTATCATCACAAAGTTTTCCTCATTCTCACGTATGACTAGGAAGGTAAAAAAAATTAATGGACATTATAAATTATTACTTGATATATGAAACAATTAGTATTGTGCTAATTTCTGTAAGGTAATAAACCGGACTTAGGTTCTCATATTATATGAAGGGGCTGAACTTGTAGATATATATATATATATTTCTGGCGGAAAGACAATAAAATCGTGTCACGTATGAACGGTATGTATAGAGTTACAGTCCTATCCTATCCTCGTGAGATCACTATCTCCTAACACCCCGCCTTCACCCCCTTCCCCCTCCCCGGCTATCTCCCTTCGGCATTTTCAAGTGCCTGACGTCACGTCTTCTTCTGGTTTATTGTTATTGTTCATGGGGTCTAGCAGGACAGTTTCAGAAAACGTTTTCGGGGGGGGGGGGCGGTGGCCTGAAAAATATCGCGTTTCCCTTACTTGAGTAATAATTTTTCTTAATTTCCTTCAAAAGTCCATTCTATCTAGTATAAAGCTATTTCTCTCGGGGGGGGGGGGGCAAGGATCCGTCCCTGGGGTCTAGGGACGTTTGCGAACACATTGCCGCAGAGTACCCGATAGTGATTACAGCACGTTTTCGTTGGTTTTAGCTTGTCCATTGTCCCCCGTGACCCGTGTGTTGACATCAACGACGTGCACCAGTTTCCTAGCGGGCGAAATTCATGCGGAAACAATACCAGTATCTTCTTCTTCTGGCTCTAAAGTCCTTGATTCCTATCCTAAAGCACTGGATTGATCGATGGGGCAATTTTTCAGTCCAGAATTTTCAGGCCAATTACAATACGAACCAATGTAGAGGAACACTTCTTCTGCTTCTTCTTATACTTACTTTTTCGTGTCCGGGGTAGAGACTCCTTGTTTCTGTACTCAGCCAAACCGACGCCATCGTCGGTGCATACACAAAAGAGGTCTCTTCTCGGTGGTGAAAGGATTAGCCGCTAGATGTTTCCACTTAACGTTCCCCGGGGTACGCCCGATCGGTTTTTTGTCCACGTGTATAAAACCGATCTTCGTGGAGGCTCCTTTCTTGTACCCCTTCTTCTTATACTGATCTGAAGTGTTTGACTTCGTACAAAAACGTGAAGTGGAAACGACTGCTCATAAGAGTACAGTGGGATTTTCGTGTGAGAAGTATTTCGAAAATAAGAATTAATCAAAATCCTCAGTAGCTTGACCACTCAACTGCAATGTTGTAATGTCGTGGTACCAGCGTGTTATGCTACACACAGAAAGAAAATAAATAAATAACTAAATCTAGGCAGATGAAGCGAGTGTATGCGAGAGAGCAGACATTTTACGTCCCTATAATTTAGAATGAAGCTACCTACTAATTTGGGTCCGAATCGGATTGAAGATATGTTGTTTTGTCGCTAGACGGGTATTAGTAGTGTGGTGCTTTGTACTACATATGCTATTATGTTTGTCTTGCTTTCAAACCGCAGAGGCATATACGTATGTGTTTAAAGAGCTGTATGCAATGAATGAACTGCAAGATTGGATGGTTCTGTCTCAGTCTCTCAAATGCGAGGGAAGCGCAATATATCGCACAATGGCGGAATTACGATATTTTGAGTGTTATTAGATTAAGGCGGGTATTCCATATACGTACAACGTCAATGAAAATTATGAAATTGAAGGTGGTAGCAGAATTATTAGTATGTCTTTATTGTCTGCTACCACCTTCAATTTCATAATTTTCATTGACGTTGTACGTATGTGGAATGGGCACCTCAGGCCCGATCCCACCACGTTTTAAAATGTTTTTGTGGGGAATAATGGAGGCACGCTATGCATTGGAAATGGGGGTGCCGTCATACTCTATAACAATGACGTCAGACCTCTTTACCATCGTTATGGAGTATAGTGCACCTCCATGTTGCAATCCATAGCATGCCTCCACGCACAAGCCCTTTCTAAGCATAGCCTTAACATTGACATGGGACAGAGACCCTGTAAAGCAGCCTTCTTCAAACTGACAACCCGAAGTTTGAAAGCAGCGATAGAAAGGTTCCGCAGAAATTTTTTTTTAGGCATTTTTGAATTGTATCTGTTTTATCTATTTTTTGCCTCCAGAACCAAACTATCAAGGGGCAAGCGACCTATTGGGGTTGGTTTACATTAATAATGACTACATTATATGTGAATTTTAAAAAAATGGTATAAACCGTTTTGGAGGGTGTAACCCCCAAAATAGAGTTCGCCGAAAATCGTAAATGGTTTCCTATTTATCAATTTATATAGATACTGTAATAGTTCTAGGCAAATAATTGTCCTGGATTTAAATGTAGGTTCAGGTTTAAATTTCGAGTTTCCCTATCCCAAAGCTGTGAATTGATCGTTGGGACTAATGCATAGTCAAGAATGAGTTGACTAATATATTCGAAAAATTTGAGCTTTCTTTCTACTTAATAGGAATGCAATACCGTCAAGTAACTGGCAAAATATTTGGGGCCGAAATTTTCGGCGTTCACGAGCTTTATCGACTATACTAGCTAGTCTTATTATCTTAATTATAAGACTTAATATCTCCAATGGGCCGGCTAGCGTTTAACAAAAAGTGGAAGACATTCCAGGCTAACAACATCGACATAAATGTTAAAAGACTGCTTAAATCACTAGTATGGAGCATACTGCTTCGTGGCTGTGAGACATGATGCATACACGAAAGAAGCCAAAAGAAGCTGGAGGCTTTCGAAATGTGGTGCTGTAGGAGAAGGTTGAAAATATCTTTGGAGAGACCACATAACGAACGAAGAGGTACTTCAAAGGATAAATGATAAAAGATCCCTAATTACCTCCATTTCGGTGAGAAGAGCAAAATGGATGCGCCACCTGATCAGACAAGAAGGACTCCTCAGCACCATAATAGAAGGCACAATCGAAGGCACCAATGCAAGAGGGCGACCAAGGAAGGCGTACGCAGAAGACCTCAAGAAAGATATGAGATGCGCAACCTACTTGGTTCTAAAGAGAACGGCCCAAGACAGTGGGAAGTGGAGAAGGAGGTGGAAAGATTTGCTGCACACCAATCGCTAGATTGAAACCAAATAAGAACAAGAATCACCGTTTGCATTCGCATCGGGCATGACAAATACCAATCAGTTTTACCGATAGTTTTATAGCTTTCCTTTTGAAGTAACAGAAAAAGCAGAGGTAGAAGTAAAATGTTAAAATTTTAATGCAGCGCTCTGTTGACTTTATATCTGTAAGTTAACTTGTCAACGGGGTCGGTCGCGGATCGGACTAATGCGGCCGAGACTGGTAAATTTAATTTTCAAAATCCTTTTTAATCCTATCAGCTTCATCCAGAACAAAAAGCTTTCTCATCCAACTTCCGGTGGAATTACTTCGAAAAATGTTAACTTATTTAACCGATATTGCATTGAATAAACCTCGTATTGCAGCGGAATTTCCCTTGAAAGAGGAGGTAGACAATAGCTATTGACAAGTTTATTTTTACCGAAAGAACAACTTTATTTCTCCTATTTTGTCTCCTTTCTGTTTTTATGCAGAAATCATCTCAATTGGAAGCTAAGGGGTTTTACGCTGGTAAGATTTCTGCATTATGGTGGTACGTCTTTTGATAACAAGTTTAAAGTTGTATTTTTTATAACAAGGCACAGGCATCGTCTTGTTTCCATTAGATAGAACTGAAAGAGGAATACTCGACTGAACTGGGACTAACACCTACTTCCCCGAAACGTTGCCCCCTGACTCTGACAACGAGCTCCGCCCAAATTGTTCGATGAGTATGATGTCCCTGCCTCTAATGACTACTAATACAACAAGCAATGTAAGTCCAACTAACCCTTTGATGAATATTATTACACCATTGCCATTAACCTTCACCAATATACTATCAAAACAAAGGTCGACGTTCGAGACTCAACTTAAAATCAAAATATTCTGCCTGGTCTGGCTCACCCTGCCGTCATGGGTGCCTTACTTTCAACGCGGTAGGGGAAAAACGAGACTGCTGGGTGTGTTGCTTCTAAATCATCACAGATGAAGAAGTGGTTATGGAACCTCTACCAGTCCACTCCAGTATTACCGTGGCGTATTTTCTTTTTCTATCTCGTAACTAACCAGCACAACCAACCGACTAAAATCATTTCACTGGTGCAAAATAATTATGTAGTATACTATATGAAAAGGATAGTTAATCCTTTTGTGTAAATATAACCCCAACCCTTCAGTTACGACCAAGACCGTGCCCAGGTTTTGATTCGGGGGGGGGGGGGGTGTCCAAATTTTTTTTCACGTAATTTATTAATGAATTAATGGATAAATTCTTCGAACCATACAGGTTTACATACAAAAATTCATTGGGGGGGGGGGGTCCGGACCCCATGACCACCCCCCTGCCACCTCCCTGGGTACGGCCATGGTTACGACTATTTTCATACCTTTTTCAATGGCATCGGTAAGGCGCCATGCAGCCACAAATGTGTGGCGTTAGTCCTTTTTTTCACGGTATTTATGGATTAGGACTTTACACGTGTATTAGTGTTTCTTAAAAATGCATGCAAAGCGAAATCAACTGGTTATTCATACTTCCCCTGGGAAAAGTAAGTATGTACTGTATATTTTACTTAACTTAGTAAAACAAAATTGCAATTTATACTGCAGTATTATATGGAGTATATAACGCTGACTTTTTAAATTAATTCTACCATGAAGGGATTTAAATTGTATTCAATTTTCTGTGTAAGATTTGCATTTTATTGGAATTTTAGGTCTGTTGGCAAATAAATGATTATTTATTTATTTTTATTTCATTTATTTAGCGTATCGTTTTTCTTTTAGTCTCCAAGATAGTGTCTGATAGTGTAGTTAATCTTTCAGTATATAAATTTAAACTCAATCCCCCTGATACAACAGTTCATATTTTCCCGTTAGTTTTTTTTAGTTTCCTAGAACAAGACAAACGCCGTGGCACTACAACCGAGTGAGGGTCTCTATGCCTGGTAGAAAATCCTACTCTTGACCATTGCCGGTGTCTAGATAAAAATTCAAAGCCATTTTGGTAGCAAAATGTTAACGTGGCCGAAGTGGCGCATGCAAGAAGCTACAAAAAGGATCTTAAAATAATTCTACTTATATCATCAGAAGGGTTAATGATCATAAAATAATAATTTCCAGCAGTCACAGCGCTTTATTGGTATTTAGTTGATGTCGAAATTAAAATAATTTTTTTTTTCTTAAATTCTCCTGGGAGTCCTGGTTTATTTTTGTCAGCTAAGGTAATATAATTTTTATATTGGGTTCAAAAGAATAAGAAAGGAAATGGAAAAATAATACGAGTTATAGAAAACCTGAGCTTCAAATCTTGGTTATACTCTAGAACTGAGATAAAATTATTGAAAATATGATTATGGAGTTCCTATATTTGTGATGATATAAGACGCCAGCAAACCTGGGAGTATCACTGTAAACGGGGAGCTGTGCAGTAGAGGTAAATTATAACAAGACCACGTCTCATATGACCAATGACTACGGTAGTAACCGCAACTTACTTAATCCCTTGCATAAGTAAGTTAAAAACTCTGTAGTGCTTAGCGGTTGCCGATGGCATGGTCTTCTTATAATTTGCCTCCACTGCACAGCAAGCCTGTTGCCGATATTTGATACCACAGGTTTGCTTCCTTTTCGATCGAGGACTGAAACTCAGTAGTTTCTTCAATCTTATGCTTGTTACTGCTAAGGCTTTCACGACGGGAGTCGAATGAAGAATCCGGGCAGATGGGCCGTGGTCAAAACCCAAACTTACAAACGTTTCGTCTACATCGACATCTGCGCCACTGATGATGTCGACCGCAGATGTTGACGAAACTATTGGAAGTTCACTTTCATTTCGACCACGACCCATCAGCCCGGATTCTACTGGTTCTTTTATCTTATGCTTTTTGTCTATCAAAACGAGGACATCTTGCCTTGAGTATTGCGGCTCGTCTACTTCCATGCTGGGCATTGAGAAATGAGAATGGATCTACTTTAAATATCGATTTCTTTAATAAAATCAGCAACAAGAAATAACAAAAAGGTTCATGACAATCAAATTTCAAGAATCTCCGTTACGTAACCGATATCCAGTTGGTATTGAATGCTATTGACGAGTCTTTGGCTACCGTTTCATAAGTGACTGTGACTGTAGAGGTACGTGGTACTCGAACCCATAACCTTTCGGGTACCGCTACAATACAAGTGCTGACACTTCATCAGCTGTTTAACCTCAAAGTGATTAGCGGGGGATTTTGGATGGAAGGCTCACAGAAGTCATGTCTCGGGATAATTTATAAAAAAATATAAACTCTTTATTTCCAATAACTTAAATACAAATATAATGTATATACAAAAATTACTGTAATTAATATAGCTTGAAATTTGTTTTATATTTTGGCCTAACTTAATTTTAACCTCAAAAATCTAAAAAAAAGGCTAAAAATGTTTTCTCATGAACGGCTCAATCGATTTTCATTAAATTCAAATATATTGTTTTTGTTGTTTGTTTCTAACGCCGGCTTTCAGCATTTCTGCTTTAAGCAACCATGTCAACCTGGCGGGGGGAGGGAGTCTGTTAACTTGAGGCACCCTAAGGGCTGACTCTTTCACCTCCTGATTATAGTGGATTCTGAACCACTTGGGGAACATGGTTAAGTTACACGATTAAATCGGAGGTGACCAGGACTCGACACGCACGATAAATATATTGTAGTCGTTATTATTGTAAACAAAACCCAATAGGTGCCCTTTCTATCTACGCTTTCATACTTCAGGTATGTTTTAGGGGTTAAATTGAGTAACAAAACCAAACAGGTTGCTTTTCTTCTTTTTTCTCTCTCTTCCTCTCTTGTTTCTTCTCTTTTAATTTTAAGCATCTATCAATAATTAATACAATATTTATGTTTTTTAAGGTTAGCATGAAAAGAAGACTTTATAGTCTTATTATTCGCATTTTTTAAATTTTTTTTTTTCAATAAAGTCGTTTTCAATTCAGTTCAATTCCCAAGCAAAGTTATGGTTTTGAATGAATTGATGCCCCAATGCATTGCACACCCTGCCATTATTACTGTGTTGCAATATATTGGTCGACCCGTTATCAACTATGGAATCGTCCCATCGATAAATTCGGTGCTTTGGGATAGGGAAAGTTGAGGCGACCAATGAAAATTGTTTGCCATGGAACTACTCATATTATCCATCTCGGTACCGATTGAAGAAGGGAAAGCATTTACGGGTTCACTCATACCGTTTCTTTTGAATTTGGGTTTCCACCTGTCACGTCATCTTTGACCAATCAGACCTTCAGCCAAAATAACCGAGATTAGAGGATATGGAAAAAACTGGGCTTGGCGGGATTCGAACCCACGATCTACGCCTAACCAGTTATAACGAGGAGGTTACCTCTTCAACCAAAGTTAATTTAATGTCAGTGTTATATATACCATATAATACTACAATGTAAAGACCTTCAGCCAATTGACACTTCTTCTTTTGACAAATCAGAGCATGTCTTGCTGCCATGGTGGGATTTTCATTGTTTGGAAGTACCCAAGACGTGTTCAAATAGGCCAATGACGATGCGGCAGGTGGAACCAGACATTAAAAAAATATCCTTGACTGGGGCGAGTGTCCCATCTCACCTATATAGTATATCGTTATCTAGAAGAGCCCTTGCTAGTTTATAAAATACCTCCGTCAAGCCCGTGCCCAGGTTTTTATTTGGGGGGGGGGGGGCAAAAATTTATTTTACGTAATTTATTAATGAATTAATGGATAAATTCTTCAAACCATACAGATTTACATACAAAAATTAAATTTATTTCGGGGGGGGGGGGGTTCAGACCCCATGGACCACCCCCTTGGGCACGGCCATGACCTCCGTGTCACTCTGTTTATAAATGATGCATGAATGTTCACTAGCCATAGCATTTCACCAGCAAACTAAAGTAATGGTGATCAATTGCTCCTCGGTGGGTCAGCAGGGAGCGGGGGGGGGGGGGTCATGACTTGATTGATATATTGAATTGAAACTTGGATGTGGCTTAGAGCTACGTAGAACCTTCTTCTGGGCATGTAGACTACTGGTAAGGAAATTCACCCGAAAGGTTTGTTGTTCGTGTCCCACACATGCTACACATTCCGGCCGTACGTCGGAGGTGATGTAAAACAAGTGAACCCGGGCCTTTCTAGTTGAGTGAAGAAAAAAGGGTTTTATAGCCCAACTCCGCAATGCGTTGGCTTGGTAATAGAACATTAAAACATCTTCGTACTCTGCGCTGATGATGTCGACCGCTGATGTTGACGAAACTTTCGGAAGTACGCCTTCAGATGGGCCCGAATTCTATAATATCTACTGTTCCATCATCCTCTCTCTCTTCTTTGTAGGACTCTAGTGCAGGCAGGATAGGTAGGGAAACGTGGCAGCCGTTATCGGACATTCCTCTGTCCTAAATGGCCCTTATTCGTCCATACACTTTACCTGAGTGGACACCAGAATGATAAGCCGCTTGAGTGGTTCAACTAATATAATATGTTGCTCCTCAATGGTTTTGAAGGCCTCTCTAATCTGTTGAATTAGGAATTTTGGACGTCCTCCACAAATCGCAACTACTGCGTATCTCACCGGCTCTATAGACATAATTTAGCACATTCTTGTTGTAAATTTTTCGTCTTAACTGTCAGTGTAAATTGATGGTGTAAATCTGTCTCGAATTGGCTTAGTCAATGTCAATGGGGCAGTGGCTTTTAGCCAGAGTGGGCCAAGTTTCGGGTGGCGGTTTGTTTATAAACTCACTGAACATAACCGTTTTATGGATTTCTTTGCAGTCCTATTTATGTTGTGGTTTAAGGGAGGGCTCGACTCGCACCCGAACTTGGTTACGTTGGTTACATTGGTCAGTGGCAAGCTTGCCTCAGCATGTCCATTATCGCTTGTATCCGGTGTAGGCTGGTACCATTTGACATTGGGCAATAATAAGGGCATGGGTTACGTCGAACCTTGGCTCCTTTAAACTATTTTTGAGAGCGCTACTCGTTAAAAAAGTATGCGACAAAAATATTGCCTTCAACAAATTGGACAAAACTAAAAATACTTACTTTGTACAGTTTACTCATCCGAATCTTCCCGAGGGTCGCTCTATGTGAAGTAGAAATTTTGTTCCGGCTTTATAAAGGCTCCCTAATGGTTTCTGATAGTTGAAGTTTTTAACAGGGTTCCGCGGTTTGATTTTTGAGTGAGTGAGTCCCGAGAATATCTTGAAGAGTGTATTTTGCAAATTTATTTGTCTGTCTGGCAACTTCCTACCATTTATTTTTGTTTCTTCTAATATACATTTTGAAGTAGTTTTAGACCTTTAACATCGCAGGTAAGATGAAGGTCAGGGAATGGAAGCATTGCGAGTTCTTGAGTTCTATATAGCAGGGATGGGACATTCGATACACACATATATATACACTATATATAAATACAAGCGGTTCCCGGCGCAGATTTCGACTGCTGCCTCCACCACTTGCGCCTGCCGCGGGCGGCAGCTCGGCCTTCGGCCTCGCGGTCACTGCTCATGTAAATTAATTGTGGTCACACACAACACACACGCAGCACCAACTGTTGGGATAAACGAAAATAATTGGAAGGGCAGTCTGCCGCTAGATGTCAGTTGAACGAAAATTAATGGTAGCACAGTCTGCCACTAGATGTCGGTTGATGTCGGCACTCTGCCAGATCCAATGTAAAAAATTCCAAAATCAAATTATAAATACATTCTCCAGTGGACGAAAGTGTTAATCTAAACCATCCTCGAATCTCCTTGAACACACACAACAATATTCATCATAATCGGTCCAGTCGTTTGAGAGGAGTTTGGATTCATACACACGAACAGTCGAAATATATATATTAAGATGAAACCTGGGACCAGCTGCTACGGTCATAAGAAACGTGGTGGGTGGCCCCAAAAGTTCAAAAAAAGTATTTGTAAATGTCCCATCTCTTCTATATAGAACTATATCGGGTTCCTTAGGATTAAATTATTCCGTGGCTTTCCTACGATGGCGGGTACCACCCTTACGTAACTGAGATTAATCTCAAATGCTGTTCCAAATATTTTTTTAATTTACACATGCTTTAGCAATAATTAATGTAGATAAGACAAACCCCGCGAGGTAGTGTAAAAACATAGGTTAATATCTTACTGTTTTCGAGTAATGATTATGATTTTATGGCCATTAATTAATTGATTAATGAACTTTCCCCGTTGCGAATGACTGTTTTCTTGTCGAGAGAAATCCTTTGAACGAAAATTGAACTTAGTTTAGGTTTTTGCTTAGTTCTTGGTGCAGTAATAATTACAATTACAATTATTGTAATACAAATTAAATATTAAAATTAGTAGCTCTTGTTTAATTTTTTTACCATTTTGCCATTAAAAACGCATTTGTCTCAAAAAATAGAGGAAAGATTGAAGGTAATGCCTGTGGGACACAAAATAGTATGCGGCTTTTATGGTACCCGGTTGCAAATCCGGAAAATATGAACTTGATCCATTCAAAAGTGCCTGCTGTTCTCTTATTTCATTTTGAAACTCCTACCCATGTCCTGAAGCCTGAGTTAATTCAGTATTTCTCTATTTCTAATATTATGCATATACTGCTCTCTGCGTCTCTTGTGACTTGGTTGGCAGCATGCTCATACTGCTGGTCTCTTCGTATAATGTGATCAGGGACCTGATATGACGTTCCTCAAGACTCTAATAAAATAATAGGAAATAAAAATAGGAAAATATATATTCACCACAATATTCTGACCAGCAAGATAAAAATTTACTTGCAAATCCAATTTAATAAAAGCATTTCTATTTTAAACCAATTTTTTTTTATTGTAATACACTTTATCCGAATCTCTTTCTCTTATCTTCGAAGAGGTGGCCTAGAAAGTCTTAAGAGCTATACAATACTAGCTAACTTACTTCTACTGGTGGTACTACTAGTACAATACAAATTGTAAAGAAGAAACCAATGAGTCAGATAATACTAATATGCTGTTAGTAGGATTTAGTAGTTCTGCGAGGGAGTAGAAGGAAGCTTCGATCGGGGCCTTCATTAGGGTATTAGTAAACCGGAGGGAAAAATTATTGTAGTTGTACAAAATCAGATTTCACAAGATATATTGATCGTACAGCTATCATTGGGGAATCAACCGAAAGATGGATATCCGAAAATAGAGGAAGTAAATAAAATTTTAAATATAAATTGGCCGATTTTGAACTGTCGATTCATAAGAGTATTAGTAAATCGGAGGGGAAAACTTATTGTTGTACAAAATGAGATATCACAAAAAATATAGATCGTGCAACTATCATTGGGGAACTAACCGAAAGATGGATATCCGAAAATAGAGGAAGTAAATAAAATTTTAAATATATAAATTGGCCGATTTTGAACTGTCGATTCCTTAGAGTATTTGTAAACAGAGGGGAAAACTTATAGCTGTATAAAATCAGATTTCACGGGATATAAAGATCGTACAGCTATCATTCGGGAATTAACCGAAAGATGGATATCCGAAAATAGAGGAAGTAAATAAAATTTTAAATATATAAATTGGCCGATTTTGAACTGTCGATTCCTTAGAATATTTGTAAACAGAGGGGAAACCTTTTAGCTGTATAAAATCAGATTTCACGGGATATATAGATCGTGCAGCTATCATTGGGGAACTAACCGAAAGATGGATATCCGAAAATAGAGGAAGTAAATAAAATTTAAATAATATTATATATAATAATTATATATAATAATATATATATATATAATAATATAATATAATAATATATATAATATATATAATAAATTTTAATAATAATAAAATTGCAACTATCATTGTGGAACTAACCGAAAGAAGGATATCCGAAAATAGAGAAGGTAAATAAAATATAATATAAAAATTGGCAGATTTTGAACTGTTGATTTTCTTCGGTTCATATCCCATTAACAGACTAAATTTTTATTGACTTGCGACAGTAAAAAATAAGACAGGTTTAGTGATAATCTACATAAAGTATCACCTAAATTTCGATGAAATGACTGTCATTATTTTTCTTTTTTAAGTTTGAAAACTCCACGATGAGGTCATATGAATGAAAATGCTTCAGCGAGTTTCAATTCAAGATGAGTGACAGAATAACCGTGAGCCAGCTCATTTGAATTAAAACTGAGGTGGAATAGAGATGAGTCACTCATAAATATGACAATTGCTATGCAAGGGGCGAGGCACGAGTAGGAAGGGGTCAGGGGGTGGGAGGGGGGGGGGGGTTTGGTTTGGGACGGAAATAAAACAGCTTGTGTTTTCGCGGGAAATTCTTAGTCTGATGAATCGCTTTATACAGTACACTGTAACCACAAGACAAATGATTTCTCTGAAGGGCTTTATGGGAAAACACTCCAAATTTTTGAATAACAGCCCAGGAAAATTAACCGAGAAGGAACACGATTCTGGTGTTTGTTTTTGTGTTCGTAAATTTTCTGGAAAGATAAATTGAAGTTTCCGAGTTGGCGACACCAATCGAAAATTACCGGGTTTGTGTATTTTTTTTGGCCCCATGTTAACGAACTTTTCGGTATGATATAAATAAATAACATGACTTCAAATCTTTCGTACTTTATGGCTGAAAAAGAGAGGGCGGGTAATTCGGTGAGTAAGGTTGGAGCCCACCAAGCGTTGCAATAAAAACTGATTTCAAAAATGGGGACCATGAATGCAAAATGCGACTTATAGCAAAAAATAATTGGAGTTGCTGGTATCACTAGAATCGTCGCAGTGACTGCTACAAAATATTTAATACAAAGTGTATTGTTATTCCTATATTATCAAAGAATATTAATCAAAATATCACATCCCGTAATGTAGAAGCATTAAGAATTTAAAAGTTTTTTGTTCATAACACCGAAATTGTCTATGCTGAAATACGTAAGCTAAAAAAATTTGAAATTTTCCTCAAAACTATTTGATCAATAAGTGCCTATAAAGTGTTTAGGACGGGAGAGAGTGAACTTGTTGGAGCAGGTCTCAAACCTTTTGGCCTTCCCCAAAACAAAATCCTAGTGTGTGTGTTGGGGGGGGGGGGGGGGTTGCAAATTGCTTTTAGATCCGAGACCCACTGATTCTCTTCAACAGCCCAACAGGCTCCGCATATACCACGCGCCCAGCTGACATGATTAAGCTGTGAATCACAGCGATGATTTCCCACCAAGAAAGAGATTTCTTTTAATTTGTCTATTATTTAATTATTTAAAGGTTTTTATTGGGCGTACGCCTACTTGTACGAATATTACGATCAGTTTTCAGACATTACTATCATTTCCGAATTAATTTGTACCCTTTCGCAAGCTGGGTTCTCTTCGTTGTCAACCCACAGAGACTGCAAGTGCCAATGGGCAAGCTCAGACATGCCATTGACATTGTATTAAGTATTAAGGCTTGACCAGGTATGGCATCGAGTCTAATGAGGTTGCCTCTTCAACCTATCGTCAATTTTATGTTAAAAATTGATAACGAATACGGTAAAATTGTAATAAGTTAATAAAATAAAAATAATAACTGACTGATTTTGGGGCGTTCTAGAGCTGACCAATTTCTACTGTATGTTCCATATATTTCTTCCTGTAAGATGAAGCTTATCGTTAAGGTGTCGATCATTAATTCATCATAATGCAATATTTCTTTTTAATATAATATTCCCATAAATTTGAAAATACATGAAGTTTTTGTGTCCCCGATTACTTTATGAAAATATTATTGCACTAAAGCCATAAAATTCCTTATAATGTTAGGTTTGAAGTATACCTCTAAAACTTTTCTAGACTACGTATTTTATTCTTAGACTTTAGAGTCATGCAGTTAAGTTATACTTAACGGCTTCTCGGACGGTTCCTTTTGCAAGCAAATGCAGATGGCTCTATGTAAATTTAAATTGTATTTACAATCCCATGCAAATATTGGCGTATAAATTTAACAACTGCAATCTCAACCCCTTTGGTTTAAACCGTGACAATTTAAAAATGTTTTTGTTCACTGGCTGCTGAATTTTATGTACTTTTTTATTTATGTAAATGAAAAAGGTCTGCTTTTCGATTAAATTTTCTTGAAGCTTTTGGTTAAACAGATCTGTTTTCTTTTGTTTCAGATATTTTCCATGATTTCAAGAGTCTGGTTTTATAGCCAGATCATCATTTTTGATGTATTCTGGATGATTGTCCACTCAGGTAAGAAAATTTACAAGATTATTATTATTTTTATTATTATTAATATTATTATTATTATTATATTATCCAATTCTGCAAAGCCGAATCTAGGGGATTGACTGAAAAAAAGTCTAACTGAAGGCGTCGATATACATAACGTAACTTAATTAGCTTATTTCACATACGCTAACTATATCTGATTGTTTTTCCTTGTAAATTTAGTTCGTTCCCTGTAAACTGAATTAATAAAAATAATTTACCCGCAGTATTCCGGTGAATGAATTGTAAGATGTATTATCATACCCTATATATTGTATGTTCCCATTACTGGAAGTACCGACTGGAGAACAAAAATTCAAAGGCTGTTATGGACCTAGGCCTACATATAGTGTGGCCCATTGAAGCGTGCCCTGCCAACGACCCCATCGGTTTTCCGACATTATAGGTATTGTTCCCGAATGAATTTCTCGTCATTGGCAAACTGGTTCACTCCTCGTCAACCCAGACCGACTACATGTTCAAGCAAGCAAGCGCAGACATTGTAACAGCCTTTAGCTCGACTTAACCATGTATGGGAATGAGAAAATTTACTAACTGCTCACTTAAATTTAGGCTGGCTACTCAATATTAACTCCCAACTTGGTGAAGTCCGACTTATGCCCTTTACAATGAGTGTGAGTGACATTCGCCAAAAGTAGTAAAAGCTTTGCTTCACAAAACAGAAGTAAAAGCCTCAGGAGAAGAATGCGTAAAACGTGGTTCTGCACTTAGGTGATATAACATATTGTGATACACAGGTTATAAATACCGTTTATATCTTTTTCTTCTAAAATCAAGTCGATTCCCACAGTTGCTATGCTTCGGAGTGCGTTTCAGGCATGTCATCCCGGGTAGAAGAATGCTAACTCTACTAAGTCGGTTCTGTAAAATATGAAAAAAGGAAATTCGTAATTTATAGGCGCTGCTGTAAGCTCAGCAACCGATTTCAGTTGCTAAGTTTTCCCCATACCTGAATTTATTAATGTTATTTTCATGTGATCAATAACTGTTCGGCCTTATTCCCTACAAAACTCCCTCATAAAACATATTTCGAGATATTGTCCCATTTATTGTAAATCTGCCAACTGGGGATTTTGAAAAAATGACTGTGCCTTAAAGGGTTTCTATAACCCTCAAAGGCATGGGGGTCGTAGAGAAATGGGCGGATAAGGGTGCCCCGGAGGCCGGGTGGGGGGGGGGGAGCGGAGGCGGGGGCGTTATTTTTTTAATTTCAGATGAGTCAGTCATTCGCCGATTCGCGTACATTCGCTTTGCTTCTGCTATTATTCGAGATAGTTGAATAATTCATGGGGAGGAGGGAACGCTTTTACGTATTTGAGGAAGATTTGCAAGTTTAAAGACGAGTTAGCACCTTCCCTATAGCCAAGTTTCAGTGCTGGAAACTTGGCAGGGGTGGGGAAGGGGGGTTTGTGATTGCCGAATTTCACACTTGGATTTAACTGTTATGCTTTATGCCCAATTCCATGCAATTAGCTAATGTCAACTTGCATATATAACCTCTTCTTCATATTATGTATCTTAAGTTTCGAATGGGGGAAAATGGAAATTTAGATAGTAGAGGTGCTCATATATCTGTGATAAATTGGAAGAAGTCGGAGAGTATTGAAATTCATGTACAAAAGTGGGTTAAATTTACCACTCAAGTTATTATAGACTTAGTGTTTAGTCTAAAGGTGGATTCTGCAATGCGACCCATAAAGTTCTCCATGCACACTGTATGTTCATCTCTTTCCCCCAACAAAGTTCACTGTAAACACTTAGCGGCCGCTTGAACCTCCTCATCAAAACCTATTAACTTCTTTAAATATTGAAAAATGTCCCATAATACCCCATGCAATACAGGGTGTGTCTGGAAAGTAATAGGACTGATTCGATTTAAAAAAATGTATTGAGCCAATCGTTACAATGCTTTAAAAACTGTAAAAGTAGACTCTTTCTGCGTCGATGCAGCACTCACGGAAGGCATTCTCCGGAATAGCCTTTAGAGCCGCGGTGCAAGCTGCTTGGATTCCCTCTGTCGTCTCAAAATGTCATCGGCCTTTTCAGGCGAGAAAACAAAAAGAAGTCCGGGGCTGTAGGCCGGCTGCAGAAGCGTTGGGATGCCTGACTTGGTCAGGTAGCTGAGAAAGGCGGTGTGAGCCGGGGCGTTGTCGTGGTGAAAGTCCAGACGGCTGCGATGTCTCGTCGGACCCGATTGACCCTTCGTTTGAGTCTCTTGAGCACTTCCCCGTAAAACTTGGCGTTGACGGTTTGTCCAGGAGGAACAAATTCATGATGAACGATGCCTTTAATGTCAAAAAAGGCAATGAGGATGACATTGTCGGTGTTTGTCGAACTTGAAAGTGTTCCAGCAGGGTCTTCATCGGCGACCTCTTCCGAAAAGGCCTTGTGCCACCGAAACACACCAGTTTTTCCTAAAACATCATCTGGGTAAGCCTGCTTGATAATATCAAACCTCTCTGTCGCAGATTTACCGAGTTTCAAACAGAACTTAATCGCATACCTCAGCTCTAACGAAAGCTGCATTTTCGGCTTGCACCACTCACAGAAACAATTCGCGCGAAAAAGCCTGTCCTGACTCTCCGAGTGCTCGGAGACAACTTACTAGCCACTCGTTTGTTAGGCGCGGTTTCCACCGACCGGCTAGGGCTAAATACAAATACGGTGACGTGGTAACAGACATTCAAGACTTAGGCGGAGTTTCCATCGACCTCGCATTGCAGAATGCAAATGACATTGATGGAAATGTTTGTTTTACTCTATGCCATAGTTAAAATGGATCAATGATCATAGAGTAAAATCACAAACAAACTAACTAAAATTGAAAAATGGCGTCATGGGATATATTAATTACAAACATTTTAATAGATTGCTATAAAAAGAAAAACAAGCGTTTCCGTCAATGTCATTTGCATTCTGCAATGCGAGGTCGGTGGAAACACCGCCTAAGTCTTAAATGACTGTTACCATGTCAACGTATTTGTATTTAGCCCTAGCTGGTCGGTGGAAACTGCGCCTTAGCTAAGAACCCCCTCTAACGAATCCAGTCGGTGCGGGCGCTCTCCAAAGTACAGTTGCGGCGGAGAAAAATCAGTCCTATTATTTTCCGGACAGACCTTGTATCTTCAAAAACTTAAAAAAAAAAAAAAATACTGTAGTTTTGAGTAAGAAACATATGGGCTAATTGTAAGAGTGGGAGAGTGGGCCGAAAGGCCCAAAATTTGCCCTCATGGAAAATAAAGACAATTTTCTTTCTTTCTTTCTAGCTCACTATAAATTACGGATTGGCCTCGATATAAGCTGTGGGGCACACTGGGAGTTCGTCGAATCGGGCATTTGTTAGAGTGATTAATATTGGTAATTGGGTACATAAAGTGTACAATAACATTAAAGGTTTGCATATTAGTATCCGCCCTTAGAATAGTACTATAAAGAATTTTCTCTATTTGGTGCAGCTATTTTTCCGTTTAGCTGAGGAGGACAGTAATTTGATGAATTATCAAATTCATTGAAGAATTGCAACGCCAATAATTAAAATTACCTAATGCCTAAAATACCTAATTTGATATAATCTACTGCGACTTGAAAATTTAAATAACTTGCTTAGTAAATTAAATTTTAAAAAACTGATAGATTAAGGTGTGATCCTGAAGTTTTAAAATTAGCTTATATAATGAAATGCAATATGTGCGTGACTCATTGACTGATTTTTTGACACACAACTACAAAGTTGAGTTTATATCCTATGCATTATAATTAATTAATTAATCTAGTATAACGACGCCGATCACTGTACTTTAGAAATGGCCAATACACATGACTTATGACTCATTTATAATATAATAATTTTTCTATATTTTATTCTATTATTGTACAAAGCTCTTTTAACGCGTTGTTTCAATTATTTGATTCCTAATTTAATTAAATTTTATTGATGTTGATTATAAATTTGTGGGCTCAATATCTCACTTGCTTATCCGGCTGTTCAATGTTTATAGGTAGGCTTGGGCCAAACGTCCATGCATTTACAGAATTACAAACCATGGCCAGACGATTTAAGTAATTAATTCCTAAATTATGGAGGAGTTGACGATAGAAACCGTCTAGAGTGGGGTAACAACATAAAGCTCAATTAGTGGCGGCCCCACTCCCCTCAGATTTTGGGAATTAACGATTTTCATTAAAATTTCACGTTATTTATGGAATGCTCGGTTCAGTTTTGCAAAATTGCGAGAAAGTTATTGCTGGAGCTGCGTGCCCTTGCGTTAATTTGGGCTTTGGGGTGAAACATCTCATGATATAATTATAGCCTAATTTGTGCCTAAAAGGGGGTAGTAAGGACGTTTATGAAGATAACTTTTACATTTACTTCAATTCCCGGCCTCGGTTCCAGTCCCTCTTGAGATTAATTTTTACTGCCTTATTTCTTCTATATTTCCCTGACTGATTAATTTATTAAATTGTAACATCTTAGACAAATGATTCCCATGTCTGTCCCTGTTTGAGAAATTAGAGAAGGGAAGGTATGAAAAAAGCACGAAAACGGGATTCGAATCCGATTCCCCACCTTGTGCGGATGGTATATAAAAAAATAAAAAAAATAAATAAGGACTTTTTGTTGTTTCTATTACTAAGCCACCCTAGCGGAGTTAGGGCTATAAAGCCCTCTCTTACACTCAACAGCTTTACATGCCCTCCGAAGCAAGGCCAGAAAATGTAGCTAGTGTGGGACTCGAACCAACAACATTTCGGTTGAATGTCAAGAGTACCGCTACGCTACATGTCTTGATCATCCCGTTTTGATTGTCCCGTTTCAAGCAGTGTTCAGGGACGTTCAGGAAGGTAAAATGCCCCGTTCTCCCAAAAAATGCATCTAAATTACTAACACAAATGAATTAGCTAAAGATCCAATAATATATGGAAAATAAATGAATAAATGTAAACAAATTAAAATCATGTATAATACAAAAGTTAAAAAAGCTTTTAACAATTTTTCCCCGTGGAGAGTCTCATGGAACCCCCTTTTATTTGCACTAGAAAATGTGTTTACGTCTGTAAAATAAAAATTTCCCTTTTTGAAATATATTGCTTTGAGATGGAACACTATTTCGCACCTAGATTTTCAATTTTTCTCTCTAGGAAAATCCTCCACAAAGGTGAATCCAGAGCTAGCTTCCATTACTTTCCCTACTTAAAACCACTAGATATGTTTGTTTGTATTTTCCTGTTTAGGGCAAATTATAAATTGTCCCATTAGGTGTACCTCTTCACCAAACCCGCCTTCGTACGACTGTACATATGTAAACGTTCCTGTTTGTTACCTCTGGGGTGTCCGTTCATCTCTTAAAAATAAGTAAATAAATAAATAAGGACTTTTTTTGTTCTATTACTAAGTCAACCTAGCGGAGTTATAGGGCTATAAGCCCTCTCTTACACTCAACTAGGAAGACCCGGGACCTCCTGCTTTACATGCTCTCCGAAGCATGGCCAGAAAATGTAGGTAGTGTGGGACTCGAACCAACAACCTTTCGGGTGAAAGTCGGAGTCCGTACCACTACTCTTCATGTCCTGTAGAGTTAATAACAATAATAATGTCCAAAAGGACATTTTACGAACCTAGGCCCATTTGTCTCTTGTCAACGACCCCAAGGATTTCGGGCATCATTTAAATTGCTTTCGTATGAATTTTTGGCCATTGGCATACGTCCTTGATGTCAACCTACAACGGCTGTAAGCGATAACGGAGTAGCCAAAACAAGTTTACCATTGGCGCGATGTTACCCGCGAAATCAATACTTAACCGAATACTGATACAAGTCTTAAAAGTAGTGGTAACTGAAGCCAAATTAGGAAAAATCGACTGCTGAATGAATGAATGAATGTGTATTAAATAGAACAATTTAAACACAATAATTGTAAAGCCCCACAAGAAGACCTATAACAATTTACCCTACTCTAAAACTAAATAAAAAAGAAAAAATTCTATTACACATACTTAAACCTGCTTATTAAACTACACTTGCATATTAATAACAGATCTCTCGTAAATACTTAACAGTCTAGTCCACTATTTCAAATAAGGATTCCACCTTTTCCCGTCTCATCAGCCATTCCCGGACGAATTTGGAAAATTTATTGATTGACAGCGACCTAGGACAAATATTAAGTACGTTAAATAATTTTTGTGCTATATATTGGTAGGATTTGGTAAAATTTGCTATGTATGCCCTGGGTACTACAAGGTGCTCAATTCTTCTAGTATTTGCTGGTCTGGGTCTATGTACCATGTCGCCACTGATAGAGTAAAAAATTCGCAATGTCTTGTATAAGACATAAGACAGCTATTCCATCAGTTTCTTTCAAACAAATCGCCCCATCGTTTTTTTTTATTTATTTTTCACTTCAAATTACACGGTGTCACGTTCACTTGAGAATGTCAAATATGACACCTGAAATAAGAGGTCATCAATCATAGGGTCCCCATTTATTGTTAATTCGATACCGTATCAATAACCAATATCAATAGAAACAATTAAATTACTTCGGGGTATTTCATTTTAATAAACAAACAAAAACTTAGTGTTTTAGCCAAACTTGTAATAACTACTTATAACTAGAATTAGTAAAACCCAAATAATAGTTAAAAAATTAACTTTGTCTAAGAAACCCACTGGTGTAACTGTGCTAGTGGGTTTCCCTCTGTAGATGGCAGTTCTTGCCGAAAGCGCTCTGAGTTTGATACTAACAGCAGTGGGTTTCTCAGGCAAAGTTAATTTTTTAACGATTATTTGGGTTTTTCTAATTCTAGTTATATAACAAGTTTGGCTAAAACACTAATTTTTGGTTTTTGTTCGTTTAACCATTATCAATATGATGCTCACATACACGTAGAATATATTTTAGCATTATATGGTAGGTACTACTGACATTAAACTAACTTAGGCTGATGAGGTAACCGATTAGAGAATTAGAGATTTTTCTATAGATCCTCAAATTTTGGTTATCCATGTGGAAATCGATTTATAATGTGACCGTGTAATTTGGGACGTTTTACCTTTTAGCGGATCTTAACAGCTATCATCCCTATTTATTTGGGTTAAGGGTTGAAAGACAACTCCCCCTAAATTTGGGGGAAGCGACACGCGGCGTAGATGGGGAGGGGAATCGATGGGTGACCAGGTGGTGGTTCTCTTTTAAGTGGTGACGAGAGGCGGCAGCTCTCTTTCTCTTGCAGCCCTCCCCTACGGTTTCCAACCACTTTGATTGACTTTCAATGGCTCCTTTGGCTGCGTTTGACACTTAAACTATATAAAAGACTACCCTTTTCTCTTATCGCCATGGATACTGCAATATTATGGATTTGAGGGGTTCGTGGCAATACTTCAGAATGAAGATATATTATTTTGATACAATAAGAAGATTTTGCTGTTGCCACTCAAAATTTTGGCATTTTTTTGTTAAGAGCATGCTGACCGCAGACATTAGCAACCCCCGGATCACACCAAAACCTGTTAGTTTCTGTTTTTTTTTTTATATTTGTCGTGCAATTTATAAATATAAATACTGTTCACCCGGTCTGAGTCTCGAATTAGTCGGGTTAAAAGTAAGTTGCTTTTTATTTTAAAAAAAATCGACCTATTGACCACTCTGCAACATATGGATGATTTGTGCATGGTTTTATCAATACGACCTCGGCAATATACAGTATGTATTTTTGTACTGTTTAAGACTTCCATGAAACACCATAACATTAGTAAATATTATAAGTATATGATTAATTCGGCCCAATTCGTGAATCAACCTTTTTATTTCAGTCTTCTTCTTCTTGCAAGTTATTGCTTTCCAATTTATACGTAGTGTAAGGAAAGCTTTGTGATGGTCGAAATTTTCGATTTCGAGATTTCAACGGATTTACACGTTTTGAGGTCCCAGGAACCCAAAAAAGTGATTTTTACGAAATGTCTGTCTGTCGCTCTGTCTGTATGTCTGTCTGTCTGTATGTTCGTCGATTTCCAGGCAAACTACTCGGTCGATTTTGATGAAATTCGGCATTTAGGTTCACAAAAATCATACCTCGTTAAAAAAAATTTTATTTTGGGCTAACTCAATTTGGGGGGGTTTTATTCTCAAAAAACTCATAAAAACGTCTAAAAAAATTATTTCTAAAAAACGGCTCCAACGATTTCGTTTAAATTCTCATATATTGTAGTCGTTATTAATGTTGATAAAATGCGGGGGGTCGCTTGCCCCTTGATAGGTTACTTCTGGGGGTAAAAAAATAAAAATAACTACATTTTAATGAAAAATGACTAAAAAATAATTTATCTGCTAAACCTTTCGATCGCTGATTTCTACCTTCAGTCATGTTTTAGGTGTTAAATTGAGTAACAAAACCGGACACGTTGCTTTCGCAACTTTCGGTTTTGGTGAAAAAATTTTTATTTTAAAAATGATAGAAAATTCACGGTCAAATGCATTGCCTGCCCTGCCATTATTACTGTATGGTAATGTGTTGGTCTGACCTATCTAGAATTTACCTCACCTCCAGTGACGTCAGGTAGACAAACCCCCCCCCCCCCCCCCAGATATCGGAAATTTAGCCATAGGAAAATTATTTACCGTGAAATTACTAATTTTCTCTAACTACTAATTGATAAATTGGAAAGCATGTTCGAGTAAACTCGGACCGGTTCTTATATAATATACATGAATAAAAGTAGCTTGTGATTTCCAATAAAAACCTGCATGCCTACCGTAAAATATGGAAGCTTTTGAGATGGTGGCCGAGCATAGTTGGATTGATTCAAGTGACTCATCGATTGAAACGTATTGTGGGAATTTACTGAGAAGTTATGTAATGACTTCAGAGTTAGCATAATGGTGCCATTTCACGGCGTTATGTTTCCAATTAGGTTTCTACTGCCTGAGAATGTATGATTCACCTTACAATGTAAGATGATTTAATTAACTCTAGCATTCTGAAATTATTCTTATCATGACTGTGGTATTGTTACCAGTGGCTGTATTAACGCCTTCAGTTGAACCGTTGAACTTGCTGATGCGCATGATCCCTCTTTTAAGTCTGTTTAATAGTACCCTTGATTTTTTTAGGGGGGGGGGCAGGAACGAACATTTTTATAAGCTCACCGGGGAAATGAGGAATCCATAGTAATTTACATGTTAATACAAAGACAACCAGATCCAGGGTTTCTATTGTAGGGGGGGGGGGGGGGCAAGCAAAGTCCCGGGCGAAAGTGAAAACGGTCCCCCTCCCCTCAAGTAGTTGATGCAGTCTCCCCAGGGGGAAATTTGAAAATGGAGGTGCGAAAAAGCTGAGATTAGCGTCAGGATCCAGCACCCAACTTAAAAATAAACAAAGAAATAATTTTTGTACTTCATTCCACTAAACTGTAAATCCTTGCAAGCTCAGCATCGCCTACCATCGTTTTGCAAAACTACAGAGATCGAGACAAACAAAACCAAGACCAGGTCCTTTTTTTTAACTTCTTTCGAGACCGCGACTGCGACCGCGACTGCGACCGCGACTGCGACCGCGACTGCGACCGCGACCCACAGTCCACTCTCGGCCTCCGTCTCGGGCGAACACTAATATAATAATAATCATTTAATTCCCAAATAGTACAATGCATACAGAATGTTCAGCAACGTAGATTAAGACTTGGTCAATTTAAGATGTAACGGAATGTTTTTTGAAATGATGATGAAGGGGAACATAGCTTCCGCGCTACCCTAATTGATAAGCATGTTTTTTTTAGTTTCGGTGCGGTGATGTTTCTATTAAAAGGGGGGGACTTGCATTTTCCGAATTATCAAAATCATGGAAAAATTGTAACACCAATATCTCACAATATTTTGTATGTATTAGTCGTCTACAACTTGGGTAAACCACAGGGGTGGCCGATAGCTTCCTCTTTATATTCTTCGGAAGTGATTGAACACAACATTAGTAACTTACATTGGAATACCCCTATATCGACTATATTCCAGTTTCATACCGCACAATAAATTTATTTATTTATTTATTTACAAAAGCCTCCCCACCCCGCAGCTCTTAGTATAAATATCAGAGCACATCCCCCTGCCCACACAGTTGCTGCTGAGCCTCCGAGATACAATCTTAGAAGTTTACGCAGTTCCACTGAAGATATCGACCGCAGATGTTGACGAAACGTTTGGAAGTACACTTTCAGAACGACCACGGCCTATCATCCCGGATTCTACTGATTCATAATTGATTTATTGTTTTACTTTGCAGGAACATAATTGATGCCATGGAACACATAGCGCCGCTGCTCTTTCTGCTCCTGAGACTCACTTGTTTGGTTTCTTCGCACGCTAGAAGCTATGGTAAGTTTTCTATTGGGTCACCTGTATATTTGAACCAAGCGCACTTCCTTTGCTGGGGTGGCTTTGACCTTTACCCGTAAATGGCGGGGGAACGTGGTATCCCCAATTTACGGTAGGAAGCCTTTCTAAATACTTCATTAAGTACTAATTTACCCTTTGTCATGGATGAATGAGTAATTGGGGGAAGTCAGGCTTAGGCGTTTTCCACTCGATAGACCGTGCGTATGAATAGTTTGTTTTCTGAGTATGCTCGATGATAAGCTAATCATTTATAGTCTACCGGGTTGTAGGGCTGTTGAAATCACCAGCAGTCTCGAGTGTGTACTTCTCTTGCTAAGCAATACAAAATGCATGAGAAATCAAAACGGGGGGGGGGGTACAATATACCAACATGTTCTCCATTTTTCTGACTACGCCAATGCAGTGGAATGACTACGAAAATATTATCCATTCTTCTAGAGCCATTAACACATGAAAATATAGTGCCCCTTCAATTGAATAGGTCTGGAAGAAAGACGCGGTGGCAAATATTTTTACTGGCAGCTACCCAAAACCGGTTTCCACCTCCTGCTAGAATGCTTTTAGTGACAAACAAAAGTCATTAGTTAACAATAAAGTCCTTCAAACTTTACTGAACTGCTGAATTGGAAAGATCTGGTCTCAAACAGATCAAACTATGTCCCATCATTGCTGACCTGTTCCATTGTCATCGAACGAGTTATAAGAATTTTTTTTATTAAAGTTCTTTTAGTTAGTATGGGTGGTACCAAGTTACTTTTTCTGAACAGCTTGAACAGCGAAAAATAACGAGAATAAGCATAAATTACCCTATATAAACCCCAGTGAATGTAAATTGACTCACAGCGTACAGGAATAAAATTAAACATTGTTTATGAACAGAGATAAGTTGCTGTTCATTGTTGCATATGCAGTAGGTGAAACATTTTTTTCTGGCCTATATTGGTTTCAAAATGACAGTTTATTCATGAATGTCGTTTGCCTTGGAGCTAATTAGTTTTAATACCGTAAGTAAATGGTATAAATAATTCCCAAGGTAAGTTATTATTTTCCGCTGGTGCTATGCCTTTTACGTGATCCATGGGCGACCAATCTACCATCCTCTTAACTTATCTAAGCCGTCGCCTAGGCGCCCATTCCATTGATCGGCAAGGGCTATTTCCAAAAACAGTGACGTGGTAGCAGACATTCAAGACTTAGGTTGCGTTTCCACCGACCTCGCATTGCAGAATGCAAATGACATTGACGGAAATTAGAATTTTTCTTTTTATAGAAATCTATTAAAATGTTTGTACTTAACATATCTCATGACGCCATTTTTTAATTTTAGTTTGTTTGTGATTTTACTGTATGATCATTGATCAATTTTAACTATGGCATCATAGAGGAAAATAAACATTTCCGCCAATTCTGCAATGCGAGGTCGGTGGAAACGCCACCTAAGTCTTGAATGTCTGCTACCACGTCACCGTTTTTGGAAATAGCCCTAGCCGGTCAATGGAATGGGCACCCTAGATGCATTTTAAAGGCTCACTATGGCAACCATATTGATAATACTCCGTAGTCTCCCGATGATTAATAAAAATACTAATAAAAACAAACTAGATTAAATTTATTTGTCTTGGAGCTATTACTTTCTTAGTAAACATTTTTTCGTTGCTGTATCAAGTTCAACCCTCGTCATCTTACGACTTAAAATAACACTATCGGAGGTATCGCGAACGCTCGCTTAGTGGAGGGGGAAAACTAGAGGATAGAATATTTCAAAAATAGAATGAGAGTGCGGGATTCGAACGCGGGCTCTCTTATCTTTTTATAAGCCAACACTGCATAAAAAACGATTTCCCCAATAAAGAAAGAAAATAGCGGCTAACCAAATTACAGCGGTGAGCAGGTTCTTATGGTATTTTACAATAGTCAACATTGAACACTAAATTCCGATCACGGTGGTAGTACACTCGTGCAGCGAATAAATTATAGGGGGTTACCCCCTTACCCCCCCCCCCCCCCCCCTCTTCTCTTATTCCCCGTAGCCTGGAGCAAGAGTCTATGAGACTCCGGTACAATGAAAGTGCTGTTTGCAGGCCCGCTCAACTGTTAACAACGTATCTAGATATATTCGCTGTTAGGTAGTATTTTATTACGTATCCCATCATTAAATGTCTGCCTATTATGACGCGACCACGTTTATTGGCAGCGTATTACGCGGTCTGGGTGCTCGATTAATCTACTCCATCTCCGTTACCACCAACATTAAAAAAGAGATACTTTTACAACTTAGCTGAAGGGTGGTAGTGTGATTCGGTAATTTATTAGTAGTAACTGCTATGGCTATCTACGTATATTACAGGCCTTTAAAGTAATAAAATTAATGGGAGAGACTGCTGTTAGGCTAATCCAGAAAAAGTTTCTAATATGCTCCCTATAATGTTATCGTTTACGCTATGTACACAATAACCGATATTCCGATTTTCTTCACTAATGTCCGATTCGACAAACTGTTCTGTAATCTCCCAGCGTGTCCCATAACTTATTTTTGTGTTACATGGTTCGCCTGATGGCATTTTCCACTTAAGGTGCCCATTCCACCGACCGGCTAGGGCTATTTACAAAAACAGTGACATGGTAGCAGACATTCAAGACTTAGGCGGGGTTTCCACCGACCTCGCATTGCAGAATTGACGGAAATGTTTATTTTCCTCTATGCCACAGTTAAAATTGATCAATGATCATTCAGTAAAATCACAAACAAACAAACTAAAATTAAAAAATGGCGTCATGGGATATGTTAAGTACAAACATTTTAATAGATTTCTGTAAAAAGAAAAATTCTAATTTCCGTCAATGTCATTTGCATTCTGCAATGCGAGGTCGGTGGAAACCCCGCCTAAGTCTTGAATGTCTGCTACCACGACACCGTTTTTGTAAATAGCCCTAGCCGGTCGGTGGAATGGGCGCCTAAAGAAAAGGCACAACCACTTAATGAGGACCTAGGCCTGTGAACTGGTAGAGTCCTAGTAACCATGGAATTTGATTACGGCATACATACAAATTATATGCACGAAAGCTCTATCACATAAATCATTTTTAAGATGATTCTTGTACGCTTGCACTTGCACAGTATGCCTCAGTCAACTTACCGTGATTATTCAGCTGTGACGTAAGGTCCAACTTAGTTTAGTTTACTTGTACTTGAATACTACAGGTATGATTCAAAATTTTAGAAGAACCTCATTGATAGCCGCACTATTGTTCTTTCCTTAGACATTTGATTTTGTTCACCTATAAGGTATTTTCCCTCCGGCTGCATCTTAAGAGAACCGGTCCGAGTTTACTCGAACATGCTTTCCAATTTATCAACATTAGTAGATAGAGAAAATGAGTAATTTCATGGTAAATAATTTTCCTATGGATAAATTTCTGATATCTCGGGGGGGGGGGGGGGTTGTCCACCTGACGTCACTGGAGGTGAGGTAAATTCTAGATAGGTCAGACCAACACATTAACACACAGCCATACTGGCAGGGCACGCAATGCATTTGAGCGTGAATTTTCTATAATTTTTTCAAAAAAACATTTTTTTTTTACAAAACCAAATGCTTTTCTGGGAAAGCACCCTGTCCGGTTTCGTTACTCAATTTAACACCTAAAACATGCCTGAAGGTAGAAATCATCGATAGAAAGGTTTCGCAGAAAAATATTTTTAGTCATTTTTCATTAAAATTTAGTTAATTTTATTTTTTTACCCCCAGAAGCAACCTATCAAGGGGCAAGCGACCCCCCGCATTTTCGTTAACATTAATAACGACTACATTATATGTGAATTTAAAAGAAATCGTTGGAGCCGTTTTTGAGAAATAATTTTTTTTAGACGTTTTTTGGAGTTTTTTGAGAATAAACCCCCCCTCCCCCCCAAATTAAGTTAGCCCAAAATAAAAAAAATGGTCCCGAGGCATGATTTTTGTAAACCTACATGGAAAAATTTCATCAAAATCGACAGAGTAGTTTGCCCGGAAATCGGCGCACAGACAGACATACAGACAGATAGATAGAGCGACAGACAGACATTTCGTAAAAAACACTTTTTTGGGTTCCTGGGACCTCAAAACGTGTAAATCCGTTGAAATCTCGGGATCGAAAATTTCGACCATCACAAAGCTTTCCTTATACTACGTATAAATTGCAAAGCAATAACTGGCGTATTTATGTATATATACATTAAATAGCCTCACTACAAAAGGTTTGTAAGTAACCTGCATTCAGTAATGACTCACCCAAAATTCGTTGTTTTCTCTGCTGGTATCTCTTCGATAAGAATGAAACCAGATAGTACTGTGAAGAAGTCAAGAAAGCGCAGAAGCCTTGGAAGCCCTGGCAAGTCGGGGTACATGACATGCTGAAAGGATAGGTCGCTTGGAATCCGAAGATAGTGGCGTGCATATGATAAAATCCGGAGCTGTTAAGAGTGTACATCCCGTAGGAAATTGGTTAATACTTTTTATTTTTTATTTAATTAACTAAGCAAGTTATTAAAGTTTTGGCTCATTTAAGTTGTAGAAGACTACTTCATGCATCATATAAGGTATTTTTAATTTTCGAAATTGTAGTTATCTCATAAACATGATAATAGTTTATAAACAATAATTTTTCACGTATTAAATTTTGGGCTGCCAATTTCCTACGGGATGTACGAGTACACTCTTAACCGCGAACCATTATTTTCCCTCTAACGGATTGATCCGCTTTCCACATTATTAATTGGGATTATCTGCCGCTTGCCCGGATCTGCTTTGAGATGTGGAAAAGCAGGATAACAAATAACTATATCCTTTTGACAATGATTTGTCTGTAGAAAGAAGCTGGAAAAGCAAAAATTGCCTTCATCAGTTGAGGTTAACAGCATGTCCCGGCTTCCTCCATTGAACTTATCCTTCCCACTGCATTTCTTTTATTAAATGGCTTTACAAATAACGGGGGGGTTTTTCATTGACCGAGTCAGCGAAAGGTTCTCCCCCATCCCATCTCTCATTACAGTTTCAATTTTCCGACGACAACAAAGTAAATAGTAAGCTGTTCAGAATTCTACTGAGGACTCCCCAAGTTATTAGGACGGAGAGGTCGAATGTCAAGCGCTAGTCCTCTCATTTAGGAACACCTGAATGGCAATGAGAAGGCAAATCTACAAGGAAGGGGTATAGGAAATTGGGGTAGCTGTTTGGGACGGCCCCCCCCCCTCCGACCTCTCCCTCCGTCCCCCTCCCCCCCAAAGTAGGAGATGCGGGGAATGAGAGTTATAAGCTCTCCTGTCTTGAACCCGTCCGTCGACGTGACCGAACTTGACTTAATGAACACCGAAATGCTGAGTCTGAACGTCATCTCTTGCACGGAAGAATGAATGGAGACAGATTATATAATGAGAGGGCAGAAGTCCAATCAAAAAAGTTTTGCATGAATTAATGAATTAAAAGTGTTAATGCTAGCATTTTCTTCAGTATTCTGGATTAGTTTGGGTCTACAGTGCCTCTAAAGCTTGAGTTCTATGTTCGATGTTCCACGTTCTATCCAAAGCTGTTAGAAGAAAGTGTTACCTACGCTAAAGCTCCCCTCATAAAATATAAAAACGTTTTTCAATCATTTCATTTCAAATAGTGTAAATCCGTTGAACGTTGAAATTGAAAGCTGACTATACTAACGTATGAGCTGGCAAGCAAAATCCTGCCAGAGTTGATTGTAAGACCGTTCACATTTGCTTTCATGGCACAAAAGGTAATAGATTCGTGCCAAGTTTGTATTAGAGCTTGTATACTAACTATATACCAAGCCTTTGTTGGCGAATTAGCGCCAATCATCATGTGGATTGCCAAACTCTCCACTGCGACACGGACGAACCGTTTAGAGGGGGAGCTCTCTTTTGAAGGTAAATGAACTTCAATTATTAAGAGACAATTGGAGGGGAAACCTCTTATAAAGAAAGAAAGAAAATTGTCTTTATTTTCCAAATGGGCGAACACTCTTACAATTAACCTCATATGTGTGCAAAATCAAGTTTCACAAGAAATATTGGCCGTTGAGAAATGTTAATCCTCTAAATTTTAATGTGTGGCCGTCACTAGTACCGATTCACAGAATTGTGACAGATAAATAAATAAGGACTTTTTATTGTTTCTATTACTAAGCCAACCTAGCGGAGTTAGGGCTATAAAGCCCGCTCTTACAATCAACTGGGAAGGCCCGGGACCGCCTGCTTTACATGCCCAGATGTCAGAAAATTTCTTATTGGGGATGAGACCCAATCGATGGCTCTACTACCGATATTCCCGGTGAAATTGGATTTTGTTAAAATAAGAAAGAAACGGATTGTGGGGGTATCTGGTGGCAACCTTAGCGGGAAAACGCACGAGTGTAAACAATTAAATTTATCGGGAAATTTTGAGCGTAGAGTCATTAATGAGTTGTCATAAAGTAGTAGAAATGTTCCTCTACACTTTAATGTATATTATGTGGCACACCGTACACCGATCGGCCACAGTTATTAAGAGTGTACAGCCCGTAGGAAAGTGGCAGCCCGAAATTTAATACTTTTTATATTTTATTTTATTAACTAAGTATATTATTAAAGATTTGGCTGATCAAAGTTGTAGAAGACTATTTCATGCATCATATAATAAGGTATTTTTAGTTTTCGAAATTGTAGTTTTTTTTTATAAAATCGATTATACGTGAAAAGTTATTGTTTATAAAATATTTGCATGTTTATGAAAAAACAACAATTTTGAAAATTAAAAATATCTTATAATATTATGCATGAAGTAGTCTTCTACAACTTTGATGAGCCAAATCTTTAATAACATACGTAGTTACTTAAATAACAAATAAAAAGTATTAAATTTCGGGCTGGTAATTTGTACACTCTTAAACTTGACTAGTAAAATATAACGGAAACCAAGGGTGTCACGTCGAAGTTCCAAAACTGTGGCCAATTGGTGTTAGTGACGGCCACATATTTTACAATGTAAAGGAATAGTCCTTCTACTTTATGACATGTCATTTATGGCTCTACGATCGATTTTGCCTGTGGAATTGGATTTTATTGAAATAAAATGGACTGCTGTCTCTTAAACGCATTTTGGAATGACGGCAGCCCCCCACTCTCCTACAGCCCTTGCAAAAGCTTTGCTAAAGTTGGATAGCTATTGCCCCTTTTTATTGCAAAGGTATTTTATTTAATTGCTGTTCTAATTAGCTCTGTCTATGTGATATTAATCTAATATTTCCATTTGTCGCTGAGATAATTCAATACACGCGGGCCTCAACTTAATTAAATCACCTATTAAAAGAACTGCTGGAACCTTTTTACATTTTCATCGTCTAGATTCTAGAATTCAACTGAATTTCATTTATAAATTTGATACACAGGGTGTTCCAGACCACACAGGGTACTTCGGGTATTATGAGGAATTTAACCATCCGGTAAAAAATTTGATAAGAAAGTTAGGGTCCAACTATTTTTCGGTTGCAATAAAAAAAATTTGACCTCTAGGATGTGGGCTTTTTTGGGCAGTTACATTCAGTATCTTGGAATTTTCAAATGTAGATAAATGTCATGCGAATCGCATTAAGGTTCACGTCAAATGAAATAATTATCTTGACCATTGAAGCAGTGATTTATTTGAAGAACCAGTAGAATCCGGGCTGATGGGCCGTGGTCGAATTGAAAGTGAACTTCCAAACGTTTCGTCAACATCTGCGGTCGACATCTTCAGCGGCGCTGCGTAGACTTCGGAGGTTGTACCTCCGAACCACGGCCCATCAGCCCGGATTCTACTGGTTCTTCATTTGAAGCCTTTGCAGTTACGCAGTGATTTATTGTTTTTACAGCTGCTGCAAAACATTAATTTACAATACTTTAAGTGAAACCTCTATTTAACGCCTTTCATTTCATGTAAAAACTACGAGCTTGAACCAAAGATGGAAATTTAACGTAAGTTATCATGGCACTACGGGAATGGGATAATTTGCGAAGGGCTTACTTTATCGATTTTTATGGGTTAACGGTAGTTAAGTGGAGTCGAGGAGGTGGTGGAAAGATTTGCTGCAAACCAATCGCTAGAACCAAAGAAGAGAAGGGTAAATCTATTGTGTGTTATCATAGTTTACATATAGTAGGAGGTGTATTAGGAGCATTATTGTCAATATAATGGTTCTGAACCAGGAAATTAATTATTTAGCTCATACCGTCAAACCGCCTATATTGGGTCAGAGAGTGTATTATGGGTCAGCGCGCTAAAATGATGTCTGTAAACACAGTACAATGACTAAAGTAAATAATTTAGGCATAAGTGAGGCACTCCTATAATGCTAAGTCAGTTTATTTTAATTCCTAGTTAAATTTGAAATATTTGAATTCCAAAAACCCTGAAAAAACTTCAGTTGTAGGCAATTACTGAGAAAAGCTATCCATTTTGCCGCTAATATTATTGAATAATGTTTATTTGGACATTTTCGAATAGTTTTAAGAGTAACCTAAATGAGACGCGTAGCGCTTAACTGTGGTACAAGAGAGAGGGCACTAGTTAAGAATGGGTTCTTTCAGTGACCCAAATTACCCACCCTTAGAGTCCAAATCGGGTCAGTCTTTTTAATTTTTTATTCTTAGTGGGACCATTCTATTCGAAAAACTAGACTCTTGCTAAATCTCGTGTGCGTGCTACTATGTATTAACGTCAATAACTGTGAAATATTACAACAAACCATTTCAAGAGTTGAAAAATTCACTGAAAATTGACCCAATTTAGGCGGCTTTACGGTACCCCATGTTGTTTTTAAACAAGTTGGAAGGATTCCTCTTAAAAGTGTACATCCCGTAGGAAATTGGCAGTCCGAAATTTAATACTTTTTATTTTTTATTTAATTAACTAAGGATGTTATTAAAAATTTGGCTTATTTCAGTTGTAGAATACTACTTAATGCATCATATAATAAGCTATTTTTAATTTTCAAAATTGTAGTTTTTTTATAGTATCTACTTTACGTGAAAAGTTATTGTTTATAAAATATTAGCATGTTTATGAAAAAAACACAATTTTGAACCTTATTATATGATGCATGAAGTAGTCTTTTACAACTTAAATGAGCCAAATCTTTAATAACTTGCTTAGTGAATTAAATGAAAAATAAAAAGTATTGAATTTCAGGCTGCCAATTTCCTATGGGATGTAACTAAGAGATTTTCTGCTATGAAATGGGATGAAAAAGCTTCAAATTTTGTAGGAGAAAAAACGTGATATCGAATAAAGCTGTTCTATACATATAAGCACAATAGCCCGGTGATGTGTGAACAACGCTCGCTGAAAGGTGTAAAACAGGGGCCAGGTTAGGTCACCCCTAACAGTCTCCATTAGGTTTGGCTACCCCTAGCTACCTGGGAAGGTGCGCGGGTTTCAAAGTAGTTTTCTATGTTTAGCTTAATTAGGTGTGCATCATTCCTTGAACTATTTCGGTTTCTGGGGGCCAGCTGCTTTATCGTGATTTTCATCTAAATTTAGGATTTTTAGTTGTGCATTGTCGGGCAGTGAGTTAGCGTTGACTGTAAAATACCAATATTTTTTAATTATAGAATTCTGTTTTTTAAATAAATTTTTTGGTCTAGTTAAGGAGACTCGGGTGCCTTTTTCGACTTGATCCCATAAAGAAAACTTTTTATGCCGAAAGGGGTGAATGCGGCAGTGGTTTGTGACTTCGTCCTATCTTTTTTTTTTGATTACCTGGATATAAGTACGCAGGTTTTGATTTTACCTTTGTTTAAAAAAAAAAATTGAAGAAGGGCAACTCGACGTAAGTTGTATTCTGCCAATGGTAAAGAATATCAATTAGTGCACAGATCTAATTGAAGTACACGTCGTAGGGGGGTCCCATATTTTTTGGATAACAAATTATTTGAAGTGCGGCGAAGTTCCCATTAATAAAATTCTACCATGCAGAAGTAAATCTAGGTCAGTGGCATATACATAATTAAATAATTAAGGGTGCTTTCTAAGTATCGTAAGGCAAGCAGTGAGTGACAAGACATTACTTAGAAGATGTTACTGACCGGCATTGGTTTTCATACTTCGCTAATTATCGCCACTTCATTATTGTTTTCTACGAATTAACCCCCCGTCTGTCCCGTTTTAACCCTAATTCTGAGAAAATTGTTTCGTCACTAACTAGTAACCGCTACCGAATTTGGAGGTGGTCATCCAATCCAGTGTAAATTTATTCTCAGGCGCGGTTTCCACCGACCGGCTAGGGCTAGATACAAATACGGTGACGTGGTAACAGACATTCAAGACTTACGCGGGGTTTCCACCGACCTAGCATTGCAGAATGCAAATGACATTGACAGAAATGTTTGTTTTTCTTTTTATAGAAATCTATTAAAATTTTTGTAATTAACATATCCCATGACGCCATTTTCTAATTTTAGTTAGTTTGTTTGTGATTTTACTATATGATCATTGATCAATTTTAGCTATGGCATAGAGTAAAACAAACATTTCCGTCAATTGTGGAAACACCGCCTAAGTCTTGAATGTCTGTTACCACGTCACCGTATTTGTATTTAGCCCTAGCCGGTCGGTGGAAACCTCGCCTCAGAAAACGATATCTAAGATGTCAGAAATAGAAATCTTCCCTTGAACATCCATTAGTTCTTTTTGCTTTCAGGATAGGCGTACTGTAAGGTAGTGGTACCTATAAATGACATCACCTAATGATGACAGTGAGTTACAATATTAACAGCTTGAAAAGTACGAATTTCAGGAATACGATTTTTATGTGGGATAGAGTGATTTGTCTGCGACATGAAACCGCAACTCAAATTATTTTTTATTTAATTCTTAGCTTTCAATCTTTCAGTAACTCACTGTCATCATTAGATGGTATGTCATCTATAGATGCCACTTACTACCATATTTTCACACTTTATATTTTTTAAACAAATCTACCAAGTTTCATCCAGAATAGTTATTCCATCCAGAACATAAAACTAGTGCAATAGGTCAAAAACTAGGACGTCCGGTCCACTTTCGCTAAATCTTCATTTTTTAAAAGCAATTGTTATTAATATAAATTTTATAGAGAGCAAGTAATTAGTGAAAATTTAAGAAAAGTTGCAATATTTATTTAGTTGATGACGTCAACCCCGATAAACGAAAGCTTTGGGGTGGACGTGCTATTGTATTTTTTTTTTATTTTTAAATAATTTGTTATGTTAATATACTTCCCTAGCTGCTGGATTTACTTACCAGTTAGGAAAAGAAGCTTTTTATAACTTCAATATTTTCTAATAACAACTACATTCCTTTTTGATCATAAACTTGAAATAAACAAAATGTTGCATGTGTTTTTGTTTTTATTTTAGCATTTTTTAACATTTGCTACTGAACGCATTTGTTTAGATAGGTAACCAATACGTCAAACGGCACACGGGCCATTGCCATGCGGTATTTGCATTATTAGTATTTAATTTTAATTGCTGTTGGTATGAATATTTTTTTCTTCTTCTTCTTCTCCGGCCGGTACTCCCCTGCGCCGAAGGAATATATTTATAATTTAACAATTATACCCTTATAATACAAATAACCTGTGGGCCCCCAAGTTAATCAACTTGTCGGGGGCTCGCACAGTAAACGCTGTAGATGATGCAACATGTTTTCTATTTCACGTCTGTGTTAGCAAAAAAAAACTTAGTTTTAATTTCAAATCAGTTTAATTCATACCATTTAAAATTGTAAGTTAACGTAAAGAGTAATTATAGTAAAGTAAAATAATTAAAGTAAAAAGTAAAGTAAGTTTTAAAGCGAAGTATTTTAATTCAAAAGCCATTTTTTAATTTTCGTTTTTATCTCTCCTATTTTAGTTAATTTTTTAAGTTGTATGGGCAATTCATTAAAAATTTTCGTTATACTATTTAATCTATTCCCGTATTTGTTGTAGGCTGGTTTCAAATTGACGTTTCTTGGATTTCGAGTATTGTGATGTGAATTGTTTTCTGTTTCTATGTTAGAATTCTTGTCAAAGAAGTTATATTTAATTACTTTAAATGTATAGAGTTGTTTTAGGTTTAATATTTCGAGGTACTTATATTTATCATCAATGTGGTTAAATTTTTTGTTTAGTTTGTTTGACAATATATTCTTAATTATTCTATTTTGGGCATTTTGCACTTTATTTACATAATAATAATAATAATTTAATGAGCAAGTTATTTCACTTATTTACGTTCATTAATTTATTTTTAATAAATATATTACATCGGTAAAGGGGAGCCCTGGCCGAAGAAGAAAACAATTTCAATTTCATCAAGAAATTAAAGAATTAATTAAACAAATTTCTCTTAATAAATTTAATGAAGGCGTCCACTTTTTTTCCAGTATCTCAAATATTGCTGAAAATGTTTATAGTAGAGCCATTAATGATTTGACGTAAATTAGAAGAAATATTCCTCTGCATCTTATATCCCCCGAATATCTCAAAATGTAGAGGAGCATTTCTTCTAATTTTTTTCATCTTACCTATTGATGGCTGTTGTCAATATTTCGTTAAAAATTTGGTTTTGTTTGTAAAAAAAATGATAGTGTCCTATTTGTTTTAAAAATTATATTATTAATGAGAAACATCACTCTAGGATTCTGTCACTCTGTCAGTCGGACTCTTGCTACCCGATCATTGCGATTTTAATACCGGGGTTAATATAATACCATGTCACGTGATGGCATTAATTTCAATTGTTTAAAATAAATGAACAGTAAATTTCAGAATTTTTTAAATTGTGATGTTGTCAATATTAATGAAAACCTGAACTGAAGCGACGCTGCCCTAGGACATATAAATATAAATAGCAAATGGAAATAAACATTAAAATGAACAAGGCATATATTAAGAATTGTAAATAATTTGTCTACATCTAATGGAGAAAAAATTAAGAAACTTACCAAAAATATAGCCGAGGATAATTCAATTGTTTAAATAGACACAATTTCTATTTTCCGCGCATAGCACTCTTGCAACAATTACCAACATCAAAAATTAAAAAATTCAGTTTTACTGTTCATTTATTTTAAACAGTTGCATTAATACCGTCACGTGGCATTTTATTAACACCGGTGTTAAATTCACCATAATCGGGCTGCTGTTAAGTCATGAAAACAGTTTCTCCTCTAATTTTGCAATGAGGTTCTTTGAAGATTCATTCCGCGGCATTTGTCGATTAATATTTGCGGCTGTCCCAAATATGAAAAGCGTTTGTATAGCTTTGTCACGTGACATGTTATTATATTAACACCGGTGTTAAAATCACCATGATCGGGCTGCTGTTAAGTCATGAAAACATTTTCCCCTCTAATTTTGCAATGAGGTTCTTTGAAGATTCATTCCGCGGCATTTGTGGATAAATATTTGCGGCTGTCCTAAATATGAAAAGCGTTTGCATAGCTTTGTTTCACAGTTCTCTCTATGTTTTTCTATACATTTTACATTGTGATATGTAGTTTCCTGTGATGTGCTCTTGGATACGTCTTATTCCCAGAGTTACGTTGGTAATACTATTACTGAAGACGGCGTGGAGTGCTTGCATAAGGAAAAGTAAAGGTATGCCTGATTTACTTTTTGAATTTATTTTTAACAATCATGCCTGGTTCTAGAGTGCTTTCTAGACTATCGAGTACGCGAATGCTGAGGCGGGGATTCCACCAACGTCAATAGTGATAGTAAATGTATTTTGACGTGGTAGCAGACATTTTTAGACAGTCTAAAAATGTCTGCTACCACGTCAAAATACATTTACTATCACTATTGACGTTGGTGGAAACCCCGCCTAAGCAAGTATTAGTCACTTTGATACTTTGATAGGAACGGTTAGTAAAGACTAAATAGAATAAAGAATAAATTTGCTTTGGTCCCGCCAAAGCTTCATATTCATTGACGGGTAGCTGCCCCCCCCCCCCCCTATTTAGTAAATCTATTGTAAGTTAATGTATTACCCTCTTATTATTTAATCGATACAACATATGTTTCTTCTATTTTGACAACCAAATACCCCCCCCCCCCCCGCCCCCAAATGGGCTGGATCCGTTCCTGTTCAAATTGGGCCATTGAAATGTAACTAACTGTTTTTTTAACTATGTAAAAACGGGGGGGGGGGGAATAGACTAATGTGTTACAAGAGTTCACATATAGTTACATGTTCGATTATTTTCAATAACAAAAATTGATATCTAAGGCCCACCACGTTACGAAGACATTTCGTAAGTCTAGTTTTTTTTTTTTTTTAATTCTCTCCCACTTCAAAATCAATTATCGCATAAGACACAATTCATAGTCGTAAAGAGTGGAATTACCTAGGTGTACTACCAATTTAATTATTCTCAACCTGAATATGACGAATATGCCTTTTCTACATTACAAGAAGTACGGCTTACGAATGTCATGGTAACGTGGTTGTGATATACATACCGTATGCAGTAAAGTAGGATAAAAATATTAAATTGTTGATGAGCTTCTCAGATAGGTTTGTTGAACGAGGTGCTGTATATTAAGATATTACCAGGCTACCAAAACTCTGTTTTCTAAATATTAATAATATAAATGATATTTTTTCATTTGTGAAATGAATTTGTTTTGACGGAGATCGAGAGATATCGCCTCTGTCTGGGTTAATTGTGAGAGTGGGCCAGGCCCCAAATTCGCCCAATGGAAAATAAATGCAATTTTCATTTTTTCTTTTCTTTTTGTTTGAATATAGAAAATAGTTTAATGAATTGTCATTTGTCGTACCTTACTTAAAATATATAGTAGACTAAATTTTTAAATAACGATCCAAACAGACAATCTTTTAAAACAACTCACAAAGATCTGTACCCCAATAAAGCTACCTGATCATTAGAGGAACTTTTATTGTTTAAAGATATTTATTATTACTTGGTACTGTGTTTATTTATGTATCATAATACGTAGGTTACAAACTATTTTGACAAAGCATTTGACTTTGTGAAGTTGTATATGCGGACATTATATCTTATCTTACCCTGTGTTGACTATTTACTCCTAGCCTATTTACGTCATCCTTCAAATATACCTGATTCACCCCACCCAAATTAAATGTCAGCCTGCAGCTATGCTAAGGAAAGCTTATCTTTGTCTGTTCATGGCTAAAGCCCACGCAATGCTTATCAATGTATAGAGAACGATAACATATATGAAGGGAAGGTCTGAAATTCAATTATGTCTATCATATCTACTTTTTTACTGGTTCACGAACTCAGATAAGACAGATTTCCAAATATTTAGTTAACAAAGAAGATCTGGCTATAATATAAACAAATAAATAGTGTAGAATACTCGAATTTTGTCGTGACCAAACTAAAGCTAAGGTGCTATGTCCCCATAATACTGAAGCACTGAAATAGGGAAATAAATACATAAATAATGAGTTTTTGTTATACTTTTTTGTTAACTAAGCCAACATAGCGGAGTTATGCCTAGAATAGAATAGAATATTTCTGTATTGAGTCATAAAATGAAACAATAGGCGTTCTAAAACCGAAGACACAATAAATAAATGAAACACTTAAAAATAGCCTAAAGCAATATAGTTGTTGGAGTCTGTAATGCCCTCTTTCACACTCACCTAGGAACCCGGCCTGCTGTACATGCCCAGATGGCCAGAAAATGTAGCAACTGTGAGACTCGAACCAAAAACCTTTCCGGTGAAAGTCACTCTACATGTCCTGACAATCTTGAGCCAATAATGATCTTCGAGACAAGTAGAGGGGTGTATGGTGTAAGGAAAATGATCATAATGCCAACCTTCAAGCTCTTAGGACGGTCCCCAGACTTTTATGCACCTATAAGACTAAATAATTTATGGTTATTAACATCTCACCTCTTCATTGGTTCTTGGCAGGCCCCCGCAGGTCATCTAGGTCCTCAGCCAGTAATGCGATATGCGAAGGTCGGGCGCGGTCCTCTGCGGTAGAATCGTAGAAAGGACGTAATATTGCTGGTGGGCCCGTGTTAAACAAGGTCATAAACCTGTAGTAAATGCAACGACTGGAGCAATTTGTAGATTCGACTGTAAAATTAAAGTATTTGAGATTTTGTAGCTTGTTATTTGCACCATCGCTCTGTTAATGAGATACTTAAGGCACTGATGGGCCCAAGCCCTAGCAAAAGCTTGGTTTGGCTTGGAAACAAAAAAAGCTTAGACATCCGAAACTTTTAAAAATATCTTGTAGCGGTGGCAAGATGGTAGCGTTTTTGTACCTATGCGAGTTTCAACACTCCATGCTATCGGAGATGTGTCTTAACTCAACACGGGCACTAACCTACAGAGGCGACTGTTGAGGTCAATCGGATACATTGAATTGTTTGAATGTTTGTTTGCGATTATATCCCTATATATCTTTATAATCTCTATACCAAGCAAAAACATGGTTTGTCAAGATTTATCCAAATCATGCTCAACAAATGTTTTTAAAACTTATGCCCAACTATAAAGAAAGCTTGGTTTGGCTAAGTATCTATAGGTTTGTCTTGGAAACAAACCTAATACCAAGCGAAGACAAACTTTAAAAAAAAAAAAAAATGGTACCCATAAATAATGGCTTTTTTATTCTTTTACTGATCCTAGCGAAGTTGAAGTCCCGTGACCGCCTGTTTTTTTGTTTAAATTTTATTTATGTGTACATAAACATTTAATTGCCAATATTACCCCTTTTTACTTAAAACTTACTTATACTTTTAAGTATTACTAAATAACCATACTATAGGAAGTGCCATAGCACCGCCAGTTTTACATGCCCTTCTAAATTCTAGATTCGTTTGTGGACGACTAGTTGGTCATACTTCAGTGCACCGAAATGGGTAACGCTGGTACTGGACTAAAGCTGTGTGGGTTCCAAACACGATATTGGTGACGCTATATCGAAAAGCTTTGAGGCGATTTGTCCTATTGTTGAGGCTGTACACGTATTCTCTCACTGCGAGAACAATAGATTGATGTATAATTATCCTGGAATTCTATGACTGTATCGCTCCATTGACATTCCTTAATAGGGCCTATAATTTGGAATAATGTAGCTAAGGAAATGGTAACTGCAGATCATATCCGCTTTGAAGCCGAAAAGGGGGGAATGTTGTTTGAATGTCACGCAGGGTATACCGGCCTAAATGATTGTGGGCACTAATGAAAGAATCTTTGTGGAGTCGGATTATAAGGACTGCGAATGTAAGGATGGTATGATGAGGGTCCTGGTTTAGTTCCTTACAGACCCGCAATATGTTTTTGTAATGTATCGGAGGGAGGGATCAGGGTGTTTTAGAGGAACCTGACTGTTGACCTTGGCCATACTTAGATCACCCCAAAATAGGCTGGTTTCTATTTTAATATTTGGGACATGCTACTTTGAAAACTAACACCCAATAATTTGTTGTGTTTATTGACTTTTTAATTTTTTAATTAACTAACAAAGCAAGTTATTAAATATTTGGCACATGTAAGTTCTTCGAGGCTAACAACATCGACATAAATGTTAGAAAAAGACTGCATAAATCACTAGTATGGAGCATACTGCTTTATGGCAGTGAGACATGGTGCATACACGAAAGAAGCAAAAAGAAGCTGGAGGCTTTTAAAATGTGGTGCTATAGGAGAATGCTGGAAATATCTTGGAGAGACCACATAACGAATGAAAAATATAAATGATAAAAGATCCCTAATTACCTCCATTTCGGTGAGAAGAGCAAAATGGATGGGTCACCTGATCAGACAGGAAGGACTCTTAAGCACCATAATTGAAGGCACAATCGAAGGCACCAATGCAAGAGGGCGACCAAGGAAGGCGTACGCAGAAGACCTCAAGAAAGATATGAGATGCGGAACCTACTTGGAACTCAAGAAAACGGCCCAAGACAGGGAGGAGTGGAGAAGGAGGTGGAAAGATTTGCTGCAAACCAATCGCTAGATTGCAACTACAGAAGAAGAAGTTCTACTAAGAAGATTACTTTATGCATCATAGTACATCATATAAAAGGAAATATTAAATTTTTGGTACTTAAGTTCTTTCATAAAAACCAGTGGGGACTAAAATTTCGCGTACTCTGGGATTTTTGGAAAAACTAAAAAAAAACGGAAATTAAACTCCGCTCCTATGTAGAACTCTAGGATGCAAGACTCACCATACATTGAAAAATGGTAAATCGTAAACATAAACGAAACTTTTGTTTATGTTTAGAACGGACTGCACTTACCATAGGTGCACCAACTGTTCTATATAGAGCTCTAAGATGCAAGTTGGGAGCCGCAATAAGGTACCTCCCACGGTAGTTAGAAAGTCTTGATAAGGTACACTGTGTGGCGCCGCCATGCATTAGAACCTGGTGACGCCGTCCATTATTCCCTACCTAGACTTTTCTAGCGATCATGGGAGTTATCGGGTCTGTTGCTTTAGCGTGGCTGTTTGCAGCAGAAAACAAGCTACACAATGCCTGAAATTATTTCTCAATGGTGATAGCTACATTTTTACTTATAGAGGTCCCTTGTTTCAGTGCAGCTTCTGGGTTATATTCTATTTTCTATGAATTTTGGAGGGGGCCACGGCCCTTGGGTACAGGCCTGCTTACAAAACCCATGAATTTATCATCCGGCTTTAATAAGACAGTCAACATCGATTTTAGAGGTGTATGCATTTTATGCTCAAACTTTGGAATTAGTCCGGTTTTCATGACAAATTAAGATAAAGACATAGGGCAACAATATTGTGGTCACTGAATTAAAAAAAAAATGTTGTGGCACGTTACACCAATGAGGAGCAAGGCCCGAGGACTGGTAGAGGATCCTCTCTCTTTACTACTGCACTATTAGGGACGTTGCGGTCAGCAACATGTCCGGCAGCCGCGTTTTTTCCAGCCTCGTTTCATAGTCTAGTTCACTCCGAACTGGACTACCCACTTAGCTATAGTGATTCGCGCAAGGCAAGTAATAGGCATTGCTTGTGTTTATAATAACAAAGGCTTTCACGGCCGGACTGTTGCAGCCTCCGAGATACAATATAAGAAGTCTACGCAGTTCCACTGAAGAAGTCGGCCGCAGATGCTGACGAAACGTTTGGAAGTACGCTTTCAGAACGACCACGGTCTGTCATCCCGGATTCTACTGCTTCGTAATTTCTTCCGCAAAGTCCTTTCGAAAGATGTCAACCACTTGCCCTGCGTTTTCAACTTCTTGCATTGCAGGGTAAGAAGCAAGAATGCTTGCTTCTCGTGCGAAACACTACTCGGATGGGCAAACTAAATTGAGCCGTGCGTCCGTATAGTGTTAATATAATGAGTTTGCCCTTCCATTTGCAGACGTATAGATTTATCGAAGCTTTAGGCTAATGAAGATGAGGAGGGAGTGTTGTCCCGTTGTGGTCCTGAGCCAGTGGGTGGTCGTACAGGCCCCGGGCACTTGTCCGCTCGCTAATGACGCCACTGCGTTCACAGAGGACCGCGGCTCCCTTAATAACGGCTGAGGCCGGCCGATCTCATGTCTGGTGTGGCTACCAACGCATAGCTGCACCATATTAAGACACTTTGGGTGCTGCTAATGGGGAATTAGTGGTTCTAAGAGGGCCGTCTCGTTTGCATGTGTCGGGGCTCTGGTCAGCAATAGTCGAGTTGGTAGAGATCTGGTCTATGGAACGGAACGTCATGGTTCGAGACTTGACATGAAAGGAATATTTTTCCTGGCCTGGATTCACCCGATCCTAGTGGTCTATTACCTACTCAGGTAGGGGAAGGCGTGGCTGCCGGGCATGTTGCTGACCACATCTCAAATAGAGCAGTGGTGACGATATACCAGTCCTCAGGTCTAGAGCATCATTTCTTTGTCGAGCCACGACGTTTTTTACTCCCACCCACGGAAGGATACAGGGTGTAGCTGCCCCCCCATAATTTAGTGTTAACGTTTACCCATAATTTAGTGTTATGTTTATTATTGTACGATTATTTGTTACGCTCCAATTCAATTTAATCGGTACTACATATGTTTGTTCTATTTTGATCTGCAACTACCCCCCCCCCCCAAATGGGCTTAATCCGTCCCTGCTCCCACCCCTAGCCCGAGAGCTGGCGACGACTACACATAAATAAATATGGACTTTTTATTGTTTCTATTACTAAGCCAACCTAGCGGAGTTAGGGCTATAAAGCCCTCTTTTACACTCATCTGGGAAGGCCCGGGACCGCCTGCTTTACATGCCCTCCGAAGCATGGTCAGAAAATGTAGCCAGTGTGGGACTCGAACCAACAACCTTTCGGGTGAAAGTCAGAGCCCGTACCACTACGCTACATGTCGTGACATCTGCACCTCTACTTGACATGAATCCAGAAAAAATGGTAAATATTTCCTGTGTATGACAACCTATTAGACCCTGAGGTCTTAAGGAAATCTTTCCAATTTTTTTTTAAAACACCATGGGGTGAGAGTTAATCTGCTTAATCAATTTAAGGGCCCAGAGTTCTGTTATTGACAATAACTCCCTCTAAAGAACCTCCTAAAATATATTAACTGCGATAATACACATTAGATTTTGTCTTGTCAACTATCGTTAATCCATAAAATCTACTAAGTGAGTCCTATTTCGGGTATTCGTCTTCTTCTTCGTTTTAGAATTTTTCATTTTACAGATTAACAATAGTTCATTTTAACAAATGTATCGTGTATTGTAGTTCATATATTTCAGGATATATTTTTGTCAATTTATTTGTCACTACTGTGGAACGAGAATTTAAATTATTAGCTGCCATGCCATGTTGTTTTTCAAGAATATGGAAATTAGCTCAGTATGGGGGACTGTCATGTTTCGCAAAAATCGTAGTCCTGTTCCTTTTGGCGAAATGGTGCAGGATGTCTATCTCTAATTACTATTTAAATAAATAAATAAACCTTGACTTTTTGTTGTTCTCTTACTAAGCCAACCCAGCGGAGTTAGGGCTATAAAAGTATTTTAGGAATAAACTGTGTTCCCGTGACCCGTCCCCCACTTTTTCGCTCACGCTGTCCCGCTTCGCCACAGAAATTTCCTGCTGCCCATATGTTCCTTAAATTAATTTAAAAAGTTGCTGCCCCTAATCCATTTGGATGAAAAGTCTACTCATGTGGAACGACCCTTTCGGGTCAAAAGAGACCGTCATAAGAAAAACTTTAAAGTTTATCCATTGAAATGAATAGGGCCCCTAAGTTTTCTTTATACATAATATATATACCGTTTTCCGAGTTTTCAATCCTTTCGATTTGCAATAATGTTGACATTAGTTAATTAAATTATATTGGTTTCTCCAAGTACCTATTCAGACCCAAAACTCATTTGTTAGAGCTTTTATAGAGTTAAATGAATTACTGTCATACAGGTTTTCCCTTGAACGTTGGAAAATATGAAAATTGGGAGTTGGGAGAAATTGTTTGGAAGATGTTTTCGATGCCATTTTTTCGTGTTTGTTTTGCCCCTAAGCAGTGGCATAAGTGCTATAATGACGATTCTGGTTATTTATTGATTTCCTTCCTTCCGAATCAATTTTTATTGCCAATATCAGGAGGAGTAGCCATTACTTTAAATGATACTGATTTTATTTTTTTAATCTATGGCGAAGTGAAAATTCAAGAAATTTGTTGGTTGGATTTATATGGATAAATTACAATGATAATACTTTTAAGAGGATTTTGATCGTACTTTCTGTTCACCTCTTGGTTACCACCTATTTTTCATTTAATTTTTTAATATTTAAACTAAAAATTTAGTCTGAGTTAGTACTAGTTTTAAGCTCTCAATAGTCCAGTTAGTAGAGAACTGTGCAATGAAACGGAAAGTCGAGGTTCGAGACTCAACGTAGAAGGAAATAAAATCCGCTGACCCTGGGTCACAAAACCCAATTGGGTACCTTTCATTAGCTGGTAGGGGGAAAACGCGGCTGGCGGGTATGTTGCTGACCCCAAAATCCCAAATGCTCTATCAGTCTTCAGGCCTAGAGTCTTATTGGGTTGCCGTGCCGCTGTGTTTTTTTTAGTTGTAAATACATAATATAATTTTTGGAGCGGTGATTTTTAGCTATAGTAAAACTGAACTGAAATTTCTCTTTTTTCACAGTTTTGGAAAAATTACACAAAACCTAAAGTTTTAAGTGTAAAATAGTTATTAAAACACCTTGTATAGGTTTTTTATAACCTAAAAATATTACTAACTTTAAAAAATGCGAGATTTGGGTGATACACATGTGGTCAAATACTGCTGGTATTTAATAAAACAAACTGTTTATATATGTCTTATACTATGAGATCCACCGATAAATTATATATTGCTTAAAAAACTATTTTCGAAATAGTTTCCTCTACAATTTTTCATTATTCCCGTACAAGTACCCTAGCTGGATAAAGTCATAATGTACATTTTATAACTACAAATTCCCATGGGTCAATTTTTGAATGATGCTATTACGCGATGTTGCATATGAAATGTGTTTTTTAAGACCGTCAATATGTTACTTAATGATCGGCTAGCTTTTATGAGCACATGCATGGCATAATGACTCGGTGTCATTAGTTACAGCATTCTAATTTCTGGCTCTTATTACATTTTACGATCTATCGTCAAAAAACACGGATCAATTGGTTGTGTTGATGGAGTTCTATACATGGGCGTCGCCAGCTATGGATACGGTAGGCCGACTGCCCCCCCCCCCCCCCGGTAGTGAGTTCAAAAATTATTTATAAATGAATCCTACATTGAATCATTTCATTGGTTTTCACATTTTGACGAGTGTTACGTTTTTTTTTTTTTTTTTTTTTTTTTTTTGTTTTTTTTAAAGATTATTCGCATACAAATCCAATTCAATGAATGTATCCGAATAACATCTTCAGTCGCTTCTGTAGGTAATACCTGTGTTGAGTTACGACTGGTCACCGATCGCATGTGTAGACTCGCACAAGTACGAACAAGCTACCACTATCGACGTCCTTTCCTTACATATATGTGGCCGTCAATGAAACCGATTTGCCGTAATTATGCGACTCCTTCCTGCGAACACCCCTACAATGCGATTTTTATACAACTCATGTTCCTGTGAAAATATTAGTTTCTTCTATTTACTAATTCTTTAGCGATGTGAAATTTGATTTTGTCACCCGAGTTGCTTCTTAGGGTAGCCAGATTTCGGGAATAAAACTGGGCCCGTACCTGAAGGGTCTCCTGCTCACTAATCCTTTAATAAAATGGATGAGAACTGAAAATGTTAAACATAGATGTGTCAAGGCGAGCTATGCTACAGGAAAGTGGCTACATCATGAACGAGGAAATTATTAAAGTGAAGGTTCTTTAATTGAACATCATTTCACAATAAAGAATCTGATTAAATTATTATTAAATTGAGTGGAAAATAAAAATATTTTTGAAATAGTGAGGAAATTTCTTGGTGGAGTAAACCCTGGGCTGGTGTACATGGAGAACGTATACCAGTTTGCCAATGGCCCCAAATGCATTCGAAAACAATACAAATAAAGTGCAAAATCCATGGGGTCGTTTGCATTGGACAAGGGGCCTAACTAGGCCTGGGTCCATGAAAAGTCCTTAAAAAAAATGCAATTACAAACCCCGGGCGACCCGAAAAAGGGTGCGTTTGGTCGCCCTACTTAAGACCTTAAGTGATGGTACCTATTTGAACAGGCTCTTCACAGGATTGAGGTTTGACCTGGATGTATGGTGCCAGAATAGGATTGATGTCATGACGCGGGTTGATCGTGTAAACTGACCTTAACTCATCCATCAAAGCCAAAGTTACTGTTAGCAGAGACACAATACCTGCCCTATCAAATACTAACAAGCAAGAGTGTTATGCTTCCCACCCATTAGGCATTGTCTTGGAGTATTCAATAGAACAAATCTCAGTGCAACAATACACTAAACAGCAAATTACAACGACTACAAATAATTTGCTCTTCATAGTTAATGCATTCAGATTTAATGTTGTTTAAATACGTATGTTGTAACTTGTATTTATGAATTACTATATAACAATGGAGATGGGATGTGATTTTGGGTTTCATGGGACTAAGCCTGAGATTCTACCTAGGTATATTTGGTACAAACTGCCCGGTATAATATCCTGTTAGACATGCTCAAATCTCAACTAATGCTTTGTTCAAAGTCTTATAGCTTGCAGTTTTATGAAACTTAGGCCTGATTTATAGAAAACTTAAAATAACCTTTGTTATGATTTATTTTACCATGCAGGAGGCTGAACTCAATAAAATAACTTAGTGACTAATATACCTATACAATATCAATACACTTACCCTAATTACATCATGCAGCCGCTCCCTCTTTCTCTCTTCTTCTCAATCTACCCCTTTGGGAATCGCCTCGGAATTGCCCTCTAAGTCGCTGTTACACTTCTTTTATCACTACTACTCATGAGTAGTCTAAAAGGCATGTAACTAGCGCTCTGGCTAATAATGACGCACAATTGATGACAACAGGCTATAGGTACACTGGTACATACGTGTATTACCTTCAGACCTAGCTGTCCGGAGTGAATCATTGTTATGCAATTGAGGACAGTTTTTTCAGCACAACACCTTTATCGTGGCCCTACAAAGTTAAAACCTGGAAACTTTCTACTCGCTGTGGATGTCAGGACATGTAGAGTAATGGTACGGACTCTGACTTGCACCCGAAAGGTTGTTGGTTCGAGTCCCACACTGGCTACATTTTCTGGCCATGCTTCGGAAGGCATGTTAAGCAGGCAGTCCCGGGCCTTCCTAGTTGAGTGTAAGAGAGGGCTTTATAGCCGTAGCTCCACTAGGTTGGCTTAGTAATAGAAACAATAAAAGTACTTATTTACTTGTTTATTTTATTTTATGGATAAATAAATAAATATTGACTTTTTTTGTTCAATTACTAAGCCAACCTAGCGGAGTTAGAGCTATAAAGAATAAAGCCCTCTCTTACACTCAACTAGGAAGGCCCGGGACCGCCTGCTTTACATGCCCTCCGAAGCATGGCCAGAAAATGTAGGATGTGTATGACCCGAACCAACAACCTTTCGGGTGAAAGTCAGAGTCCGTACCACTACTCTACAAGTCATGACTTGGATAGAGTACACGGCCGCTAAGCTAGTGTTAATGGGCCAAAAAAATTCCAAAGGTGGCAGATAATAGTTATTTTAAATTAGACATGAAAACCGATTCAATACATTGCAGTATTTTACTACGTTATGTAACACTGACATTAAACCAACTTCGGTTGAAGAGGTAACCTCCTCGTCATAACCGAAATTAGTTTCGGTTATGAAAACAGATTTTCGCTTGAATCAAATTTCCCTACCCTTCCTCATGAATTTTTAAAAAGACCCTTATTTGCTTATTTGTCCAATTTTAACACTACAGCTGCTTAAAAATAATAATAACAAAAAAATAACAAACTTTAATTTCGTAGATACCGAACTACGGCTATAACCATCTCTTTGCAATGAATACTCTTAGGTTTTGGAATTCCTAAAAATGACGACAGAGAATTTGTGGTCGTTTTGGGCAGCCTGTTTTATTTTTATTTGTTGTACTTAAATTTTTTTCTTTCGGAAATTCTATACCGGATTACTTTAAATTGTACTACCCTAACCGGCTCAAGTTCGGACACTTGAATTTTTTCACACTAATTTCACAAAGTATTTTTTTATTATATTTCGACAGATTAATTTTTTTACTATAATACATTAAAATGTGGACCATTAGGTAGATTTTAAAGAAAATATTTTAAAATCTATGGAAACATAAAAACTCAGGAATAATATTTGTTTCCACCCTTGCATTGTGCATTGTATTGTATACCTAAAATAGGTCAGCTGTATGGGAGCCCTAATGCTCGCCTAAATTAGTTTTCATTTATCATTTCATTAATCTCATTACACTGTATTCATAGTATTTCGGTTGGCCTAGGAAATGGAATGGTCCCAATGACGGGAAAGTTTGAAATTATTGAAAATATGGGGAAAATCAGGAAATTGAGTTGTTGCGCTGCATACATTCGAATGTCCCCGAGGTGTTAACCTTTTACCGACTGTCCGTCTGCAGTCTGGGTAATATTGACAAATTGCAACAGGCGTAAGCTGGAGTTCTATGTAGTAGGATTGGGACATTCGATTCTCACCAAAAATAAATGTTTGAATTTCTAGGTACATCCTATGACCAGGCATTGAAAAGGTGTAGCAGGTAGCCCCAGAATTCAACTTTTTTTTCGCAGGCTCGAATGTCCCATCTCTCACCTTTTGCACAAGCCATATTTAACGAATTCACTATATTTGAATATGAATTATTCACAGTTAATTGGCTATACCCATTTTGAAATGTTGTCTCCCCGTAAACACAGAGACTGAGTTGTTAACTTTATAATGTTAATTACATGATGTTATGACCGCAGAAAACATATGAGCCAAGTTGATGGGATATAATTAATAAATTAGTAACAGGAGCCAAAACCAGTGACGCGGAGTTTATTTATGAACCATTTCAAGTGAAAGCCGATCATGTAGTAAATCCCGCTAAAACTGCTTGCACCTTGACAACTTATGCTGCTTTCTAACGGTAACTATCATATTAGCCTCTAAATCTTGTCGAAAATGCAGCTGTTGAAGGGACAGGTGAGGTGAACCGAGAGACCCCTGAATTTTGGAAATAAACTTTGACCCGGAAGTTGCTGATTAAGAGCCAATCAGACACCCCACCCCCAACATTTTCTGCACGAATTCGAATTTCGCGGAATATATTGATTTGTAGAACTGTCAATGAGGTGTCATAAACTAGAATTAATGTTCCACTACATTTTTTATGTAAATTATGAGGCCGCCACTTACACTGTTTGGCCGTAGTTTTGGAAGGCGTGAAAAAATTCAAGGATAGGTTAGGTCCTAACCTTCTTCTGGGGTGAAACGGCGTAGGTAGCTGCTACATACTTCATACAAAAATGTAGAAGAACGTTTAGTCTACTTAATGACATCTTTTTGATAGCTCTATATTTTCCGTGAAATTTGACATAGAAAAAAGAATTACGGTGGGCTGGGACGATTTCCTGGGGTGGTACCGATGGCAATATGAATTTGTCCCATGCTTTGGGTTAATGGAAAGGCCCAAAATTTACCCAATTTGAAAGTAGAACCAATTTCCTTGTGTATCTCTTGCTTTGGGATAGGGTAAAACATGTTAGGAATTAAATTTTCTCCGGATTTAATTGCCATTTCTTAAGTATTAATGGCCCCCAGTGGTCAGTAATGAAGACAATCACTTGAGTTCTGACTGTTCTTGCAGTTTAGGTTACCCGCCAAATTTTCATTAATTTCGTGAAAACTTCCAATTATAACAAAGATGACATTCCTTAAGGACTGATGGCGAAATGACTTATTGCCCCAGCGGCAAGGGGTGGGGACTGCTCTGCCTTTCCGCCACCTTTTGACGATACCTCTCTGCTGTCGCCTGTCATTCACGTAGGGGAAGGAGTACGAAAACGAAAAACCCCAAAGAGTAAACCACTGAATAATCGAAATTGTTCGGTTGAGGGAGAATCCTGTCTGACCAGCCCCGCATTGCTTTAAATTTTAATTTTCACACATTTCACCCATTTATTCGGCAACCCTATTGTCAGGACACTTTACATGTCACGTCCTGGTTTTCAGGGATTTCGGCTTCAGCTATTTTTTAACCTTGTTTGCAACGGTGTTTTAATAAAGAGGAATTTTAGAATGCATTCTTCGAGACTATCGAGTTATTAGACTTTTAAAGCAACTGCGTAAGATACTGTTTAAGACATATCAGTCTGTGGACGGCACCACTATTTCCCAATGCATAGTGGAGAGGTTCAGTACTCCTTACCAAGACTTTTCATGTTATGATAAGAGCCGCCCTTAGTCGGTAGGAACTGCAAGTCAATGTAGGCCTTTTGAGAGGTCTACATAGGAGAGATGGGACATTCGATCGCGCCAAAAATATTTTTTTGAATCTTAGGTCCACCTGGTACGTTTTTTCAGTGGCTGGTGATGGAAGGCGTGACATCAGGACTCAGGTAGCCCCCAGGATTAAAAAAAAAAATCCGTCCTATACAGCCTATACTGCTGCAGAAGACAAGTACACAAGAGGGTATGGAAGACCTATAACAATGTTACTCAACTCAAATTTGCATATTATTGGACATTGTCTGTTTGCAAATAAACGTTTATTTATTTATTTATTTTATTTATTTATTTAGGCTACAATTTTTATTAATGGGAAACGTCTGTTCCTGGGACACCCCCAAGGTACTGTTCCATTAAATTTCAGTTATTTTATATTTTATACTGGAATTAAAAATGTAAACAAGGTGTGCTATTCAATTTTTTCTTGTTAGCCTTTTTAACCCCCAAGAATACGTTATATATGAACGGTATAGTAGGCCCGCAGTGGGCCATGGTCCGACCCCCTTTCACCCACCCTTCGGGTACAGGTCTAATGTTCTGTGCTGGGTAATGTAACATTTCATGTATTATAAATGATTGTCGCGAATTTTGAACTTTTGCAGCTCCCGCGGGCGTACCTATTTTGAGTAGTGGTGTCCAAGTGATTGTTTGGCAGTATGATAAGTACCGGCATTGTGTAATTTGGGCTGGTGATGGTTGTAATGATGGAATAGCGTGTTTCGCCAATGTTAACCAGCGTATTGCAGAGGGGGGTCGGCGGCGGCGGGGGGGGGGGAGGAGGGGGGGGGTTGGAACATCAGAAGAAGGTTTTCAAGTGCTCGGACAACCTCTGAAATAGATGATAGCCCTTTTTATAGCATAAAACATTGCTATTTCTCATGTCTGAAAATGAACTTCGTGCCAGCTAATCGCGTTTTGTTTCGGCAGACGCAGTGCCCGCAAATTTCGATTGAAATGGTGATGTTGCTTGAGTTTGAGGGTTTCATTAGAGGTACCGTGTTGACTGTTCCTCGAATCGTGTTTTTTGTATATATTTTTGCGTTATATGGTATATGAAACTGACATTAAACTAACTTAGGTTCAAGAGGCAACCTCCTCCTAGTAACCTTAAGGCTTTTGTCATCTTTATCTCTTGAATGGCTTTCCAGATCGGCTATTAGTTTAACAATCCATCGGTTAGAAGTCAAATAATAGGAGTGCACGTTTTTATTATTGCCATTGCCTTAGTGTGTGCGGAATTGTGGAATTAGTGCCGGCAGGTCGAGCAAGCGGGAAACTATACCGCTGATTTACCGTCAATGTATTACTTATTCCATGTAGACAGACGGACGAATTAAAAAAAAAAATACTATTTCGGGTGAAAGTTGGAGTCTGTACCACTACTCTACATGTCCTGCTTTGTACATTTTGTCTTCTGATATTCTAACAACGCGTCCCAGCCATTTTTGACGCTGCGCTTTTATAAAACGTGCAATGTCTTCTCCGTTGTGTATTGCCTCTATTTTGGAGTTATTTCTTATACGCCACCCTCTATTTCCGTTCAGGGACCCATAGATTCTCCTTGCGATCTTCTTTTCCAATACTTGCAGTTTGTCGGCGTCGTTGGTGGGAAGATTTCCGGGGTTTGAGCAGCATTTTGTAACCGGTTTTTTTAGATCTTTAACTTTGTAGTTCTGAAGATTAGTTTCGACTTGGGTAATTTTAGGAATCATTAAATGGTTACTAATTTCGTTCTCTATTTCATTTCAGAATCACATAAGTATGACACGGCTTATGCTTGCGAAGGAAAGGTTTTGAAGATCGAGTGTCGGGATGGAGAGCTGATCAATTTAATACGGGCCAACTACGGCCGGTTTTCGATAACTATATGCAATGATCATGGGAACACCGATTGGAGTGTCAACTGTATGTCACCCAAGAGTCTACGCGTCCTACATTCCAAGTAAGTCCTAGAATAAGGAACAATCCCACCATGGTTTGAAAAATCTCGGTATTAAAGAATACTGGAAATTCTCCAATGCATGGTGGTGCCGTGCAGTATTCCTTCCCGAGACTTTTCGTGGGAGTGCGAGTGGTAGAAAAGTGTTTGTTGTTGCTATGGCACATGACTCCCGAACTTGATTAAGCCAAACATACGCCTGTTACATTTCGTCAATGGGAAGCATTTGTACGGCATATTGGATAGGAATATAAAAAGTGTCTACTGCTTTGTCTGGTGGTGCACGCTTTCCTAGAAAAAGCCGCAGTAGCCCGAGGATGGCTATGTGTAGGGACGAATACTTGCCGCTACTAAATAAGCAACCACTACTTGGGCACTCTTTTGTCCTGGGGTTAAAGGCGGAGGAACTCAATGAGGAGTCAACGGCAAAAGGATGCAGAAGACAACCAGTATACTACAATTCCCTAGTACATTTGATAGTCTACATACTTGACTTCCTTTTGGGGAGTCCGAAGTAAGGTATCTACGATTGCCATTAGGACCGCCAATCTTCGATAGAAGCTGCCACTGGGAATAATTTATAAAACTAAAGGTATTTTTCCCGCGTAATTTCAAAATAACGTCAAAATAATATAACGAGTTTCCTATTTTTCTCGGAAACAGTTTTCATTTCTTTCCTTTCTCTAATTTGTCAGTGGGCACCCAGAGTTTGTGTGCAAACTGCAAACCATTGTTCTACTCATTGGACTAGCTCTTGTTGAATTCAATTCTGGTTTTAATCAATTTTCGGTGTGAAGCTGCTAGAAGTGAAAGTTTGGGCCAACTATTTCAAACTTCGATTATAAACTTCCCGCCCAAAAGGGAAGTGGGTCCTAGACTATTCATTGAATAACCTTGAATGCCATTTTCTCTTTTAAGAGCAAATTGAAACCGCCACTAGTTTTTTTTTCTTCAGAAAGCCCAATTTGTTATGAAATTTTGATCGTAAATAAGATAAGATAAATTCTGACGCACATTATGTGGCCACCAATTGGCCACAGTTGAAGAACTTCATATTTAGATTTTGGCCATAACATTTCTTACAGAGCTACACTTAACCAACCATTGCTAGTAGGCCTAATTTTATTATTATTGAGAGGTGTTATATGGCCTACTTTTAGTGTGGCCCATTCAGCCTTGTCCCTTGCCTTGCCAACGACCCCATCGATTTTAGGACATTTTTTGTATCATTTCCGAATGAATTTATACCCATTCGAAAAATTCTCCTCGATGACGAACCACAGTGACTAGTTTCCGAATGAATTCCGAAAGGGATAACTTGAAATTCGCCACGACTGTTCTGAAATGTATTTAATTGTGGTTAATTTTTATTTTAGGTGCTTTCTCCAGCCGAACTGTTCAATTCCCGCGAGTACATTGACGTTTGGGGACCCATGTCCTGGCACTTTGAAGTATCTGGAAGCACATTACCGCTGTGAACCTGGTAAGTTCATGAACTCGTTGTAGTAGTTGTTGCTTTCGTCGCTTTATAGCTGTAAACCATTTAAACCGCTGTAATCGAAGACGCAAACGCGCAAGACTCAATGGAGAAGACGTAGTCCGTTTTATAAAAGCGCAACCTCTATGATAGCTGGGACATGTTGAAAGATGTCAGAAGATCGCATTCCGTATAAAATGGGCAAAGCAAGCATCCGGGCCTCGCCGTGCAAAACTGAGATAACTGGAGGGGAGTACCAAAGCCCACCTAGGTAGGGTTTTAGAGCCGGAAGAAGAAATAAGGGGGCAAAATCATATGTTTGTGAAATATAAAATTTCACAGGACATATCGTAAATATCTTTGATCCTCGAAAACGCTGGAAGGATGAGTTGGAAACTGACCTTCACGAGTTGGGAGTCCGTAGATGGTGGAGCGTTGTACAAACCGAGATGACTGGAAGAGTGCTGTCGAGCAGGCCAAAGCTCATCAAGGGCTGTAGAGCCAGAAGAAGAAGAGGAAGAAAAAGAGCATACATGCCACTGAGGCATTACCTGAAAGAATGAATATTCCTCAAAATTTTGATCCGAACCACGTGAGCGTCACTAACTAACTATATACCGTTATAGTGTGCATAACTGTTTTGTTAGCAAAGTTCCATCACATTAATTCATGGTAAAATCGCATCACTAAGGTATAAAAATACCCCTATGATAATATCTAATATGGAATTGCCCTTTACAACTTTAATAGATGGAACTTCAATTAGTTATATAATTTATTAATAGTTATTAAATAAAAAGTATAAACTGACTTAATTCGGGGTGTAGGGGCCAAATCAAAGGTTGTGCCTAAACTGTTAAATAATTTTCCTGGCGTCCAGTTTTTTTTAAGTCGCCAAATTACCCTTTTCGTCTGCATAAGTGTAAAATGTAATCGGTTCACGTTGTAAAAAGCCATTTGCGTATTCCTAATATCTATGGCATGTGCAAGAAATAAATAAATAAATATTGACTTATTGTTCTATTTTTAAGCCAACCTATGGGCTATGAAGCCCTCTCTTACATCCAACTAGGCTTTACATGTCCTCGGAAGCATGGCCAGAAAATGTTGCATATGTGGGACTCGAACCAACAACCTTTCGCTAGAAAGTCAGAGTCTGTACCACTACTCTATGTCCTGAAATATCGTTTAGATTCATTAGAGTAAATTGATTCAAATCGTATGACCGTTGCAAAAATACTGAAGGTAAATAAGGTAGGACTTAAGGGTTGGGTGTTTCAAACCTTAGGGATGTACTTGAGGAGGAGGGTCTAACTTTGTCGAGTTAACTTTGTTATGGCTGACCTCTGAGATATTTATTAATGAAACGACCCTGTTGGGACGGTGTTGAGACGACACCCTTGTTGTTGTAACTTATTAAAACTTGTTATAACGGTATTGGAGAGAAGGTTCCATAAACCGGCATCGGCTTTTAGAAGGCATAATTCCATACAGAGGATGAACGATATGTTGCCTACGAAGAAACGTCGTAGCACGACAACGCAATGAGTGCAGTCGCAATTTACCGACGTCATTTTCATTTTAGGAGTAGGGCTAGCAGAAGATTTCATTAAGAGTGTACAGCCCGTAGGCAATTGGCAGCCCGAAATTTAATACGTTTTAATTTTTTATTTAATTAACTAAGCATGTTATTGAAGATTTGGCTCATCAAAGTTCATGCCTCATATAATAAGTTATTTTTAGTTTTTGAAACTGTAGTTTTTTTATAAAATCGATTATACGTGAAAAGTTATTGTTTATAAAATATTTGCATGTTTCTGAAAAAACAACAATTTCGTAAATTAAAAATATCTTATAATATGATGCATGAAGCAGACTTCTACAACTTTGATGGGCCAAATCTTTAATAACAAGCTTAGTTAATTAAATAAAAAATAAAAAGTATTAAATTTCGTACTCTCTTAAGATTTCTGAAGCAGGCATGCAAACCCATCAGAGTCTACCTCAGAAGATTTCTATCAGCTGGCATGTGTAGGAGAAAACTGTACACTTTCGTGCTGTAGGATTAGCGTCGGCTTCACGCCAGCTTCAGAAATGTACAAGAAATCTTCTTCTGGCCCTATTCCTACTATGAACAAGACGTCGGTAACTCGCCACTGCTAGAATCGCCCGTTCGTACTGGACCTAAGGGTTAAAAAATTCTAATTTCACACGAAACATAAAAAATTGTCACAGCCCTTACAAGAAATGTTCCTCTGTATTTTGATGCACTCTTGGTTGCCGTCACCATATCCCACTGAAGATGATTTGTAACGGATACTCTTAGGATGTCAGGTCAGAAGAACTCAAAAACTGAGGCCAATCGGTGTTACATATGGACACACCGAAATGTAGAGCAATCAATCAATCAAAAGGTGTATTAGAAAATACAAATACACAATACTGTAAGGCCAGATGGCCCATAACAGACTAAAAAATAAATAAATAAATAATTTAAAAACAAAATATTAAGCCCTTGAAAAAAACGAGTACATTAACTTACGTGCTAATAACAGGTCCACAGAAAAAACTCTTTCTAATCCATAATTTGAAATAAAGATTCCACCTCTTTCCGTCCAATCAGCCATTCCCGAATAAATTATATAGGAATTATCTATCAAGGGATATGATTTTTTTATAAATCTGCGCGTGATATTTTCTATGAAATTGCATTGTCTCAAGCAACAGAGAGCGTCCAATTGTCCATCAACCACCCTACTTAAAACCATTTTTTTCAATTTAATGTGCCCTAGATTGTCCAATCATCATATATAGAGTGTATCATGATTGATACGCGGTTGCTACAATAAACCTGAAATGCAACTTTAATGGAATGTCCTCGAAGTATAGCTTTCGCAGCGCACAACATATCGCCAATTTATCATATGAGCCTAACAATTTCATGCGTCCTGCTGTTGTATTAATAATGCAGGAAACTTTAGGCTATTGTCTTGGGTTGATGGCGCATATAAAGCTGTCTATTCATTGAGTTGATTAAGGCATTGTCTCCATGTCGTTAGCTGTTATCATTAGAAGGGGATCAATCCTATATTACGCTCGCCGGTGACTTACTTTATTTGCCTGATTGATGCAAATTAATATATAGTTTGAATGCCTGAATAACTTTTGTTATGCCTAGGTAGTTATTACGATTTTGGTCGAGTGTTAAAAACCCCAGTGCAAACGTAGAATTGTCTTTGAGGGGGGGGAGGGGGTTTAAGTTTAAGAAAAAATTAGAGGGGAAAACTCTTGTAAAAAACTAAATTTCACATGAAATATCGATTGTCAAAAAGATAAATAAAATAAAATAAAGACTTTCTGTTCTATTACTAAGCGCAACCTAGTGGAGTTAGGGCTATAAAGCCCTCTCTTACACATAACTAGGCAGACCCGGGACCACCTGTTTACATGCTCTGCGAAGATAATGAAGCAAGTGTTGGACTCGAACCAACAACCTATCCGGTAGAAGTCGGAGTCCGTGTCACTACACTACGTGTCATGACATCATATCACATGCCCTAGAAGATATGCTCCTCTGTAGTTTGATATATGAAATGGCCCTTTATCTAACACCGATCAGGGCATATAGAGTAGTGGTACCGACTCAGACTTTCACCCGAAAGGTTGTTGGTTCGAGTCCCACACTTGCTGCATGTAAAGCAGGCGGTCCCGGGCTTTCCTAGTTGAGCGTATGAGAGGGCTTGTTAGCCCTAACTCCGCTAGGTTGGCTCAGTAATAGAACAAAAGGCAATATTTATTTATTTATTAGCCACAATTATTTAACTTCGATTATTTAAGAAAATAAGCGGACTGTGAAGGTGTTGGGAGAGAGGAGTTAAGAAACTATGGCCAATTTTTGGTGTTAGTGGCGCGACAACATAGAATATATATATATAAGAGGAGTATTTCTTCTAAGGGATGTGACATGTAAACATGTTGGGTGTCTCTGCTATCGATATTTCGTTTGTAATTTAATTTTGGTCTGAATGCACTGAAAAAAATGTAAATTCGGGGTAGACGAGTGCTCCTAATAGCTGTAGTAATTGTCAGTACTGTAGAATACAGTATCAATTGGGACCGGAGCCCATTTGGATTATCACATACGCTGTAGGTGAGCTTTAGAATAATGGCGCTTATTCCGGGCTACTTATTTTTGAGAAATGCAATAATTGCTACACTTAAAAAGCATCTAAACCAGTAAACTTAAAGAATATATAAACTTTAATTAAAAACGCGCACCGCTAAACACACCATCACATTATCACTAACCTATACCGTAACCTAACCCAACTAACATCCAACTAAATAAGTTCCTTAACGATTCCCTGTAAGTAAGCCACACACGGCACTGCCTGTGGCTAAAGAAATAACAACAATATTGTAAAATTACGATAAATATATTATATTATTATTATTATTACTTATTTCCTGCAATGCAGATCAACAAAAATACATAAAAATACAAACAATAAAAAACACCGTGGCACGACAAGCCAAGGAGAATTTCGCCCTCTCTTGGATGTCGTAGTCAGGCACATACAGAACAGCCGAGTTTTTCCCCTGTACCTGAATAGGGCTTTATACTTCTAAGAGGGAATTATACGTTGTTACTGATTGTGTTGATTTGATGTAATATATTGTAATACAAACTGATTTGCCAATGTATTGGTTTCTGCAAATTAAAGTATCGTCGCTGATACTGCAAAATGTCGTGTTTCCCAAAATTCAATTTACAGATTAACGCACCATAGCGACCAAAAGAACCGGTCCGAGTTTACTCGAACATGCTTTCCAAATTATCAATTCGTAGATAGAGAAAATGAGTACTTTCATGGTAAATAATATTCCTATAGTTAAATTTCGGACATCTCGGGGGGGGGGGGGGTGTTCATCTGACGTCACTGGAGGTGAATTAAATTCTAGATTGGTCAGAGGTCAGACATTACATTACATTACCACACAGCAATAATGGCTGGACACGCAATGCATTTGAGCGTGAATTTGCATTTTTTCAAAAACATTTTTTTTTTGCACAAACCAAATAGTTTTTTGGGAAAGCAAACTGTCCGGTTTCGTTACTCAATTTAACAGCTAAAACATGCCTGAAGGTAGAAATCATCGATAGAAAGGTTTCACAGGAAAATTATTTATTAGTCTTTTTTCATTAAAAATTAGTTATTTTTATTTTTTTACCCCCAGAAGCAAACTATCAAGGGGCAAGTGACCCCCATTTTCTTAACATTAATAACGACTACAATATATCTGAATTTAAATGAAATCGTGGAGCCGTTTTTGAGAAATAATTTTGTTAGACGTTTTTTTGGAGTTTTTTGAAAATAAACCCCCTCCCCAATTGAGTTAGCCAAAAATAAAAAAAATCGTCTTGAGGTATTATTTTTGTGAGTCTACATGGTAAATTTCATTACAATCGGCCGAGTAGTTTCCCCGGAAATAGATGAACAGACAGACATTTCGTAAAAATCACATTTTTGGGTTCCTGGGGCCTCAAAACGTGTAAATCCGTTGAAATCTCGGAATCAAAAATTTGGACCATCACAAAGCTTTCCTTATACTAAGTATAAATTGGAAAGCAATAAATGAATATACCTTGAAGCAAACGGTCGGTTGTGAACAGCAATTAGGAAGGAAGCAATAAATAAATGGAAATAATAAATAAAGAAGACAAAATTAAGACAGTTTTTTTTTTTGCTCCTGAAAAGTAAGCTTTTTTCACTTGCGGCATTTTGCAGTATCGGCGACGATATGTGGAATTATATCTTATCTACCGGTGGAAGTAAAGTAGGCCTACCCATTAGGGTTTGGTGGATCCAGGCCAGGCGGAGAAATTTTTCCAACAATAAAAAATTACATGTATAAGAGACGCATTCTCACGTACGCACGTTCATAACTCTCTCGCTCTTAACTTCCCCAATATATTCTTTAGTGTATTCTGCTTTCGTCCGGTTGAGAAATCCAAATAAATTGGTCCTGTGCCGTGGAATTTCTATTTTATTCGTAGTTCTATTATTGAAACTGTTATGATTTGTCAAATAAGTAAATTGCTTGACTGTTAAGTACCAATCGTATACAGGTAATACAATGTACTACTCTGAATAAACTTGCTGGAGCCCAGTCGATAAGGAACTGGGTGGCAAATAGTCCGGGCAGATTCCTGAATCCTGATGTAGAAGGGGAAAAAATTCCTCCGGTTCTCGGTTAATAAAATAGTAAATACCTTACCTTCCACGTTAGCGGAAAAATGCAACTGCCGGACGTGTTGCTGTTTTCGTACCCATAACGCGCGGCATTTCTAAATAATCCTCCTACAAACGTAGCTGCGGCAGGTCCACAAGTACTGACATCACTTTTTAAATTAGCACATTACCCGCAGGTTTTGTAGACTCGTATCTGTACTTGGTTAAGTTATGCTTGCAACTGTTTCATAAAATTAATGGTAAGCTTGTCTCAGCTTCTCCATTATCGCTTGTTGTCGGTATAGGTTGACATCGAGAACGTATACCAGTTGGCCAATGGCACAAATTCATACGGAAACAATACTAATACAAAATAATACAAATAATCTCCGAAATCCGTTGGCATTGGACAATGGACCTAGTAGGCCTGGGTCTATAAAAAGTCCTTTAAAAAAAAATTACCTCTACCCGCAGGGTCGTTATAGTTCAGTGGTGCTCCATTTTGTGTGTAGTTTGGCAAACTTCTACCAGGAGCGCATTTGGCAAAGAGATTACCCAAGGTCTAAAACAGTATACCTTAGCTTGTTTCGAAACATTGTTTTACTGTGGACGAGTGGGTTCCAGTAATGGAGGGTTTATGGTTTCTGAATACGCCTCCGGGATCGAAAAGTCCGGTCAGCTGGTTTTTTTTGGTTACGGTCTTCGGTCTGGTACAAATTTCTTCGTTTGGCTAGGTACCCAAGAGGGGTGCAAAAATTTTGAGAAGAAAATTAGTGAATTAATATTTAAATACGGTACAATATGAAGGTAAATAGGCACTAGACTCAGGCTAGTAATAATTATTATTCTTGAACATTTTCCTTTGTGTCTGCGCCGCAAAAGTATATCTACTGGGAAGGTTGGGGAAATTTTCCATCTTGGCCCCCTCCTAAAAAATATTTTAGGGTTGGGCCAGACAGTTTGACTGGAAATTCGAACCGGACCTGACCAACTCATCACTGGTTGATTCTTTCAGAGATTGCTTACGGTTTGACCACAGTTGACATCACTTATAATGTGTAGACGGGTTTTTTCCTTGTATAAAAGGTTAATCGCATTACCAACATTAAATGAATGTATCCGATTGACCTCTTCAGTCACCTCTGTGGGTTAGTCCCCGTGTTGAGTTAGGACGCGTCTGCGATCGAATGGCGTGTAGAGACTCGCAGAAGCACAAGCACGGTGCCACTTTGCTATCGAAGTTGATATTTTTTTTTTTTTTTAGTAATTTCTAATTATGAAATATCTTTAATTTTTTACAGCTACGACAACCACCACGACATCTCGGCCCAGTCCACCGTGGTTGATCACGTCACAGCCTAGCGTATGGAGCACTGCCAAGCTACCCACTCTACGACCCCCTCACAGAGCCTTCAACGAAGGCTCGGGGTCCACGACGCCCTCCTCCACGAGCCGACTCCCTGTCTCCGAAGAGTCTCCTGCCCCTCCCCCTCCTCCCTCCGTGGCTGTGAACAACAAGGAGCAGTCTCAGCTGCCAACTTCGTCGTGGAAGCCCAGTGTGCCGGCATCGACGTTTACACCACCTCCTGGTAGGTTTTTCTTTCTTCGTCATCTACCTTTAGTCCTCCATGAAAGCTATAGTAACGACATCTGAAGCTAAGCTTGAGGATTTGAACTAACGTTCTCCCGATTGGAATGCAAGCTCTCTAACCACTCGACCACGGCCCAAATTATACTTTCTTCATAGCTTTAGAAACTATTGTTTCGCTATTAACGACTTTATTGAGGAATGCAGGGCATAGCATAGCACTGTAGTATTAATTTGTAACTTGTCAATTATGCCTTGTAATTTCTATTTTTTGCGTTATTTTATTTTTTTTGATACGTATCATGTGATATGTTAGCCTATAGTAATTCTCGTTTTGTCCCCGTATCGTAGTTAGTAGCTATTCAATGACAGCTCCATGTACTACTGTGGCGGAAACCGGAATCCGAACGAAGTGGCCATGTTTTTCTTACTCCTTTCTTACTACTAATCAACTATTATGGTAGCAAGTCTGCGTGTGCTGAGGTGCTCTTAGCTGCACTGCTGACAATAAGTAGTGTGCTTTCACAAACTACGGTCAATGGCTGTGTATTATTTTCAAAGTATAATTTCGTGAGCTTTGGAAAGTTCTTCATCTCTTTCTTCGTGCCAGAAACTGTCTTACTCCATTACAAACAATAAGGTTACCTTGGGATCATCTACGAGATATATTCGTTGAAACTGAAGTTGTGGGTATAAACAGACGAATAGGATTGAGTCTACACAGTTGATCGCTATAACTACAAGATAATTCTTGCCTCTGCAAAGATTAGAAGACTAAGGGCGGCTAAGGGAGGTAAACCTGTGATTACTGAAATCCTCATGATAGTGCACTCCGTCCATTGGTTTTGTTTGTTTATGTTTTATAATTTTCCAATGGATCCATGGAACAATAGGTTCAACGAAAAATATGACATGTTAGACAAATATTACCCCAGGGCTCGTACCGAATTTCTATTTAATAATTGCTTTAATGAATTGAACTTTTAATTTACACAGGGGGAACAGGTTTGTCTGAGACTGCAGCTACAGTTTTATCAACCACTCCAGCGTGGAAGCCTATGGGTGAAGAAGTTCAAAAACTTTGCAAGCCCATGTTCACTCGGAATCTCAACTGGAACTGGACCAGACCTGGCGGAGTGAGTAATTTTATTCCATTTGCGGATCGGTGGGTGATGTCCAATGCCGACGTACCTGTGTTTCTTTGTAAATGTTTATACACAATTACATTAATTAGATTTTATTCGTTTTGTCTAGGTGACTCCGATCACCTACATGTTGAATGCATTCTTTCCTATACTCCACAGGTTTTTCAATTTCAGAATGGTTCCTAAGCTCCTCTCTTTCGGCCTCGTATTGTCTCAACGCTGGCAGTTTTCATTTGTAGAATGATGATTTCTGTATCTATAATAGATTCTAGAGTACTGCTTCATATTTGTATTTTAATATCAATCTTCAATCCATATCCTCATCAATATGGCTTATGTTGCCAGAGCTAGAAGTAGGACCCAGACCCAGTTAAAAATTGGCCAGAACAAGCTTATACTATTCTACTGGCAACTGATTGGTTTCTTGGAATTTTCCAATAATTACTTTCACACTTTCGTGATTCTAAGACACGTACTCAGTTTTAACGCCATTTTCTCTGCCAATCATCTCATTAACAAATACGGTAGATCCAACTATCTGAATCGCTTTCCGGTAAACAAAATTTAACCGGAAAACGGGAGACGCTTTTTTTCATCGAGTCGTTGAATTAACCCCGACGTTCTTTCATGTATAATACAGCGTTGAGAATAAGCTCATTTTCGTCAATATTTTTCCCTTTTTAGAGAACTCCAATGATCCGAATATTTGACTATCTGAATGGGTTGCGGTCGCAATTGATTCAGATAGTTGGAGCTCAATGGTATGTAAACAAGTAGTTCTGCAAAATAAATTGTATTTCTTAATTTCAGGCTCAGTATCAGCCGTGCCCAGGTGGAGCTAACGGGTTTGCCAGCTGGCGATGTGTCGACGCGCCTTCTGGTGAAGCGGCCTGGCAGTCTGACAGTCCGGATTTGAGCGAATGTCGCTCTGTCTGGTTAACGAGCTTGGATAGCCGTATAGATGAAGGAGACTCCATTATAAACATTGCGAATGATCTAGCCCAGGTGGGTTTGTAAATCAATAACTCCAGAAGGAAAGCCTGAATTGGATACGCAGATGTTGTCTACAGTTATTCTTAGCTCTCGTAAAAGTTCGTTGATGCCCTAAGCCTTAGCCACTCTTCATAGATTATTCAGATAGTCAGGGATAGTCAGGCCTTCCACTTTTACCGCTAGGAATTACGTGTGTTATTCTTGTATATTAACGCATATACTGTAAGAAGATAGTAAACTGTCACTGTCCAGTACCCACTCTCGTCTCTGACCGTTCAGATGGGCACCCGTACGTAATCCTTTTCTCAAATTAAGAATACATGTAGTAAGAAAATAAAAAATACTAAAAAAATAAAAAAAATTAATAATTTTTAAACTACACAGTAACGTTCAAGTAGGTGCAGAGAAATTTGACACATAATTCACATAATTATACTGTCGTCATTCTGAGGTTGCATCTGACTTTGCTATTCTTCAGGTTAAAATGGGAACCGCTCAATCATTTGAAATTTCGATATTCCAGGTAACGAGTAGTAACAGCTTGTACGGTGGGGACATGATGACGACTAATTCCATAATTAAGAAAATGACAGACCGGATGGCGAAGAACATACAAACATTTCCAGACCCGAGGCAGCGCGAAACTATTGTCGATGAACTTCTGCAATATGTTGTGAAAACAACGTCGAACCTCATCGATGATGTGCAAATGGCTAGTTGGCGCGATCTCAGTCACTCGGAGCAGATGAGGGTGGCCACTGCTCTTCTGATCGGGCTCGAAGAAAACGCTTTTTTATTGGCTGATACCGTAATTCGGGAGAAAACTTTAGTACACAGCGTTAAAAATATAGGTAAGCTCTTCAACATCATCATTTAGAATGAGTATGATTTGCACCGATGTGATAGGAGAGCCTCCTCTACTCCTTCCTGCCTTACTCGCCAGAGATCGTCCTCAATTTGGCTCTCTATGTCTTCCTTGGTCTCCCTCGCCTTTGTTTACCCTCTATTTCCTCTTCCAACGACTCATTCGCGCATCGGTTGTTTTCCCATTCTCTTTACGTGAGCGAGCCATTGCAGTCTCCTTCTTGCTGTCCTCTCCACCATGCGTTCCGCAACACCGAACTCTCTTCTCAGTTCTCATCACTTCATTCCTGGTTGGCTGTAAGCTCTCACCATTGATAATTAAAGGGACAACAGGTGAGGTAAAACCGTGAAAAATATTAAGTATCCCAATTTATCAATAGTAGAGCCATCATTATGGCACTATTAGAAAGACGCAGTACATCTCCTTTTGCCGTAAATTTATGTAGTGTCATTTTATTTCATAAATTTAGGTTAGTTAAATTAATAAAAATACGGCCAATCAGAAATAACTCCCAACCAGTTATAGACTTTGCTAGGAGCTTAGCAAACGCATCTCCATTGTTATGATCATGGGCTAATGCGTCCTTCAAGTATTCTCTAATGTCACAGGGCGCATATAAGAATCCTCTCTAACAGTTTGTGCACTCATTAAAATTCTTCTGCTTGCAGTGCTCTCCGTCCGTGTGATTCGTGTGCATAATTTGGAGTCGAAATCATTCCCTGATACAGCAGAACGAGATGTGGTTGCCGACTCCCTGGAAGTACCGAGAGACGCCATGTTGGATAACAGTGAAGGTGGCTTCGTCCGCATTGTTTTCATTGCTTTTCAACGTCTACAACATATTCTCCTACCAGTCGATGATGACAACGGCCAGAGCCGTCGAAACACAACTCGTGTAGTCAATTCAAATGTGATTGCTGCTTCGCTTGGCAAAGGCCGGCACATACAACTGAAACAGTGGGTTAGAATTACGTTGAAACATATACGGACTGAAAATGTTAGCAACCCCACCTGTGTTTTTTGGGACTACACTACCAGGTATGTGTAGGCTATGCAAGGTGGCTGAGGATGGTTCTATGAAGTAGAGCATTAGTGAATAAGTTGAGCTTTGTGAGGGTCAATTGCATTTGAAACAGTATATCTTATATTCACTTGATTGGCTTAGCCCCAAAAAAGGTTTCACTATGGTTTGTTGGTGTTTCTGCTCCTTATGCTGGGAAAAATGGGCCCAACAAGGTATTTATTTTTATTAAATCCCCCACTAGGCTAAATTATGGAGTGTTTAAAAAAAAATGAAATCCCCTAAAACATATAATTTTAACAATTAATGCATGCTAACTACATCGCTGAAGTTTTGTTGTATTACTGGAAGTTAATATTGCCTAGATCCATAATATGGTACATATATATATATATATATATATATATATATATATATATATGTAAATTATAAATTAATATTTATAATTATTCATTATGCTCAGTTAATTCTATTATTCCATTATTATTGTTATGATTTAGAAAACGTTGTTATGCCTAAAGAGTTGTTGAAAATGACTGTTATTCAATTCTCTTATAGGTATGTAAGACCTCTTTCTTCTTTTATATTTTAATGGTCTATAATGTATTGTAATTGTATTTTTGTAACAATATAATATATCTCTTATAGATTGAATCGTGTAACGTCATACTGATTTATTACATATATATATATATATAGTATATTAATAGCTATATTTAACGGGCGCCATTTATTTGACGTACATTTACCAATCTTAAGTGTTAATAAAATTGTGGCAGTTATTGACTGGCTTTAATAGCATCAAGTGTCACTCTTATATTTTTTTGTATGCTTATTTGTATAATATTCCTCTGTTTTTTTCAGTGGGTGGTCTGACGAGGACTGCGTTGTAGACAAGACAAACCGAACTCACACAGAATGCAAATGTACCCATCTCACCAACTTTGCAGTCCTTATGGATGTTCATTCAACGTATCTGGAACCAGAGCACCAGATAGCTCTCCAGATCATAACCTATATAGGTTGTATTATCAGCATCGTGTGTCTCATTTTAGCTGTGATTACTTTTCATTTCTTCCGAGGACTCAAGGTAAATTGTTATGATAACCGTAATAAAACAAATAAGACCAGATAGCAGCAGCAGAAATTTGCAGTCATTTTAGTAACATTGCAAAAACACTTAAATATATACATATTACGGAGCATTTGTTTTATTTGTCAGCCAGCGGCTTGATGCATGACAGTTAACTGAAGCACATCGCTTCAAGCCAAACCGTAAGAATGAAGAGTGCTAGCTTTTACTCACTGTGAAAGGGATGAGTCATAGCGCATATGAAGCTGTACCTTGCTTTTTGCCGTGACTATATTTTATTTTTATGACTTGAATAGCTTGACCTTGTGTTATCCTATTGAGGCCACATCGATTTTTTTATTGGTATTGTCTCCACTTGAATTTTGGTGTGGGAAATTGGTACTAGTCCTTGATGTCAGCCCAAGCTGGCTACAAGCGACAGTGGGCAAGCTAAGACATGCTTATCATAAACACATAAAAACAAGCGTGAGTCCGACTTGAACAATTGAAAAGAGCGACGTGAATGAGTCTGCGGTAACTGTAAAAGATATAATTTAAAATTTATTGTAGCTTTACATTCATTATTTTGTTTGCAGTCTGATCGGAATACTATCCACAAAAACCTCTGCGTGTGTCTCCTTATAGCAGAAGTTATATTCTTGGTAGGAATTAGCCAGACCGATAATCCGATTATGTGCGGGGTCGTGGCAGGCCTTCTTCATTTTGTATTTCTCTGCGCATTTGCATGGATGTTTTTGGAAGGTAAATTTGTAATGTATTTTCATAATGACATTATTAGGACTCTATTATAAAACGTCTGAAGCCCTACGTTTCCCAATCTTTCATAGGGACATCCGATAATTTTATTTTAAGGATAAACGTGACACGATGTCGGGGCTGACCGACAACTGGGCTTAATACTTGATAGGTCCAAGCACAAGGTTACGAATTTTATTTCAAATAAACTTGTTCGAAATTAAATGAATTTCAATTTGTTTATTTTGTGGTTAATGTGTTTTGATCTGAAACATACACTTTAGGACTGACTAATGTTTCAAAAGAACTTGCTAAAATTATTTCAAATTGGGCATCCTCGTAACACTAAGTACAGCAAAAGTGCAGCGGAAATACGCATCTACGTGTGTGCTTGCCTGCTACCATACGTCACGTGCGTTCATCCTTCAAGTGAAATTAACAAACGTACCGCGAAGAGAGACAAATTATTTTGGACATGATACCAGTTAAATTGCAACAAAATATATCAGCAGTAATGGGAAGTTTTTCACAAAGTTCTTAAAGAACAGGCCCCGACGTAGTCTAGTTGGTGGAGAAACGGAAGGTCAAGGCTTGATGCTAGACAGTAGTTGAACCATACCTTCCCCACTTCCCCGGTACGGAAAAAAACGCAGGTGATGGGTTCAGGGGGATGTTTTTGTCCAGAACATCCCAAGAGAAATAGTCGTAATAAAAAGGAAACAACGGATGTCCTCAACCTAAACCCACCATGTCGTGTCATGGCTTTCTTGAAAAACAATGCTTAACAATGTTTTGCTATTTTGTTCAGGTTTCCAATTGTACGTGATGTTGATTGAGGTATTCGAGGCAGAGAAGTCGCGTATGCGGTGGTACTATTTGTTCGCATACGGTACTCCCCTTGTCATCGTGTGCGTGTCTTGTGTCGTTGACCCTCTTAGCTACGGCACTGAACGTTACTGTTGGCTGCGAGCCGATAATTTCTTCATATTTAGCTTTGTTGGGCCAGTCATTGCTGTGATACTCGTGAGTATTCTTTTTTATCATTTGAACTCATTAGCACGGTGACATTAGAGAAAGGAAGATAAGAAAACTTTGACGAAACGAGAATCGAATCCGTGTTTTCACCTTGCCGGGCTGTTATGCTAACCACTACACCAAATCCTTCCTACAAGTCTTCATATCATAAATAAAATAAATAAATATCGATTTTTTGTTGTTGTTCTATTACTAAGCCAACCTAGTGGAGTTAGGGCTATAAGCCCTCTCTTACACTCAACTAGGAAAGCCCGGGACCGCCTGCTTTACATGCCTCCGAAGCATGGTCAGAAAATATAGCAAGTGTGGGACACGAACCAACAACCTTTCAGGTGAAAGTTCGAGTCCGTTCCACTACTCTACATGTCCTGACTTCATCATACGGCGGTTGAATCGCATAAGTGACAAATACGCAGGTTTTTATCTATATCCCATACCAACCCTGTCAAACAACACTTATAGATACTGCGATATGGTATGTTATCATATAACGACCGTAGTACATGAGTACCTTTTTTTATCTTGTGTAGATGGAGTCTGCTGTTAGTGTTAGCAATTGCTATTTGTTATTGTAATTGAAATGAACTATTCGTTTTCTTTTAGGCAAATCTAGTCTTCTTAAGTATGGCCATCCACATGATGTGTAGACACTCTGCGACAAGTGTCTCAATGAAGAGCAAAGAGCACTCACGTCTTGCTAGTGCCAGGTAAATGCGGCAATTTGTTAGTAATATATGGTGTTGTCCTGTCTTGTGAAATATTTATAATTTTTTTTTCTAAAATTGGTAAAGTTATTTCGGGAAATACCCAATTGAATAGGCAAGCTGAATAATGACAGTTTTAAGTTTGATTAGCCGAACTTTAACTCTTTCAGTACCTCATGTCTATTCCATGTATACATTTTTAGGGTGTTTTATTACATCTCAAACGATACTTTTGGCTGTGTGAAGTACCCCTTAAGCAAAGAGTGAAAGGAGACTTTTAATTCAGTATGTAATGATTGGTTACTGGGAATATAGCCTTTGCTAGTCGCGCATTTCGAACTTTATTTATTTCCTAACTAAGTAACACATTGTTTGTTTGTTTATGCATGAAGTGGGAAAGAGGAAAATGTCGTACATCGGAAACTGCAGTTGCATCTGTAAGCTATTTGTTGCTTAAAATACCCTTGGTTCAGTATTCGTAGACATTGATTGCTGTAGCTTTCTCGCTGCCTTAATTGCTTAGCTATACCTGCTATTTTTAAGACTGAACCAGCTTTAGGATTTCATACTTCTCATTTACTCACACAAATATTCAACACTGCAGTTTGTTTCGGTTTGAAATACGTAGTGATAATTTTTCTCTCCGTCGGCGGCCTTACCTTAAAGCTCACTTTGTATTACTCTTTGAACTTGGTGAAGAAGTTATGCTGACGCGGTATTAATTAATTAGATGCTATGCGTAGGCTAAGTAAGTGACTTTTTATTTTATTTTAACTCCCTCATAATGCGAAAATAACTGGAATATGAACAATTGCAAATATCGTCCTTTGTTTGCCATAAATATAACCTCATTTTTATGATTTCCTGTTTAATAATAATAATACTTTGCTTTGGTTTATTATTTTTGTAGTTTTTGGAGTGGTATGTTTTTCGATTTAGCATGTGTATTTCAGAACTAAGTTGTGACTGAGAGTTTAATAATATGCGGAATTCTTAAAAATATGATATATTCTTTCGTATATTGACCTAAGAATTTATCAATTACAACCATCGGAGGCAACACACCTACCTATACTTGTTTTTTGTGGCAATACTTCAATTCATTACGACAAAATAGACAGTAGCCCCTTTCCTTTAGTTGAAGTAATAGGAATGTCGTTGCTTCTCGTTTTATTTAACGCACAGCATGAGCTGACCTACGGTTAGACAAGAGCATCCATGTGTCTTCTTTCTAATCGATCTCAAAAGCATACTATTCTCTTCTTATGTCAAATCGGAAAATAGTAATTTTTACGACAATTCACGCTCAGGGTTGATTGTCGATTATTCCCACTAGTCCCACTTTGCCATTTGGACGTCTTTCCACTATTTCTGCTACTGAAAATAATTGTAATTTACCTTTTGATATATATATATATATAACACAATTGTATCTTTTCAGGGCGTGGCTGCGGGGAGCAATAGTTCTTGTATTTTTACTAGGGCTGACATGGACCTTTGGACTGCTGTATTTAAATGAGGAAAGCGTAATAATGGCTTATGTCTTCTCTATTCTCAATAGCCTTCAAGGTTTATTTATCTTCCTTTTCCACTGTCTTCAAAATGAGAAGGTATGTACCAAGTTAATTTGTTTGATGGGTACTGCCTTAGTCAGTCCGTGGTTAATTGTAAAACGAAACGAACGAAATTTTTTCATAGGTTCTTAGTTGAAACCTCTACTTTTCAGCTTGCAAGAAGTGCTGGTTGTAAGACTCTCGGTAGGATTACTCTTAGGAGGGCTTGTAAAGCTAGCGGCACTTTTAATCTATGTACTAATTATTAAATTATGTACTATAATTGTAGGTGCGTAAAGAATACAGGAAATGGAATTCATGGCTTCCAAAGTGCATCAAGTGCCGATCATATGATGGAACATCCTCGCGAGAAGGGAAAGATGGCCGGACGAGCACGACTGGAAACAGCAATACCCATTATGGGGCAAGAGAGATGCAGCCTGATGTTCCTAATGGAAACAACGTGGGTACCGAAGTTTTGGCGAGTAATTTTGCTCCCAGACGCGCACCTCCCCTCTCTATCCAAGGTATCCCCCCTCATGAAGGTTTTTTTCGGTTAATGGTGAATGAGGGGGAGATGACGATTATATTAAAATGCAATTGATCCGGGGAGCCGAAGCTATTTAAACATTCTGGTCGAGTTTATGACTAACCCACCAACAATCGTGAACATAATTTTACAAACATCATGCTTCCATTTCTGCAGCATTTTAAAGTTTGCTATTTCTGCTATTTTTATTTTTATTTTTTATTAATACTTTGGAAGATAAATCATGATATAAACATTTTAATTTAAAATAAATCCCGCTGACTACTTAAAAATTATTGACTATATCCATATGATACTATTATCTACTATACACCCGAAGCTCAGCAGTATTCCTTTTTTGATCTAACCCCTTGAAGACCATAATATGAAAGATTGGCCTTTGCGCATATTCCATTTACCACTACCATTTCGTTTTGAGCCTTCCTGTTGGCTATATCATGCCCATTAGCGCCGTTCGGCGATAATTTCAAAAATAGCAAAAAATTGTTCCATGATTTTTTAAAGCAACACACTCAATCAGCAATTTTGGTGGCACGGTTCCTCGATCAATTTTTTCAACGTAAGCTTTCCAATTCCCATCAATTGTACCAAACCCACTAACTTCGAAATTGATTGTCATAAATCCTACTAACTTAGTATTCATTTGTAATTTTCTTAACTATCTTTCGCTTCACTAATTGAAAATAAACATTTTGTCCCAAACTATGTCAGATGAAAGCGTACTGTTATTTGTTTATTCATTTATTTGCTTCCTGTAAGAAATAAGATCCATTGTTAAATTTATATTTGCTTTTATCCATTGCATAGTAAAACGTCAGGAAGGACTTGAGACGTTTATGTTGTCACCTCAAAAAATGGATGAGCGTTAAAATATCCTTTTACTTTTGTAACCTGTAGTAGCCTTATTATTGTAAATACTAATGGAGAGGGTTGGTGCGTGGTAAATAACGCTTTGTTGTAAATTTAAGTTAACTAGGTCGTGGCTTTGCCATTTCTGTGTTTGCAGGAAGCTTCACGCAACTTGCTCACTGCATTTGTTGTAGTTCCACGGACTCAGATAAGCATAATGCTTTCTACCTTAATATCATGTGCAGCCTCCCAAAATAGAACTGAGCATTTCCTCTTAATCATCGTTTTTTATTCACTGTTTATATTGGTTTAAGAGTGATAAACTTATCTCATAGACTTCATAGGTTTCATGGTTCATGACTTCGTTAATTGCTTCCGAAAATTTATGTTTGGCGAATTTTATTGTGAGAAGCTTCTCATATGGCAAAACTCTACCTGGATGGTAGTAATGGTGCGATATTTTGACAAGCTTGCAGGGGAAGACATCGTTATTTTATTTTTTATTACCATTATTATTGCCACCCATCGCTTACAACTCGAGTAGACTGTTGATTAACTATTGGCTAATAACCATTCTAATATTACTCAAGGAAAATGTAGTTAGTGTTGTTCTTAACGAACACAAACCATTCTAGAGTCAACTCTGACCATGAAATTGTCTACGTCTAAAATGATCTGAATTTCCGACAAAATATCACTGTTCGTAGAGAAGTATCTTGAATTTACCATTACTAACAAAACATCAGTTTTTTAAGCCCGTGCGTGCACTGTTAGATTTTTGGGAATTGCATTAAAGTGAAAGTTTTTTACTTCAGTTCTTTCTTACTGTAAGAACTGCTGTAGAGGTAATTCGATGCACAAGGTGCTCAAGATTCTAAGCGATTACGATGTTTCTCTTCACCGTTGTTACTGCATAGGCTTAACCATATTTTTATATACTACGGTATATCATCTATTGAAATTAAAAAAAAAAAAAAAAATCATAAATCCTAGGCAATGCCATATTTATTGTGTTGAGAACTGCAAGTCCTTACATATTTTTTATTTATTTACAGAAAACATACTGTAAACCGGGAGGCCGCGACGAGCGGGATCAGGGAGAGAGCAGCAGTGGAATGGAGGTTCAGTTTCAAATGGGAGCAAGTAGTCGGTATGGTAGCCACCATAACTACGACGCCAGTGCGCATGCCCAATACGACGTGGCTGGGCGTGACGTAACACTTACAAATCTACACGGGATCCCTGTTGCAATGGTTCCAAGCTATGTTGAACGATCGGCTACCATGGGAGATGTTCGCCGGCAGGCTTACCGGCATGGCACCGAGCGTGTCCTCGTCTGTGAACTGGAGCGGCAAAATGGCGCACGTGCTGCTACCCTTCATGTTGCGAAGCGAAGAAGAGACCGGTATCCGTCTGATCCAAGAAGGGTGAGTTCTTATGGCTAAATGTAAAAATAGTTTACTATAATTTGAAGGGGTTTTTATAGGCTAGGCTTATGGCCCATTATACTTATGCCCTGCCAAAGACCCCATTGCTTTTTTTGAACATAACTGGTATTTTTTCCACATGAATTGTTTTGCTGTTACAATGGGAAAACTGAGACATGCTTATCATTGACATTGTGTATTAACGAAGTTCATGAACTAATAAAAATCGATTTTGTTATGTTTAATACATTTAGGCTACAGGTCGAACTGTTAGCTCTGTATGGACCTAGCAACTTAACTGAACGATTGATTTAATTTGCACTGAATGTGAATTTAACATGACCACGATTCGGATAACCATTAAGCTCATAACTCATAACTTTTATAGCTTCTTCTGGGGCTGGGAATGTGAACGAGATAATATTGGAAGGCAATGTGCTACTCTAATACCGTTCTTTTTACATTTCAAGCCCCAGAGTGGGTTGGGAGTAGTCGCCATGCAGACCCACTGGTATGTGAATTAGGTGTAAGGGGCATTGTCCTGTTGTAATATTTATCCAAATAACTAAAATATAAGTCACAACAAGAAGATGCACCAAACCAGCAGCTCCATGGCTCACTCAGCCTAATCGTGAAATCATGAAAAAACGCGATGGAGCCCAAATGGCTTTACAAAACTTTCCAACATTGAAAATCAACAGAAGGTACAGGCAATTTAGAAATAGTGTGAAGATGCTAATGCGAGATGAAAAATTATAGCATTTTGCATCTTTTGCAAACACTCTGAATTTCAAACAGATCTGATACGAACTTAGAAGATTTGGCCTCGGAAAGCCTAACCAAAATGAAGGCAGCCCTGCTAACTTTAAGCAGGTAACCACTGCAGAAGTCGAGGAGGCTATGACACTCGTGGGGACGATCTCCTTCTAAACCATCTCTCTCCTTCCGAATCTTCCACTCTTCATTTCTCATCTCTTCCACTACGCGATGGAACTCTATGCACTCCGAAATTTGTGTTTCTCCCTCTATCATTGTATTCAAAACCAAATAGTTTCTCCTTAGTCAGCAAACCACTGTTACCAGTTGGTCTAGGCATGGCTGTTGTGAATGTGTGAGAAATTGAATGTGTATGGCAGCGGATTTGAATTTGTGAGACTGACTTATGAATAGAAGGTGTGATTGATATTCGGTATGTATGTAGTTTTTATATATAAATATTGAATTGAATTGAAAACGACTTTATTGAATAAAAACAAAACAAAAGGCGAACAATAAGACTATAAAGTCTTCTTTTCATGCTAACCTTAAAAACAAACATATTGTATTAATATATAGATGCTTAAAATTAAATAGAGAAGAAACAAGAGCAGAAGAGGGGGGGGTGATCCATTGTCGTCACCATTATAAGACCGGAGAGAGTCTCAAGCGTTATCTAAGATATATTGTTTAATAATTTTCTTAAAGCTACTGAGTGAACTAGCTGCCCTAACCTCCAATGATAGGCGGCTCCAGTGGCGAATAGCGTATATTACTGTAGATTGCCCGTGTCTTGTGGTCTTATGTAGCGGTATTTCGTATGTTGTGCCATTGCCCTGTGACTCTAATTTTGTATATTTTTGTATGATGTAGGAAGGTGCGCTTGAGTGGGTTACTTTACACATTAGCATCAGTGCGTGGTATTGTGTTTTTTGGTCGGTGGTTAGGAAATTTAGTACTTTGTACTGTGGGCTGATATTATCGCGGCGCTTTGAATTAGAAATAAATCGTATGCAACAGTTTATTGCCCGGTGCAAACGACGAGACAGATTATCCGTGCGATTGGATGACAGTACAATACAATAATCAAATAGTGGGGTAATAAGCGTAGAAACAATATTTTTCTTTATATTAATTGGTAAAAAGTTTCTAATTCTGTTCAAGGGATATAAACATTTTTATTTTTTTTTTAGTTTTATTTACATGGAGTGACCAGTTAAGTTGTGGGTCTAATTACACTCCTAGATTTTTCACACCATCTTGTTTAAATGGTATTACTTCACCGTTGATAATAATGGTTGACCTTTAAGTATTTTGTAATTTTACTACAGTATTGTGGTTGCCTATCAGCATTGCCTGACTCTTAGTCGGGTTCAACATGAGTCCGTGTTTTATTAACCATTTCAAGACGTTCTCTAAATCGGCATTAATATCAGCTATGGCCTGTTCACAATTACAAGGCTTGAAACTGGAATATATTTGAAAGTCGTCAGCATATACGTGATAAGAACATTTGTTCAATGACTGGGATAATAAGTCTGTATAAGTGGAGAAACACCAGGGGGTTGAAATCGTACCCTGCATTAATCCGTTAGGGAGGTTACAGAACTCTGACGTTTGGTCGCCTATTCTCGTTGCTTGTTCTCTACTTTCCAAGTAAGAGCGAAACCAAGAAATTGACTTATCAGCGAAGTTTAAAGATTTTAATGTGGCAAGGAAGATGTCATGTTTTACTCATGAGAGCGCGCTGGAGTAATCTAAAAGAATTATGCAGGATACGTCACCTCTGTCATAGGCACAACTTAAATTGTCAACCACTTGAATTAATGCTGAAGTAGTGCTGTGGTTTTTCTTGAAACCTGATTGTAGGGGGTTAGCTATTATGTTGAACTAGTTTATATGTGCAGTTAGATGAAAGAGGAAAGCCATAATCTCCCTGTAGCTATATTTGTTATTTTTCAATAAAGACTTATTACTATTATTTTTATAATTTGTATTAATATTATTATTATTATTATTAAAATATTGCCTTCCGCTAAAAACCCTAAAAATGATTTACCATGCACTAATAGAATCGGTATTAAATTATGGAATACAAACTTGGGGGAGAGATAACAACAGCTATTTCACAAAAATACAAAAAATGCAAAATAAAATAGTAAAAAACATGCTATCTAATAAATTAAACAAAAAATTTAAAAATATAGACGAAAAATACAGATTTCTAGATATACTACCAATAGGAAAACTGTACAAATATCTTATAATAAAGAATAACTATTTTATGTATTTAAGCAAAATTGTTGGAAACACACAGAATAAGAGGCAACTGAGAAACGTAGACACATTGAGACAAAATATTCCTATAACACATAATAAGTACGGCAGACGCCTCAATGAAACAGTTTTACCAGAGATATTTAACAAATTGCCACTTAAACTAAAAGAATTGAACAAAATAGGGAAAATAAAAAAAGAATTAAAAAAATACTTAATTTTAAATACAGACTATTAGCCATTTCATTATACATATAATTTTACATCAATATATAATAATATATAATAGTATAAATAATAAATATATATAAATACATCCTTCAGAGTTCAGAAGGATCTCACTCATTGCAGAAAGCTAGAGTGAGTACTATATAATGGTTTATTATTATTAATTATTATTAATTATATTTATATCTTGCAGAGCCACTGCACTATGATCGCTCGATAAGCGGAAGCTTGAGCGTGATAATGCTGATTAATAACAAATTGTTGTTCTCAATATATGCACCTTGTCCGGGGTTACCGGTCAAGGAAAAAAAGTGAAAAAGTGAAGTGAAAAGAATGACAGTTACTCCAGCTCTCGCTACAGCGCATAGTGGTTGTCCATGACATGGCCTATTTATAAACCTACATTAGGTACAAAGTAAGATTGTCTCTTGTGTGTAGCAAGCTGTACAAAGGTAGCTAAATAAAGTCATGGAACATGACCACATCTCCGATGTTACTGTCTATCTTTATTTGTCACAAAACACGATTGACAACTTCCAATCCTCTTGTTTTGTGTTCAGAACTAAAGATATCATTATTTTTATTCAAGATATTGTAATGCAAGGCTTACCTTTCATATCGTCGCTCTTGTTAGCGTGATTTATGGCAGTCTAGTGCGTTCTTTCTCAGATCACTGTGGTACTTAACTGAATAATAATTTTTTTAGGGTGAAGGAGGTGAAGATCCCGTTTACGAAGAAATAAGACAAGCAGCTTCTGACATGAGCGACGAAGAACTACGCCGTGGTGTTGCAAGCCGGCAATCACTGCGCAGCTATGGCGATCACTCCCCGTTGATACCGTCACCGCATAGCCTAGCTCACGGGCATGCTCACGGTCACGTTCCCCATATGGGTGGCCCGCTCTCTCCTCACGCACTACATCATCCCCCGGACCCATCCTATATGCATCCAACTAGAGGGCACGACCGATAAAAGTAACGCAGATTACCACTTGATTTCCACCCCGTAAGAACCAATGTCACATCAAATTAGCAACCTAACTAGACGTTGTTTATTTCTTTACATGTTTGAAATGCCGACCCTGTGTGTAACTTTTCTCTTTTGTAAAGTTTGTACCTGAATGGTATAATTAAGTCCTAAGAACCAACGTTTTAAGTAAGGTCTGTTAGTAGTGTGTTTTTGTCCTACTGCTCGTAGGATGGAACCTACTATTTAGCCTATTGATAAGGTTAGTCAGATCTGGATCTTTGCGTTAAAGATTCGGGTAGTTAAATTAATGTAATACGTATGCAAGGATACTTCTCAAGCACTCATAAGATTGCTGAAATAATTCTTAGTACCTACTAATACTAATTGATGCCATTCTTTCGAAAGCTGGATTTTTTAGTAAAAAAATAAATGGAGGTAAAAACCCTAGAATGTTCGTGGTAGTTTGTTTTTCCTGCTATACTTTACTCACATATAATATTTTCGAAAATTTCTCTGATTTGTGAAATCTCACGTGGAGTTCGGCACAAATTATTTGATTTAGGGTGGAATCTGCCATTTTATTCACTGCTGGCTGTCATATCATTTCAGGTTTCCCGATGTTTAAGTGAAGTAATGTTCCTGTGGCTAGTAACCGCACATTCTATCCTCCTTATTGTGTATCTTCTTTTGCCATTAAGCCATCTTTGCTTAAAAGAGTGCAGCAAGTATTACTCAATACAGCAACAATAATGAAGTTGGTACAAAATGCTGAGTGGAAGGCAGGTGTTAATCTGGCTACAGGTTTAAACCTTAATTCTTTTACTGTAGTATCATTGACCACAAATGCATTGATACGGTTTTATATGAACAATGCATACAAGTCATAACAGAATGACCATGAAAAGGAATGCTTGCTGTTATTATACAATATGTTCTACACTTTTACTTTACATTTCCCATTTCGTTCACAAAAAATACTCTTGGTCATTCCACTACAATTAGCATTCAGTGGAATTTTGTGTTGGCTTCATAAAGTTATCCTATATTTTATTAAACAGTTAAACATTGAAAACCCGGCAGCTATGAATAATATATAAATGGTTTGTACATGGACATTTTATTTTGTGGGATGTATCGTATGTAAATTTTGCTAACGTGCTTCATCACTTAAAATTTGGTATAGCTAATTATTTTTGACAGGTCTTAGTTTTTATGCATTCTGACTCACAGTTTTTGCTTTGTGGTCAATATTGGATATGTTACTACACCATGACTTGCATGAGTGTAGTAGAGAGCAGTTGTTACATCTGTATTTTTTGTACATCGCGACAATCGTTCGTTAAAGTTTGATGTGAGTTATTGTATGATATGTGAACGTATTCATGACTTGGTTACGTAGACTGAACTTTATAATTTAGGTGGACAACTTAGTGTTAAATATCTCGTCGTTAAGTGTTCCTGTTAATTCTATCCAGATGGTCCTGCTAATTTTTTAACAAATGAATCAACTCACCAATAGGTTAGGTTTCCAGTTTTTTTCATTTCATGCAAAATTGTGATAATACTGGTTAATCAGATTTTCTATAAGGCCAGTTTTATTTCTCTTAAATTATTTTTCTGTGAATGATTGGTTGAAAAATTAGTGCTGATAAATTTTGAGTGATTGTTGGAAGTAGATTGAATGTATTGTATTTGATAGAAAATCTATATTATTACGATGTATAAATTCATATAAAAGTGTGCTACTGTGGTGCTCTGCCACTAGACGTCCTTATCTTGCCAGCGAAGTCAGTTTGTTTGCTTTAACTACTTTCCCAATACAACAGTAGTAATTATAAGTTTGAATTATTTATATTTACTCCTATTCTATCTCATATACGTTAATGTTTCAATGTGGCATAATAACGTGACTGCTGACCGGTCAGATATATACTGTACCAAGGTATATATAGTGCGCTAATTCTATTAAGAGCAAAGTAAAGTCGGATTGAACATTTACGCAATTTTTCTGTTCTGTTCTGGATATATCAATAGCTATATCAGAGCTACGGTTTGAGCGGTAAAAATATCAGCCAAAGCTATTTCTTCTCATTATTTAAATTATAATGTTTAACCATTGTGACATTTTGACTTGCATTATGCGAGGAAATACTTCTTCAGACAATGTGAATTTATAAATTTTGTGATATGCCAGTGCCCAGTGGCCTTGAGTTGGCGGGATCTCATTCCAAGTTACAGGAACTATTATTATTGTTTTTATCTGCGTGTATCTTGAGTTAATAGAACCATCCAATGCATTCCGCAGTACTTCCCTGTGAGACTGATTTGATTTTTGCTTTATTAGTACTTACTTTTTTTCGGGCGTCTGTATAAATGCGTACTTGTATATGAATGCGACATATTGTAGACTTTGTACAGGTTAAGACGGCGTTTACTTGTTCAAGCAAATGACCGCTTCAGCTTTCTTGAATATAGGTAATTTGTAAATTGATGAGAATTATTTTATTTACACCTCTTCGTCTGAGAGCCATTGGTGTAGCTTGTGGAAAGACAGTGTTTCTTGTTGGAATTTGACTTGCTTGTAAAAGTGAAATATCGGAACACAGTTCATCCTACTGCTGCTATGTCCGATAGTCTCAATGACCGTATTCGTGATAGAGTGATAGATATGTCAAAAACCATGTCAGAATGTGCAATGACTCCCAGGTCTAATAGTAATTGGCAATTTTGTGATGGGGTTGTTGAGTGGCTACGCTATGGAAACAACTGATACCTGGCTATAGTGAGGCAAGAACAGGGCTGACACAGCTATTTGAGCTATCGTAGCTGAAATTGAACATTCCGAATTTCTTGAGTCTATCAGCTCCATAGGTTAAAAATATTATTAGGAAATCACGCCGTAGAGTGATAGCCATACCAAATTAAGATGAAAATAGTTATCCCGAAATTTCGGCTATAATCTACTTCTATTCCCCAGGCAAAATTGTGATGATTATGCAAGTGTCAGAACCAAAGCATTCTTGCATTGCATGGCTACTGCTAGGTACTTGGAACCAGTTGACATGTGGACTGAGGATACAAGACATTAGAATTTCTTGAGAGAGCCGTCAGTATAGAATCATATAATTAATGCAAAAAAATATATGAGGAGCTTGGTTACAAACGTGGCCAACTCAATTTTTTTAAAAAATGGGGTTTTGATCCGACCTTGCAGAAAATTGTAATGTCCACCTGCATGTTGTAAATTAAAGTAACAAAATCAGCCAGATTGCGCACAGAAGCGCTGAGAAGTCTAGGATTAGCTATAAACTTAATGCAATTTTCTACAGTAAATCCGCTCTGAAAAATTCTACAACTTGGAGTTGGCCATGTTTGTAAACAGCCTCATATAAACAATAATACAAGTCACACTCCAAATACCACTAATTGGGACCTTCTAAAGATTAGAGTATGTACTGAGTGGACTTATGGGAGGGGAAATACCGGTATATATAAGCTCATAAGATGGTACAGATAACTTATAATAATTGTATGTAACTTAACATAATAACTTGGGCCGGCCGCCATACCATGTTGAATCCAGCGGACCAGAGCAGGTTCAAAGATGCAGATAACTTGGTCGTGTGCAGAGTGCCGGTAGGGAAACATGGTAGGACTTGTCCTGGTCACCTCCGAAGTAATCGTGTGACTTCACTGTGTTTCCCAAGTGGTTCGGAATCCACTATAATCAGGAGGTCCACTGTCCAATAGGCCCACACCGTGGCCTGGGACTGTGTCCAACCATTCTACTACTAACATAATAACTTAGGGACAACATAATGACTGGGGGGAATTTGTTACTATATGATAACGTACTTACTCATTCATCGTTAGGAAACTACTCCTACTACTTGCACAGTCTAATCAGCTCACATGGTGAATCAGTTCTCTCACACTTGGAACCGAAGGATTGTGTTTTATACATTATGGCTATGAACATACGTGCTGTACGATATAACATTTACAAAATAGGTTTGTTAGTAAAGTAAATAGTATATTACAGTTTTTCTTGTGCAGTTTACAAAGTCTACCCCAGTACTAAGTACTCAAAGAGACTTGTATCACTGGGGTAAGTCCTCGGCCATGAGTTTAGGCCAAGATGAGCAAATGCTCTTGTGTTAGGCCTAGGGCTACACAAGACAATACCGGAGTAATTACCTGCTCTTCTTTGCAAGACAAACGGATCGACAGCCGCTCTGGCCCTCCATCCTCAAATCCAATGAGGTCGTCACTTCTCCAATGATGGTGAGTTCCCATTATACACCATTTGCATAGGCCCTAATCTCGCTGAATCTACATTTAATTTTTAAAAGGTCCATAAAACCCGGCATTTCCATAGACGCCATTAGTGGGCATGACTAAAGTTGTAAAAGAGGCATAGGGAGCATCACATTCGCCATTGAATTACCACTTCAGCCGACTTTAGCACCACCACTACTGAGAAGAATAAGGAGCGTCACTCGTCAGCGCAGCATCTGCATTATTGCATAGGCCTATCTATAATAGAATTGATACTGTATGCCAAATAAGCAACTACAAAATATTTTTAATTAATTAAATCACATAATTATTCTTTGTGGAATGGTGCAAAACCTGATCTCTTCTTTGAGCCTGCTCCAATACCCGCTTACATTAGAATTAAAAACTTAATTCATCATAATCATAACTGTACCCTAAATAAATAAGAAGAATACGCATTTTAGATACAAATAGTTACTACACTTCATTTGGAATAGAACTTTTAGTAATTCTATTTTTCAAGTAATATGGGAGAAAAATTAGTCTAATTATTTATGCATTTATGAAGCGATAAATTACTGTATTTATCTATTACTTAAATTTTCTAATGTGCTATAAAATTCTAATACTTTTAAAAACTAGCGGGAAATATCTATGATGACGCGAGCACTCCGGACCACAGACCAAAATACCAAAATCTCACCGAATAAACTCCAACTCAGTGTCAGTGACAAGTAAAACAGCTTGCTTCATAATATTGTTAATTTTATATTCGGTTTGAAATATTATTCGTTGTGTGTTGTACAACGAATTTTCGTCTTGTCTTTATGCCTAACTAGCATATCGGATTAACATAAAAGACGAAAAGTGTCAAAGAAATATCCAACTATGAGCAAAACTTGTGCCAGATGCGGAAAAACTGTCTATCCCATTGAAGAACTAAAGTGTCTCGATAAGGTAAGAAATTTTGCTCTACTTTTACTTATGGCTGCTTTTCACTTTCATCGGCCAAGGCCTTTTGGCTAGCAGCTTTTTGTTGCAATTATTACCACCATAGTTGCACCCATTTATGGGTTCGTTCAGTTGACACATATCGCCCAATTAGCGCATTCCTTAAGTAGCCATCTACAGGCTATTTGTGTCGTTATCGTTTCATTTGACCTATTAGCTATCTATAACGGTGATACAGCTTGCTCTGTTTCCAAATCTTAGTGGGCAATAGATGGGACAATTTGAATAAATACATAGTCTGACCTTCGAGCTCACTCCTCATCGCATTATTATGCCGACCTTTTAGTTATTGTTTGACCTGTAACTGGTTAACCTTATTAGCTTGTTCTATCACCCTGCCTACATCAATTTATCTGAATTTAGTACTGCTTAGCTGAGTATCTTCTAGAAGAAAGCTAAATTTTTACAACTTGTTTCAAGTTGGAAGCTCTATAATCCTTAGTTTTTCTTTTGCTAAGTCACGCTACGTATGTGATTGGTAATATTTAATAAGCAATCGCACACACCACTGGACGTTATTTTTACAAAGTCAAATTTCTCATATGTTATCGATCATAGGGCTAGTAGAAGCAGAAGAAATGCTCTTCAACAGTGTAATAGTAATACATGTAGCCGGCACCAACATCGCCTGTTTTGTTTTGGAAGGTCAAAAACTGTCCAAATATAATGTGTATCCTCTAATTGCGGTTTTAATGAGGAGATCTCCTCTTCAACCAAAGCTAATTTAATGTCAGTGTTATTATATACAATACCATATAATACTGCGATATAAGGCCTAAACTTTTTTCGTTCTGATGTGCTCTTGGTAATTCCAGCTCAGACGTAAGTGGTAATTGGGAACAATGAGTGGGTGTGCATTATTCAGATTGGCCTGTTGTCATAATGTTGCAAAAGAGTCTCTAGGCTACTTGAAGCGTTGTTTTTCGGCCTGAAACTGTGGCCAATGGCAAAAGAATGTTTTAAGCACTCGCGTAGAAAATAAAACGAAACAATGATAGGTTTAGGTGTGAGCCAGGGGTAGGCTAAGGTTACGACTAGTGTCCTCTTTATCTTAGAAAACTTAATATTGCTACTGTCTTTTTAGGATTAGTATGTATCTCTTAATCAGGCTTTTCTTAGTCTTCCTTAACAATTATGGTTCGGTACACACGGACGATTCCACACGCGAGAGTTGCCGTTGCGTTGTTGCCATAGGGCTACAAGAAGATTTCTTGTCAATTTTTATAGCTGGCGTGAAAACCACGTATTCTACTTCAGACGATTTCTGGCGTGTCTAGGAGGAAACCATGCAATTTTGTGCGATCGACTTACCACCAGCTTCCGAAATCGACAAGCAATCTTCTGCTAGCCCTATGGCTACAATGGGAAAAGACGTCGGCAACTCGCACGTGAGGAATCGTCCATGTGAACTGGGCCTAAGGGTTAATGTGGCCGGCAATAAACTAAAACAGTCCGACTTAGCGACACCATGACTGCAAGTCGCAGCTGCCAGTTAGTATAATTTCTCAGCCGTTATTTCTGCACCCAGATGTCCGCCGATTCCCGTCAAAGCCATATTACTTTGCTTTTTCCCGTTTCGACAATTATCGAAGTTTTGCACCCAGATATAGGTGAAGTCGTGTGCTCGTTGGTGCCCAATCCATAGGCCCTGTTGGGAGTATGTAAAATGACAGTGGCTGCATTCGTAGAAGTAGCTAGATAATGTGGTCACTTTCTACTTATTTCCACTTGTCGTTTTTTACGCTTGTTTTATTGTACAACACCAACACCAGTTCTAATTTAATTCAGTTTCCTCTAAGTACTGCACTTCCTTAAAGCCTTTTTCTTCTTCCACTTCTTCTTCGCCTTCCCTCTTAGTGCCACTTGCGTAGCGTGACGGGGTCGCTCCGGGTTAATTTCAAATACCCCACACTGTAAGTTGTCATCGCTTCGAGCTCAGCCATAGTTTTCCCCTGTTTTCGTTGCCCTTGTTCTAGTTTCTCTTGTTCTATTGTTTTCTCGAATGTTGTCCCTGGTTTGCCGATGGGTCTTCTTCGTCTTTGCCGGCCCACCTCGAGCAGTCTATGGGTATTAATTTCCTCTCCCATTCTTATTGGACATGACCGAACCATTATAGCTGCATGATCTCCAGTCAGTCTGCTGATTCCACTTGTAGATCTTGACGTATGCTTTTATTTCGGATCCGGTCCCATCTCTCCGAGCCTTCAATGTACTCAATTGACGTTGGCATGCTAAGCTTCCAGGTTCAAGACTCAATATAATAGGGGTACCTCACCTTCACCGTTAGTGAAAAACGCGGCTGCCGGGCATGTCGCTGACCACAACAGAGAGGGAATCCTCTACCATTCCTCTGGCCTAGACCATCATTGAGTTACAAGTTACTGGTTACAAGTGAGAGCCTGCTGTCCACATTAATTGTAGCTTATATTCTAATTTTGATATAATAATAATGTAAACATAATAACATAAATAATTCTGATTTTTCCAACTGGTATGTTTTTCCTTAAAAAAAAAATTGTAACACAACGTTGGCTTAGTAATAGAAACAATAAAAAGACCTTATTTATTTATTTTGTTTATTTATTTAACATGCGGCTGGCCACTGGACTAAGTATTAACAGCGTGATCAGCCATTTATACACATTTAAAAGCTTCCTTACTCCTTTTAAATGCAAACAAGACGGATAAGGCATATTTATATGTTTGGTGTACGTATAAACCCATTCATTTGCTTTCAACATCAATTGAAATGGCGCACTGTCTACTGTATTATAAGTTCAACATTTAATGAATGGAAGAGTCATTAGGGATTTACTCGGTTAGTGTTGCGCTGGCATTCGCCCAACATAAATGATTGATTTTAAGCTTAGCAATTCTAAGACCCATGTTATTGTAACAGACCAAGATATCGGTTTAGAGTCTGGCTTTACCGCTTTCGTCGAGATTAAAAAATTATGAGGTTCACCATTGTTACACACTGAGAAGGGGTGACATTCACTTGGGACCCGTTAGGCTCACTAAAGTACTAAAGGGACCCTCCCAACTCGGTTCTAGGCTTTTCAACAAGCTCCCACAGGGTCTAAAAAGAGATAATATTAGCCCTAACGTTTTCAAGAGCAAGGTAAAGGGTCTCCTAGTGAGTTGTTGCCCCTACTCTGTCAATAAATTTCTAGAGACCAATCTCCCTCCATGCTGACATTCCCATCACATTCATAAGTGCCTATTGTTTATTATTATTAAGTTGTGGATTTTAATGGATAAGGTTGGATAAGGATTGTATTGATGTATTATTGATGATTACATGTGGGTTATATGTATATATATATATATATATATATAGCTATTTATAGTTTTTGACGGTGCCGAGCACATGCAGTAACTCATATTGTAACACTGTACTGTATGTGGTTAAAATGGCCTATTATAATTTCATTTCATTTCATTTTAGATCTTCATAGGCTTAAATCGTACTGTAAATAGGAAGGGCGAGCTCCAAGGCCGTGCCCAGGTTTCTGTTTGGGAGGGGGTCTAATTTTTTTTAAAAGTATTTTATTAATGAAAGTCCATTCTATCAAGTGTAAAACCATTTTATTTTGGAGGGGGTCCCCCCTGGGCACGGCCTTGGTGAACTCTTACTCCTTAGCTTCCATTTTTTTTTTTTTTTTTTTTTTTTTTAAAATGTTGGAGATTTCAACCTTCCTGCAGCTTTCGTGGGCTGCCAATAGGTTTTTAACATTGTTGTGCTTCGGCAGAACTTGGCAGGACTTAATCAGCTACCAGTGTGAGCTCAGAGCTATCTTATGTTTCTGCTGTTCTTCATTGGAGGACAACAAGAGGAGGAGGGATACTGTTGGTTGTAGAAATAGAACCCTACAGGAAATAACGATGTTAGAGCTGTCAATGAGACATGAGCAGAAAGAAAACATGTTCCTCAACCTTTTGCTACAAAGTATGTAGAAGACACTCACACCAATGGGCAATAGTTATAGAACATGAAAAACAGACAGTGTGGAGTGGAGGGATTAGGTTAACTGGGGCCATTGGATGTTAATAATAATAATGTCATGAAGGACTTTATATGAATCTAGGCCTATTTAAAGTGGCCCATTACTCCCTTGTCCAATGCCAACGACCCCATGGATTTCGGACATTATTAATTTTGTTTCCGTATGCAATTTTGGCCATTGGCAAACTGGTATACGTCAACCTACGCTGACTACATGCTATAATGGACATACTTAGACCATTGAGATAATGTAGCAGGCGAAAGCAAGACTTAACCAAGTACAGATACGAATTTGGAGTGTGGAGTGGAAAGATTAGCTTAACTGTGGCCAATGGGTGTTAGTGACGGTCAAATAAAATGTATCAAAATGCAGAGGAGCAATTCTTCATTCTACTAAGTGCTCAATGATGATTCTTTGATCGATATTTCATGTTAAATATGACTTTGTACAAAAGCATTATGTGTCCGGTCACCTCTTAAAATACCAGTTGTCCTAACCTTGTGAGACCGTGGGAGGTGAGCCGAATTCACATCTAAATTATCGCGCATTCTGGCTCATTGTTAGGAGAAAGTGTCCCTTGAACCCACATGTGACGTCTGTCCCGAGCTATGCGTTATCGGTTATAACCATCGATTAGATGTCGGGTCATATAGAGTAGTGACACGGACTCCAGCTTTCACCCGAAGGGTTGTTGGTTCGAGTCCCACACTTGATTAACAAACAAAAACTTTTTAGTTTTATTAAAACTGTTTGCAGTTACATTGTTTTATTAAAACTTAAGGGTGGGCAATAAGGGTGGTTTTCCAATCCCGGTCCCGTTAATTGTCTTCCTATTTCCGACTTGTCTTCAGCAGAGTTATTGTTAATGGCTATTTAATGAATGTTTCTATTATTCTGGTAAGAAACATGACCCGCAGATCAGTCTCTTAGAGGGGAAATTTAGATGCTCATTAAGAGTGTACAGCCCGTAGGAAAATGGCAGCCCGAAATTTAATACTTTTTATTTTTTATTGAATTAACTAAGCATGTTATTAAAGATTTGGCTCATCAAAGTTGTGGAAGACTACTTCATGCATCATATTATAAGATATTTTTAATTTTCGAAATTGTTGTTTTTTTCAGAAACATGCAGATATTTTATAAACAATAACTTTTCACGTAAAAGCGATTTTATAAAAAAACTACAATTTCAAAAACTAAAAATACCTTATTATATGATGCAGGAAGTAGTCTTCTACAACTTTGATGAGCCAAATCTTTAATAACATGCTTAGTTAATTAAATGAAAAATAAAAAGTATTAAATTTCGGGCTGCCACTTTCCTACGGGCTGTACACCCTTAAGTTGGATCACCCTACACTTCTGGTTACACTAATGTTTCAAGGAGTTTCTGGGCGATTCTTGGGGGGGGGGGGGGGCTAAGGTAAGGCATACACTTTTCTAATTTTTAGTGGTTGCATAATTTGATGGCTGTAGGAATTCAATTTCAGAGCATATAAGTAGCCTATATAGGTGCTTTATAGGCTCAATTTGCAGGTTGTTTGTATTTTCTTAAGACTTATGGCTCCTATTTGGAAGGAAAATCCCAAATTGCACACTGCCTTTTTTCATTTAATTTAATTTGCGGTCTTCTTTGTTTAAAACATGACCGAATTCCACTGGATTTTGCCATTGCCGTTTGCAAAAAGGGGCATGTTCTATCATATCATTTCATTAAGGGTGGCTCAACTAAAAACGTGACTACCGGGCATGTTGCTGACCAATTCAGGAATAATGCAGCAGCCACGAAAGTTTTTTTCCTTCTATGAAATATCTTGGAACCGCTTTTCAGCATTACTACAAGATAGTGATTGTTTTCTTTTTCTGCTTTTACAGCTCACCTGCTACCGTTATATTATTAGTATTAGTTATTATTATTAGTCTCTCATGAATAACGTTATCTCATTGTAATTGTGAAAATTAGTGGATCTGCGCCCTGATTGTAGTCTACCCACGATAAAAATAATGAAAAGCGTTATCTTTAAGTTGTGGCCTACTTTAAGGGGATTCATAATGTCGGTGTTATCGAGCTATCTAGTTAGAAGTGTTATCTGAGTATTCTAAGTTAACACACTATCATGAGTGGACCTCGGGGTGAGTTATTATGCAAGATCGAAAACGGAAAAAATTTAGGTCTCGTATCTGTACTTGGTTAAGTCATGCTTTCGCCTGTTTCATTGCGTCAATGGTAAGCATGTCATAGCTTGTCCATTATCGCTTGTAGTCGGTGTAGGTTGACATCGAGAACGTACACCAGCCAATGGTCAAAAATTCATACTGAAAAAATACTAATAATGTCCTAAATCCATGGGGTCGTTGGTATTGGGCAAGGGACCTAAGGGCCACTATAAGTAGGCCGGGTTCCATCAAAAGTCATTAAAAATTAATAACTAACTATCTAGAAGGGTTATCTAAATAAATAATACAAATAAACTTAAATATTACATTGTTCTAAACGCGTGTTTCAAATCATCTGACACCAAGTATGGTGGCGGTCAAACAATCAAACAACTGTCGATGGCAATGCTACCTACCTAAATAACACGATTTAACCAACTCAGAAGTGCGTTTCGATGACACACTGGTTAGCTCCGAGTGTTAACTTAGCTTGATATAACACACTTAACCAGGGATAACTCGATAACACCGACATTGTGAAGACCCTTATTGAGGGTTTGTTAGTCAAAACTCACAAGTTTAAAAAAAAAAAAACTACCCCCCCCCCCGCAGCGCATGCGTTGGCGTATAACCTTCTGTTTGTAATATGAAAATGTCGCTGAAAAAGTGTTGCTATGACGTCCTCAACAACATCATGCTCTGGGCCCTTTGTTTCTTGATGAATAGAGGAACCATTGTGTTTCGCCTGTATATTATGTAGTCTCGTCCGAGCTCGTGTTTTATGGGGTTTTGCAATGTTCCCGTAGTCATTAACTCCTTTTTTTTACAATTAAAAAGTGAGCTTTCATCTTTTAAACTACAATGTGACACATTCAAACACTTAACATGTTTCCGGTCCCAAAATCTTAAGGCGTGCGTGTCTGGACACATTGTATACTTTTCATTTGCTAGAGGCATGGTTGCCTGTTTTATGCAAATAATTCGATTTAATTGAATCTGTTGATGGTTTGGAACAGTCAAGTTGGTTGACAACTGGGCTATGAAAAAGGAAGGACGGGGTTCAAAACTTGACATAAAAAAGGAGTACTTTTCCTCTAATGATACCTGACCTTCAGCACTGTATGTTATCATATAGTAACAATAGAGGTACAGAGTACCCATTTCACTTTGTATAAAGCCTCTGCAAGAAGAGGAATATTATAGAAAGGAAGACATGGAAAAATGGACCGAAAAGGGGTTCGAACCCAAGGCTCCGCCTTGAAGGAGTCGTATACTCAGTGCACTTACTCTGTCACTAGGGCATCTGAGTACGGGCAGACTTTGAGATTTAGGGGACGACGGATTTGGTGAGGTGGTTAGCATACCACACGGGCAAGATGGGGACTCAGGTTCAAATTCCATATCCGTCCATTTTTTTCATGTCTTCCTTATTTCCGTTGCTTGTGTATAAGGGGTCAGCAGTACGCCAGTCTGTAAACATGTTTATTAATGAAAGTACAAATAAAAGTATTTTTATTCATATAAATGAAAATGAGGCTTTTTTATTTCCCTAATTAATTTTTGGCAGGGGTCTGTGGAGTTGTTTAAATTGTGAAATTGGCCCGTGGTACATTAGTACGATAGATAGATGTTTCGGTCAAAATCAGCAATGAGTGCACATACTCGTTATCATTGGAGGATCTAAGTACGGGAAAGTTTAGGGACTTAGGGGGTCAAAGATTTGGTGCAGTGGTCAGCATACCTCTCCTGCAAGGTGGAAACTATGTTTCGAATCCAGTTTCCGTTGAATTTTCCATGTCATCCTTTCTTAAAATGCTTTTACCTAATGGTTACTTTACCTTAATTAGTAGAGGAAATTCGCGTCTGCCAGGCTGTTCCTGACTACAACTTCCTAAAGGATCTTCCACCAGTTTTTTCTACCCTCAACGGTCTCTCCTGCCACCGCGTTTTTGTAGTGTTCTTCTACTCTTGCAGGACCAAATTCTGTCCAAAGTCGCCCCTAGGCGGAGTTGACATATTGATCCTAAAGCAGCTGTTACTATGGTCTGATGAAGGGTAGCTATGTGTTGAGTACCGTTAGGGGGCAAGCCAGGATTTTATACCAATTTGAGATTTTAATGTAAGGAGGTCACTTAAGCATTGCATATTGCGCAACTTAAACCCTTCATATAGGAAGAGATTCGCTGTGTTTATACAGCTGGAGCATGGCCTTATTCTGATGCTTAACTTGTGGTCAATCACTTTTTACAATGAATTTAGAGTTATTTAGCAGATAACTTACTGGCGGATTAAGAATAAAGGTGGGTTCTCCGGGCATATTCGAGCCAAACTTTCAACAGTACTCAGTACAGTGCGAACTGCTAACCTTCAACGGATGACAGTCCTAATGATCCAACGTGCATCCTTCGCGTTGGTATGGTTTTTGTTTGAAGGACTTTTATGGACCCAGGACCCTACTTATAGTGGCCCATAGGTCCCTTGTCCAATGCCATTGACCCCATGGATTTCGGACATTATTACTTTGTATTGTTTCCGTTTGAATTTTTGACCATTGGCAAACTGGTATACGTTCTCGATGTCAACCTACACCGTCTACAAGCGATAATGGACAAGCTGAGACAAGCTTACCATTGGCCCAATGAAACAGGCGAAAGCATGACTTAACCAAGTTCGGATACGAGTTATCCTTCGCGTTACTGAACGTTCTCCACGTTCAGGGGCGGATCCAGCTTTTTATTTGAAGAGGTCATGGTCGAAATTGGCGCCATCTGCTAACTACGTTAGACTGGTTTACGATAGCCAATTTTTTATTACAGATTTTTTGTTATTTACGTAATATTTATTTTTACTAGTAGTAGTATGGTTTGACACAGTCCCAGGCCACGGTGTGGCCCCATAGGACTCTAGTGGACCTCCTGATTATAGTGGATTCCGAACCACTTGGGAAACACAGTAAAGTCACACGATTAGTTCGGAGGTGACCAGGACAAGTCCTACCATGTTTCCCTACCGGCACTGTGCACACGACCAATTTATCTGCAGCTTTGAACCTGCTCTGGTCCGCTGGATTCAACTTGGTATGGCGGCCGGCTTTATTTTTACTAAATTTGTCTCATTTCGGTGCTCTTCAGGGGGCTTGAAGAGGGTCATGGCCTCGTGCCCCCTCCATGGATCCGCCACTGTCCACGTTACTTGTTATTTATTGAATATCCTGACATGTCTGATGATGGCATCTTACCGAAACCGGTCACTGTTATATATTTTATTGTGGATCAGTTGCGTCTCATTCTTTCTACAATTTTAAATCCTGACAAGAAGCAATGGGTTTCCATAAGGTATGGGAGATCTGACTACTGTATTATCTTTAAATAAATAAATAAATAATAACTATATTCCATTACTACGCCAACCTAGCGGAGTTTGCCGTATCTTGGGGGGGGGGGACCTATGGGCTCAAGTTGTGGCCTGGGTCCCGACTAAAAGTTACTACTCCTCTGCTCTCTCTTACTCTCTTAACAAGGAAAAATTCCCTACTTTTCAAGCCCTCCGAAGTATTGTCAGAAAATGTAGCAAGTGGGGGACTCGCCAACAACCTTTAGTGGTAAAATCGAAGTCCGTACCACTATTCTACATGTTCTGACTTCTGTGTTTAACATTAGCTTGTGGTAGCCAGATTGATTTTCACGCTCCCTGATATCAAGACATATTTATTTGCCTCGCGATAACGCTGAACATATTGAAAGTGTAACTAGTCTTATCTATATAAATGGTAAGACTGAAATAGCAGCTTTCATTAAAGACCCCTAACATGTGTTTTTATTTAATTCAATGAAGTTAGCGCTAGCAGTTAACAGCTTCAACCGTGTGGCAAGTTTGATAGAATTTGTTTTACTGTTGGGAAAGTGGTTTTACCTGTTCACTCAGTTGTGGCAGGGATATCGCAGTAGCAGAAGCAGAAGCGCACTGGACAACGGGATTGCCCAGGGGCCGTCAAAAACCGGATTCCTGCCTACTTACCTACTCGACTTTTCACCAATGTCGACACATGAGAATGGCTGTATTCGTCCTACGTCCTGAGGTATGGCGACCAGTGCTCCCCTATCGGCCTATCCTGGCTGATCTGATGGGGTGCCATCTTGTTGTCCACATCTGCATGCATAATGGTTCGGAGCAGGCCAGAACTGGGCTTTGAAATGTAAGGACAGCGCCCACAACAAACTAAAATACATTACATAAGGGAACAATGCCTGCCGGACCTAGGTTCAACTACCTCTTATCCTGCCGGTCCGGTCGATACCTTACCTTCATTGGTATTAGATACGTGGAAACGCGGCTGTCGGACATGTTGCTGACCCAAATTAAGCAGTGGTCCAGAGGGTGGACCCCCTATCAGTCCTCAGGCCTAAACCCTGACCGGATTGTCGTGCCAAGGCGTTTAAAAAAATTGTATTACATGCCAAAACTAGTGGCATGCACATACGGGGGACTTGAATGAGTTGCACATAGTTGCTGTTATGCATTGGGGATAACCAAGTAACTGTGACATTGAAACCTGCCGATTTGCAACTGTTTTTTGTGAAGTTTTCTCCCCCCCCCCCATATAATAAATCGGGCATGGGTTCATTTTTGTGTCTGCGCCTGCAGTAGTGCATCGTCTAAATATCTCACATACCAGATGCCACGTCAGTCTTATTATAATTATTATATGTAGTATACAACATGTCCGAATGGAAATGATATGCCATATAAACCTACTGAAAAGACCCTTAGATTTTAATAGTTTTATGTGACCCTTATTATTGTTGCCAACGGCCTTACCATGTTGATTCCATTAGAGCAGAGCATGTTTCAAACTGCGGCAACTTGGTAGTGTGCACAGCGTTGGCAGGGGAACCTGGTGGGACATGATAACTCGCTCAGGCAGTATAAGTCGAGTCCTGGTCACCTCCGATTTAATCGTGTGACTTTACCATGTTCCCCAAGTGGTTCGGAATCCACTATAATCAGGAGGTCCACCCTGTTAGTCAACTCCCCTTTCCCCGAGGTGAAAGAGTCTGCCCTTAGGGTGCCTCAAGTTAACAAACAGACTCACTCCCCCCGCCAGGCTGACAGGGTTGCTTAAAGCAGAAATGCTGAAAGCAGGCGTTAGAAACAACAACCCTTATTATTGTTTCCTGGTCGGTCTTCGGAGGCGGCGGCTCGGAGCCAATGAGCCTGCCAGCCTGGGCGTTATTTTTCCTCCGGTCTTCTGCACTCTGGAGTCTGAAGGTGTGTCGTTCTTACTTGAGCCGGTTATTAGAACGGCTCTTGAGCCATGAACTAGATGAACCGGCTCCTGATTACAAGAACCGGTCCGAGTTTACTCGAACATGCTTTCCAATTTATCAATTAGTAGATAGAGAAGATAAGTAATTTCATGGTGAATAATTTTCCTATGAACCCAAGGACCCCCTCTGGCAATCACCTATCACCTATCCCAAAGCACTGATTTAATCGATGGCATTGCATATTTTAGACCGGTCAGACCAACACATTACCACACAGTAATGCCAATGCGCAATGCATTTGAGCGGGAATTTTCTATCATTTTTTCAAAAAACATTTTTTTTGCCCAAAACCAATTCTTTTTGGGAAAGCAACGTGTCCGGTTTCGTTACTCAATTTGACACCTAAAGCATGACTGAAGGTAGAAAGGTTTAGCAGATAAATTATATTTTAGTCATTTTTCATGAAAATTGAGTTATTTTTATTTTTTACCCCCAGAAGCAACCTATCAAGGGGCAAGCGACCCCCCGCATTTTGTCAACATTAATAACGACTACAATATATGAGAATTTAAAAGAAATCGTTGGAGCCGTTTTTGAGAAATAATTTTTTTAGGCGTTTTTTTGGAGTTTTTTGATAATAAAACCCCCCAAATTGAGTTAGCCCAAAATAAAAAAAATGGTCCCGAAGTATGATTTTTATGAACGAACATGCCGAATTCCATAAAAATCCACTGTGTAGTTGGCACACAAATCGACGAACAGACAGACCGACAGACAGACAGACATTTCGTAAAAATCACTTTTTTGGGTTCCTGGGACCTCAAAACGTGTAAATCCGTTGAAATCTCAAAAAACATTAATATTTTTTTTATTTTTCCTCTCAAAATACGATTCTATCTAGTATCAAGCCATTTCATTGGGGGGGGGGGGGGGGTTGAACTCCCATGAACCCCCCTTGGCTACGGCCTTGATCATAGGCTAGTCCTAAGGCCAGTCTTGCCTATCAGTCACAACCTGCAACAAAAGTTAGGGCGGAGTTATATTTTCACACTGACAGCGTACCAATATTCCCATTGGTAATTTGGATTGACTCGTTTAAGGGGGCCATGCAATCTACACATATCTATTTGCTCTTGATTGTATTGTTGAGTGAGGGCAACGGTTCGCGAGCTTCCTGACCGATTATATAGATAAGAATTTATCGCTAGTTTTTCCCTGTTGGCATGATAAAATGCGGTAGACTTTCTTTTATTATTTTTATTTTTATTCCTTGTAAACCAGTCGGGGTTAGGGAGCCCTTCTTTCAACCTTTGGCTTATTGTAACTCCTCTAACCTGATGTTTCAAATCGTGTTTCTCTGGTTGCAATATTCCTTAGCTCAGTTGCTGCTGCGACAGAGACCCTGAACCAAATCCTGTGCTAATTCGCTATAGCCCGGTTATTATTCGTCCCTGTTGCGGAGCCACTCTACTACCTCCTCACAAACTTGCAAACAGTTCAGCAAGTGTTTAATTATTCTGACAGGAATCTTGGTAGTGTCTATCAGTTACACCAAGGCCGTGCCCAGGTTTTGATGTCGGGGGGGGGGGGGGTCCAAACATTTTTTAATGTAATTTATTAATGAATTAATGGATAAATTTTTCAAACCATACAGGTGTACATACAAAAATTCATTTCGAGGGGGGGGGGTCCGGACCCCATGGACCACCCCCCTGGGCACGGCCATGAGTTACACGACCATCAAATATAGCAGGCTGTTACTTTGACAACTCTCTGTAGGTCAGAGATTCCAACATGATGTACTGTGTTTCCTTAAACTATGGCAATTACAGAATTTATGGTAGCCTAGGTATCTTCCTTTTTTTGTAAATAAATAAATAATTACATTTAGTTTTATTATTAAGCCAACCTAGGACTCGTATCTGTACCTGGTGAAGCCATGCTTCCGCCTGTTTCATTGAGTCAATGGTAAGCTTATCTCAGCTTTTCCATTATCGCTTGTAGCCGTTGTATGCCAACTTTGAAGAGTTAGGGCCAACCCAGCTGTTCGCTATAAGTCCGTACCACTACTCTGCATGCCCTCCTCCGCATGCAGTAACTGAAGTGATATCATCTAGCTAGAGTCGTTGATAAATTTTAAAGATTGCGATATTCAAGACATTAATTTTTGTAGAATAAACTAGTTGTCTACCAACTACATTAAGTACTTTTTGAATAGATTTCATAGTAATTTAATGTAAGAAGTGTCGGATTCACTGTCGAACCAGGGGCAACCAAGCCTACATGCTATTTCTTCTTATTCATAAAACTAGGCATTTGCAATTGCAGGCCCTGCAAAGCCCCCGTCCCCCTTCAGTAAGGTATCAAAATGGCATTTTGATGGAAGTGATATAATCTGTTTTCGCTGGAATCCGTTGAAGGGGGAGTTATGACACCCAATTTAGCAAGAGATTGTTAAATCGACTTCGATGGCCAGGTGGTAATGTGCTTGCACTTGTGCGAGTCTTTACACGCCATGCGATCGGAGACGTGTCGTAACTCAACACGGGTAATAACCTACAGGGGCGACTGAAGAGGTCAATCGGATGCATTCATTAAATTGTTTGGATGCGATTAACCTTTAAAAAATAAAATAAAAATTACTTTTTTGTCCTATTACTTAGCCAACCTAGCGGCGTTAGGGCTATAACGCCCTCTCTTGCACTCAACTAGGAAAGCCCGGGACCGCCTACTTTACATGCCCTCCGAAGCATTGCCAGAAAATTTAACTAGTGTAGGGCTCGAACCAACAACCTTTCGGGTGAAAGTCAGGGTCCGTTCCACTACTCTACATGTCCTGTCTGTTATGAATTGTAAACCCACGATAGACGTGCCTAATCTTCTACAACAGCTGTCCACTGTTTATGCATTGTATTGTCTACGCACTGCATTCAGCTGATTTTGCGATTCGGCCATATTGTCCCCTGGCTCGTTAAGCTGCATTCACATCTCTTGTGCTTCAACAGAAAAACATAGACAGCTTATCGGACGAAGTTCAAAGTCTGTATGCTCATGTAATATCATAGAACCATAAACGAGATGTCATAAATCTAAATGCTCGTTCATCAAATATTACTGACATTAAAGTAATTTTCCATAAAACATTGTCACAATTATTAACAAACATATACATATATACAAACAATACCACTATTAATACTTAAATACATTATTATAAAATACTATATTAATCCCTATTGTCTATTGAGAATTACTTTTCATTTCATTTATTAAGAGTAGGAAATTGGCAGCCCGAAATTTAGTACTTTTTATTTTTAATTTCATTAACTAAGCAGGTTATTAAAGATTTGGCTCTTTTAAGTTGTAGAAGGCTACTTCATGCATCATATAATAAGGTATATTTAATTTTCGAAATTGTAGTTTTTTCATATACACGATTTTACGCGAAAAGTTATTGTTTATAAATTATTATCGTGTTTATGAAAAACAAACTAATTTTTCATGAAAATTGACATTTTTTAACCAAACTATCGGGGGTAAGCGACCTATTGGGTTCTATTTACGTTAGTAACGACTACAATATATGTGAATTTAAAAAAAAAATCGTTGTAACCATTTTTAGAGGAAGCTAATTTTAGCAGTCTTTTTAGTTTTTGGAACCCCCAAAATTGAGTTAGCCTGAAATAAAAAAAGCATTCCCTGTATGCCAAATTTCATCCGTATTCCCCCGGTTAGTTTTGTCATAAATCATAATGTTTATCATAGTTAGTTCAAGTTATCATAAGTTTGAAGCATGCTCTGCTCTAATTGATTCAACATGGTAAGGCCGTTGCCGTTGCATGGTTCAATGTGTCTGTCCCATATCAGTTTGCGGCATACAGGTACACCTTATATTATTATTATTATTATTTTTGATGTATTACTATTTAAACAAATGGGAGAGTTAAAAGCGGGTATGAGGAAATGGTTGGAAGAATGAATGAGCTACCACTTCAACAAACACATGCATAGGGTTGGCGTGAAAAACGACAGTAGATGCAGACTGTGTGAAGTTGAAGAAGAAACAGCTGAACACATTCTCTTTGAATGTGAAGCGCTGGGAAAAACTCGATACCAAACTCTTGGCCACCCTAGGTCTGAAGAGGAAACCATCCGATCTAATCCCATCACAAAAACACTAGAATTTATCAAAAAGACTGGTGTTATAAGATGGGCGTAGACGGCAAACGTGGAAGCAAAAGACCTTCTAGGTCGACGCTTATAGGAACTCAAACGAGTAGGCCCCACGAAGGTAAAAAAAAAAAAAATGAATGAGCTAATGTCAGTGGTAATATGTCCTTTGTCCCAAGCAAGCGCTGGCTTGGGGATGCGGACAATATTATTTCTATTGTACTCTATTGGTAAGTATATGCTCCTTGTCTAGGGAATACTGGGCGAGGAAAAGAGGGAAAGAGAGAATTATTATTATTATTATTAAAAAATTATTACTTAAAAAGTCTAAGTGTATGCCTGTTTATGACTTGTATAAACATAACTTGATAACAACGAACTACTACAGGAACGAATACAAAAATCATACTCCAAGTTTAAGAAACGTGGCAAGAAGAGAGGGTGTCCAATACAAAAGATTTATAGAACCAATGTATTTTAACAAATATGGACAAGCCGAACTACGTGTTGCTATTCCGTCGGTGTTTAACGCATTACCCGGAGAACTACTCATAATACAAAATATTGGTTCAGTTAAAAAATTAATAAAAAACTGGTTTTTACAAACGTAACTAATAACGTACAATGTTTTCTTTGCATATCGTACTGAGGTGACATTTTGTAACCAACTCGACCAGACCCCTAAGGGGGTTTTTGGTACCCTACCAAAAATTGTATGACTGTAAGTTATTGTATTGTAATATATGCTCCTTGTCCAGGGAGTACTGGACAAGAAAAAACAAAAAAAAAATGTGTTAATGTATTCTTTATATTAAATGCACTTTGTTCGGGGGGTACCGGCTGGGAGGAAAAAATATGCGTAATAAGTTTTATTTCTCTTTGTTGCAGACATGGCACAAACAGTGCTTCAAGTGTCAAGTGTGTCAGATGACCTTGAACATGAGGAACTACAAAGGTTTTAACAAGGAACCTTATTGTGAAGCGTAAGTTTAGTTTTGCCTTAAATATTGGGTAAAAGTGTACGAGCGTTGAAATCAGTTTTTCGCATAGGCGTAACCCCAGATCATTAAACCTATTCGTTGAACCACACAACACAGCGCTGTTTCAAAATAAAGACCTCTACGCTGGAGTAACATTTTTTAATAAGTTGCCGAGGGACCTGCAAAGCGCTGCGAAGAGTAATCGTTTTAGGGCCCGATTTAAAGAGTATCTGATTGAAGAGGGAATATATGACATTAGGGATCTGTGGGATGAGTGCATGGTATGACTTTTGTATTTGTTTTTGTTTTCGACCATATACTGTTGTATAAGTTAAGGATAAGATGTTTTCACCACCATTTAAATCATTACATATAGTATGTACTGTAATATATACATGTAATCTGACGAGTTTCTATGTGTCTTGCCACACCTACAGAAATATACGATATTCTATTCTTCTAGTCTTCTATCATTTACTGCGTCCCAACTGTAGACCTATAGGAGCACGATAGCACTAATAAAAATGTGATATATATATATATATATATATATGTATTTATGCACTATATGATAGCTGAGTGTCCCTATTTTGAGTTTCGTTCGATTAATAATTCAAAAGATGAACTTGAAAAATAATGCAAGTTGAAATGTAACTTCCTTCCCGTCGCACGCAGAGGAGAATCCGAAAATGGACTATTAAACAGCTTCAGTCGTCCGGGTTTGATGTATGGGCCTCCTCTACTTTTTTTCTGTTCCTCCACTAGTATTCTCATAGTGGCTACTATAATCAGCCAAACAAATATGATGCACACCAGAACATTTTCAGTGTCACTTTATTTGTTTACAGGCACATCCCGAAAGCAAAAGCGACAACGGTTGCTGAAACACCTGAATTTAGGCGAATTGCTGAAAATACGAAGATACAATCTAATGTTAAGTATCACGCCGATTTTGAAAAGGCGAAGGGAAAGTTTACCCAAGTTGCTGACGATCCAGAAACTCTCAGAATAAAGGAAAATTCGAAAAATATCAGCAATGTGGCCTACCACGGGGAATTGCAGAAAAAAGCTGATATGGAAAGGCAGCGAAACATTGGCGATGGAAACAATCCCACAGGTATTGTATAGCCGTAGACAGGCTTGCTATGAGTCACACTTGAATTATAACAAGGGCACGTCTAGGATAACCAATAAGCACAAAATTAACTAAAACTTACGGTCGTCGAATGCGCCGCACTTGGTGCGTAAATTGAATTTGCTGCACCGTTGTGTGCTTGCCCAGACATCTCCTTCTTATAAACTTGCGGAGAAGCATAGTCAGAACATGTAGTTTGGTGGTACGACTTCGACTTCTACCCAAAAGGTTGTTTGTTAGAGCCTCACACGTATTCTATTATTTCCAGCCGTGCTTCGGAAGGCTTGTAATTCAGGCGGTGGGGTGCCTTTAAGTTGAGTGAAATTGAAAGCTTTAAGTCCCAACTCCGTTAGGTTGGCTTAGTAATGTAACAATGTAATATTATATATGATTTATATAAATAAAACATGCCAGTTCTTGATGAATTAACTGGATTTACTTTAACGCTAACGCAACGGTCTGGTTTCATATTTCAGGGCGCAATGTAGAAAGTGTCTCTAGGCCGGCACCGGCACCGGCTCCAGCTCAGTCATATGGGAGAGGGGGTAACGTTCCTCTGACACACAATTCTCATCCGCCGCCCCCTGTCAACGACAACCCATCGCCGTACTCGGCACGTGCATCGTCCAATGTAATTTATACGTCAGATAGGGGCCCAGGTAAGCTTCTAGAAGGCTATTAAGTGCAACCAACCAACTACGTCTGGGACTCCATTTTTAGCTAAAGTCATGGCCACCATATTGGCCCTCATAGAGATGTCTTGGTTGCCGACAGAAACCTATCATTTTGTTTTGGCACACCTTGTCGTAATACAGGCTCCGCAAATGTTCTTTCTACTCTTTAGTCCTGTATTAAGTAAACCGGAGCTTCTTGGATTTGGATGTATAGATTAGTGAAAGTCCCAGCATCTTCTTCAAAAGTTATCCTTAACTTATAATTAGATAAGGAGAATCCGGGCTTTTGGGTCATGGTCAACTATAGTCTGGTTTAATTAATTGTATTTTAATATTAATTTTAATTATTTTGTCTCTAGTTAATGTGGTTGCTGACCGTCAGGTGGGCTCGATTCACGATTACGACCCAGTAAACGAGTTTTATGGCTCGCACTCTTCCGATTCAATGGCTAACCACCAACAACCGCGCTATTACATGCCACAGGAATACCAGCAGCAGCAGCCACAACAATATCAACAGCAACAGCATCATCATCATCAACAACAACAACACTTACAACAGCAACAACGAAAGTATTCAGGGGGCTACAACGAAGTTCCTGTTAACAATGGGCGGGAGTTTTCTGATCCAGGCCTTGTTGAGCCAGCTCACTCGCAACCACGCAATTCTGGGGTGCGTTTCTTGATATTGTAATTGTTTTTTTAGAGATATGTATGGTTTGTAAAAGCCAAAGCATACTGGATCGTGTTCAGGACCATTCAGTTTCTTTCTTCTCCAGAAAAGTGCTTTCTACTTCCACTTCTAAGGAAGCAACTAGCCTGAGCCTTTTTAATTGGATACTTTCAATATTCAAGGACTACTACTTTTAAAAGTCACCTTACCTAACCCACCCACTGCCCTGAGGTGCCGTGGGTCTCCTATTAAATGTCATCCAATGCACATATCCTTCACTCACATATCGCAAGTGAATGATGTAAGGTCTAGTGTGCGGTTTTTTAACAGAAAGTAACATACAGAATGAAGGTAATAATGGTCGATACTACGAGCCATCTCAACAATAAAAACACCCTATCCCTACTGTGGGAAACTTCTGTTAATGTTAGTTGTGCTTAGAGCTATAAATAATTTCCCCTCATCCAATTCTCATTCTCATGATGGTCTAACTTATATGCTAGTCCTGTTCAATTCCCACCATGTTTGAGCTGTTAAATAATAGGACCTAACATAAGATGCATTGTGAGTATTTCTGGAAAATATATATTGTTTTAATCCTTCCAAACAAATTTTGTCCTGAATTAAACTTAATGAATTTGTGTTCCAGCGAGTGTATCGTGCGTTGTACGAATACAAAGCACAGGATGCTGACGAAGTCTCGTTCATCGAAGGAGATTTTATCATAAACTGCACTGCAATTGACGAAGGCTGGTTGAGTGGGATAGTTCAGCGTACCGGCAAAAATGGAATGCTGCCAGCCAACTATGTTACTCCAGCCATCTGATATCAATAATTTGCTTTCTGAAGCTTATTTCTTCGACTATTGTTACCTAGATTTGGCGGCTACCTCTACTACTTATATACTAACCTTTCTCTTTCATTTATCCAAACTTTTCCAATTTTGAAATTGTAATAAATATAACTAAAATTGTTAAAAAATGTAATTTAAGTGACATGGCACATTCGTCTGCTTTCTAGCGTAGCAGTTACGTTTAATTAGTAATACGAGGTGTTCGAGTCTTGTTACTGAATTCAGAAAAAATGGTGGTTGTTATAGGGCGTTAGCCATGCTTCCTTTTACTGTATTTTATGGGTGTACTCAAAGTGAGAGCACGAGTACATTAATAGTTCATATAAGGAATTTGTGGAAACCGGCATATGGGCAATTTTGCTCACGAGCTACTGTAAAGATAATTGGTGCTTCCTATAAGCTTTATACCAGCTTTAACTTTTTAAATAACACAAAAAGCTTCATTTTGTCACATTTTATTTATTTACGTTGATTTTAATTGCTGTAATAATAATAATTTTGTAATTTTAGCATTCATGATTTTATGATTTAGTTGCTTTTTTATTCTTAGCTTTTGCTTGTAAGCAAATACAGTACATAGTTTAATAGAAATAAACAAATATGTAAAACTACTCTGTTGCATCTTAGATAAATTATGTTTTTTTTTTTAATTTAATTGCATATAAAACTATGAATTGTAGCTTATGAAAGTACAAATTAAAATAAAACTTTCATAAGCTCTATTCCTTACCATAGTACCATATTACATTGAGTCACTAACATTCATTTTCTACTGATGCTTGGAGACGTAAAAACTTCTTATTTCACATTTTTTTGTGTACTTTTGAAGATGGATCGAATTTTAAACTAGTAATAAATTTGTATCCTGAATTTGTTGGGTCACGCTAAAGCAGTTGGCTCAATGTTATCAGTATTTAAAGAGGAGACTCTTAGGTTTATTATTATTTTTTAGTCAGGTCTTTGTATATTACAATGTTGTAGTGTATTGTAAATTTCACTGTATAAGGACATTCAATTTGAACTTTGAAGAACCGCGTTAATATCATAGAATACTAAATATGCTTCGCGGCATTTTCAAACTTCCTACTAAAGGTTTTTCTCTTTTGATCAGAACTCTGATCTTATTCCATAATGTTCACGACTTTCTTTGATTTGGTGTTTCAGTCCTGTAGTGCGTGAACTTGCGAACTGACCGGGCTGTGCTTGATTGTATACTGTACATCTAGAATCATATAGGCCTAGATGTTGACTTGGGGGCAGATTGTCCTAATTTGTAATGTTTTATATACTGTTTCTACAATTTTCTATTGTTGAGATTCGCTGTGTATCCCCCTATTCTCATGAATGTCTGACAGTCGTGTACCTAACCATAGTGGTTATGAGACAACCGTTGGGGGAAACCCGTAAGTGTGTACATAATCAAATTTCACAGAAAATTTCGTTCGCAGAGCTATGAATTGTCTCACATTCCTTGTATTAAATGTTCCTCTACATTTTGATATATTTGGTATGTGACCGTCACTGACACCCATTGGCCACAGCCACTGAAATTGACTTATAAAATATAGATATAGTGTAATGAGAGTTAACTTTGTAAAATATCACATAATCACATCACATAATTTATGTGATATTTTACAAAGTTAACTCTCATTATAATGTGTTCAAAATATTACAAAGTTACAAAGGAGACGATTTTATATATACGTATAGTGATATTATCTGGTGAATGTAGGCCCAAAACTATGACCAATGCGTGTCCATAACGAACTCCCACGTCCTATGCATCACACCTAAATATCAAAATGTAGAGTTATGTTCCTTATAGGGAATGTGACTAAATTAGTAGTTGTATATTTGATATTTCTGGTGGTGGGGAGTGTACGATTCTCTTAAATATCATTTGTTTACATACTGAGACATGAATATGAGCTTGAAATTTGTTTATATATTTGCGTCTAGGTTTCATTAGTTGGAATATGATCGTCAACTATGTAGGGGCTTGTTTAGTAGGATGTGCCACTCACATGCACCAGGGGGCACAGCTTTATAATTTACATTACATCGTGTTTTTTTTAAGTACACCTAAGTGTGCATCGATATCTGTCTAATTTCGAACAGAACAACAACGATGAATGATAGGATACGAAATGTATATCCTTCGGTTGCAGATACATGAAAATGAGCAAATGCTCAGCTGCATTTCTTGTATATGCAGAAACTTTTGATGTTAGTTTTAAGATGGGACGTTACCGTCGTAGTATAGATTTATGTCTTCCCGGTATAAACTATTTTATTCTTCCTCTTTTTGACTATTTAGCGACTTAATGTTTTTGTATCGTGTTTTTGGTACTTACTAATATACTTCTCAGATTTTCTTAATAATCCATATCATATATATGTATGTATAGGCTCAATTTTGTACGTAGTATTTAAATATTAGCAAATTATCTATCTGCGAATTTTTTAAGTTTAATCTATAAAAATTAAAAATAATTATGTAATTTTCCTCATTGGAATTCGCTGTCCAATGCTAACAAAAGTAGAATTGCATCACAATAGGTTAGACATTGTTTGCATACAAACTGGTTCTTATATTTCGTTCATAACATCCAATTTCGGTGTAATACAGTAAACATTTCAAATTTTTGTTTGCTAAGTAAGATTGATGCTTAGAGGCTTTTTGAGCTGTTACGTAATTACCCCTACAATTATATATCACCATCTTCGGCAGCTGAGCCTCGTTTGTGTCAAGATTTATTATTATTATTATTATTATTATTATTATTATTATTATTATTATTATTAAATTTCTTTGATTTATCAAGGATCGGATAGGAGTTAATTTCACTATATGAGCTTAATATTTACCAACTTTTGTCTGATTCAAAACTCTGTACCTAAGTGCATTGTGCGACAGTATTTCCTAATAGACTACAAGTATTGAAGACGACTGGTCTCAACATAAAGTATTTTTTAGTTTTCGCAATTGAGAATAGGCTAATGTAATGAAAATAAAAGTCTTTTAATTAGTAAGGCAGCAGCGATGTATATACGATATTTGTAATTTGTGGCATTAACGTGCACTTATAATGTAGTATTGTTCAGCTGATAACAACGTTTTCAGAAAATTATTCCATTTTCAGTGCTTCATACTAATTTTTTAGTCTGCGCAACCATTCCAGAGTTTTATGTTTGTGTGTTAAATGTTTTTGCGAAATACGATAGGTAGTCCATATGCTAACTTTAGCAGGCTTTTCATAATAAAAAAAATCAGGCACCTACCATATAAATGGTTTTGTGTCGTTGTTTTGTTCTAATCTTTTTTGGCGTCTGAACATCACATTTTGAAGGTTTGTTTCGCAGCTGCCATGTTTTAAGGCGCTACTTAATGTTGTGATTCAATTACATATTTTATAATCCAAATTTGTATAATCTGTAGTCGATTTGAGCTGCTGAGTGAAAGCTACTAGTTCATTTTTATGTCTAATGACTTCGAAAAAGATCTAATTACGGTTTCATTGAATTTCACAATAGCTGAATTCTTTCCTTCAATTTAAATAAGTATTTAAATTCATTCACTGTCATGAATATTTTCTATTAAAAAACCTGGCCTAGAATAGTTTGTAAGAAGCTTATCACCTATTCAGCGTTCGTCGAAGGTCGATACGCAACGAAAGTATTCATTTGCTGGATGTTTGCCATGTTTCGACTGAAAGGGTGCATAGGCAATACACTGTATATGCTCTTAATAAGTAACGTAAGTAAGGATAACTTGCACGAGTACCTATTCCATGCAGCTCAGAAAATAACAAGTGGAATACTTTATAATTTGAACTGTACTTTATACTGACTTGAGTTACTCCTGAGTTAAAAAGAAATATAATTTAAATTTATATGTGTTATTCTACTGGTGATCCCAACGCGCCTTTTTGGCTTTGTGGCACCGGTTCAGTATAATTTGTTATGTTGCTTGATAAATACACGCATTATAATTATTATTATTATTATTATTATTATTACTTCAAACAATTGTAATGAATAGACCTAGTCGAAACCATGTCGTTGCAGCAACTGCACCCAAATTTTCACAGTCACGATTTCTTAGGTGTTTTATAAGCTGCTGTGAGCACATTCATGAATGTTATATATTTTACGTATTTTATTTAATATTAATCATTACAATGTAAAATTACTTTACTACCATTTCTATTCCTAACCTGATTATAATATATAATATACAATATAATATAGTACACTCTAGTTAGCTATAGTCGAGATTTAGAGTGGTTTTTGTTATTATTGCTTTTCAATTTATACGTAGTATAAGGAAAGCTTTGTGATGGTCGAAATTTTCGATTCCGAGATGTCAGCGGATTTACACGTTTTGAGGAACCCAAAAACGTTTTTTTTTAACGAAATGTCTGTCTGTCGCTCCATCTATCTGTCTGTTCATCGATTTCCGGGCAAACTACTCTGTCGATTTTGATGAAAATTACGATATAGGTTCGCAAAAAAAATACCTCGGAACCATTTATTTTTATTTTGGGCTAACTCAATTTGGGGGAATTCATTCTCAAGAAACTCCACAAAAACGTCTAAAAAATTATTTCTCAAAAACGGCTCCAATGATTTCTTTTAAATTCACATATATTGTAGTCGTTATTGCCGTTAATAAAATGCTGGGGGTCGCTTGCCCCTTGATAGTTTGCTTCTGGGGGTAAAAAAATAAAAATAACTAAATTTTAATGAAAACTGACTAAAACATAATTTTTCTGCGAAACCTTTCTATCGATGATTTCTATCTTCAGGCATGTTTTAGGTGTTAACTTGAGTAACGAAACCAGACAGGTTGCTTTCCCAAAAAACTATTTAATTTTGTGATTTAAAAAAAAAAAAAAAAAAAAAAAATAGAAAATTAACGTTCAAATGAATTAATGAATTGCGTGCCCTGCCATTATAACTGTGTGGTAATGTGTTGGTCTGACCTATCTAGAATTTACCTCACCTCCTGTGACGTCAAGTGGACACCCCCCCCCCTCCCAAGAGATATTTATAAATTTAACCATAGGGAAATTAATTACCATGACATGACTCATTTTCTCTATCTACTAATTTATAAATTGGAAAGCATGTTCGAGTAAACTCGGATTTGTTCTTAGAGGGTTTTATAGCCCTAACTCCGTCAGGTTAGCTTAGTGATAGAACAAAAAAGTCAATATTATTATTATATTGAAACCAACATCAAACAAATTATAATATTTGACAACTAGCTCATTAGCCCGTGTGCGGTTTAACGTTGGTTAGCCTACCTATATTAACTTATTAAATACAATATCATATAATAATAAAAACATCAAAATATCGATATTAAAACAGTTCGTTCAATATGAAAAGGTCATGTGGGAACTTAAAAAAAATTAAAACAAAATGTTGACAAGGATTTAAGGCGGGGGGGGGGGGGGGGGCAGTCGCAGGGGGAATAAAAAGAGAGCATATAGTAGTAATACAGGTTCTTAACTTCTGTTCTCAGCCATTTGTCTAGATTTATTTAATCTGATTAATAGGTATCAAAATAGTTGTTGATGCTACCATGGCCGTGCCCAAGGGGGTGATCTTGTGACGGCGATTTACCGATTTATAGTGTTATGCTACGTTAATGTTGAATATTAATATTAGCATATTTGATTCATTTTATAATTTACACATTACTTAGTTGTTGTTAGGAGAAGACTGGGGAAGCGTTATTGATGTAGCCTACCAAGCCTACGTATCTATGAACCTACTCAGCCACTAGGTCTTAAGCAAAACCATGTTAAGTTAGTGTAATTTTTGACGAGGTCGAGGACAATAAATAGGAAAACATACTTGATTTGATAATTTTCTCGTATGTTCTCGACTTCCTATTACAGTCAAGGGCAGCATAGCCCATGCATCATACCTTCTTATTATAATTATTTATCATTCATTGGCTGTTCACAATATATTCTCTTGGAAGCATTTTCAAAATAAATAATAATTATACTGCACAATTAAACGAATAAAAAATAATTTAAAGGCTGAACCCTTTGAACATATTTTGAAGGCGGCTTTCCCTTTTTTGCCACTTAGATAAGTATGTAAGTGAAATACCTGTACATTTAAATTTTAGCCTAGAATAATTGTGAACACAAGTAGCTCGTTGGACGATACTAAATAAATAAATAAACATCAGTGAGTTAGCTTCACTATTTCAAATGTGTTTTTTTGCAATCTTCCTGGCATTTGAATTTGCGCGGGAATGTGTTAGTTGATTGCGTCATCTGCTATACAATGACGAAATGCCCTGCTCAGCTCATTGTTGCTTGCGGCCATTTTGTTTGATATTGGACGTTTTTTAATCGAAATATTTAAGTGATGTTTTTATACCTAGTTATGTGTTATAACATTTACAATGCCTATTAAGGTAAGTTATTCACTATTATTTTATGAAAATGCGATTGTTTGACGTGTAAATCAGTTATAAATTGCTGCTTGTTGCTAACACTTCAAATGTTGTTCATCGAGCGCGTCTTTTTATATGAGATAATAATGTTTTCGCGGGCAAAAAAGTTATTTATCATTATCTGTCACTAGCTAGTACTTTTTCACATTAAAATTTATGTCATGTTAATAATTATTGAAATGTTTACATTTTTTAAGCCGGCTAAATGGAAGTGTTGAGGGAATATTTTAAAAAATTGTTGCACTATACGCAAGTATGTTTGTTAATGAAAGAGCTAGTTTGACATTCAAAACGCATCAGTTACTTAATATTGTTGTTATTATTTCAGACGTATGTAATATTTAGTAGCCGCTAATTAGGGGCAATACTTTCTTCATTTTGTATTGATTGAAGCATGGGTTCGGTCGCTGTCGGGATATTTCGTCATTTTGTATGGATTTACAAATTCAGTGATATTTATTTCAGTCGTTGCACATTTGAATGCTTCAATGACATTTACCGATGCCTAAATGTGTCAAATTGGTAAAATTTAAACTATGATCTAATCTATGGGATAGGTCTATTACATATTTGACGTAACCTAGTAAATGAGATGCAAGCAGCTATACCGTTTATAGTCGTTTGTTAATTGTCAAACTGTTTTATTGACAACATTAAACGTTTACGGTAGCCAGTGGCGTGATTTCTGCTTTAGTAGGGGGGGGGGGGGGAACTTATTTTACGATAGACCCTTTAATAGGAATGATGAAAGCAAATTTCCAACGCCCCCTTTTACGTGACTTAAAGGATGGTAAATTCCCGCCATTTATTAACCAGAGTAAAATTTATCGACCATTATATAAACATAGCCACTCTGATGTGCAAAGTTTATTGCTTTCCAATTTATACGTAGTATAAGGAAAGCTTTGTGACGGTCGAAATTTTCGATTCCGAGATTTCAACGGATTTACACGTTTTAAGGTCCCAGGAACCAAAAAAAGTGGTTTTTACGTAATGTCTGTCTGTCATTCTGTCTGTCTATCTGTGCGTCGATTTCCGGCCAAACTACTCGGTCGATTTTGATGAAATTCGGCATGTAGGTTCACAAAAATCATACCTCGGATTTTTTTTTATTTGGGGCTAACTTAATTTGGGGGGGGGGGGGGGGGCTTATTCTCAAAAAACTCCGAAAAAACGTCTACAAAAATTATTTCTCAAAAACGGCTCCAACGATTTCTTTTAAATTCACATATATTGTAGTCGTTATTAATGTTAATGAAATGCGGGGGGTCGCTTGCCCCTTGATAGGTTGCTTCTGGGGGTAAAAAAATAAAAATAACTAAATTTTAATGAAAAATGACTAAAAAATAATTTTTCTGCGAAACCTTTCTAGCGATGATTTCTACCTTCAGGTATGTTTTAGGTGTTAAATTGAGTAACGAAACTGGACACGTTGCTTTCCCAGAAATTTATTTGGTTTTGTAAAAAAAAAGTTTTTTTGAAAAAATGATAGAAAATTCACGCTCAAATGCATTGCGTGCCCTGCCAGTATTGCTTTGTGGTAATGTGTTGGTCTGACCTATCTAGAATTTACCTCACCTCCAGTGACGTCAGGTGGACAGGCCCCCCCCCCCCCCCCCCCGAGATATCGGAAATTTATCCATAGGAAAATTATTTACCATGAAATTACTGATTTTCTCTATCTACTAATTTTGATAAATTGGAAAGCATGTTCAAGTAAACTCGGACCGGTTCTTTCATATTATTATTTTTTTGTAAACTTTTTTTTTCTACGATTAGGTTAGGTGTTATTTTTGTAAAAACCCTCGCTTTCCTGGTTAATTTTCTTTAAAAACTTGGGTTTCTTGGGGATTTTTTTTGCGGGGGGGGGGGGGGGGAGCAACTGCCCCCCCCCCATTCCCCAATGACGCCCCTAACGGTAGCTTATTGCTATTTAATGTGGAAAAGAGCTGTTAGACGCAGATGTTTGGGTACAGGTTGTCACCAAAATTAACAATACGAATGCACATCATCCTATCATCAAAGCATCGGCATTTTTTCATAGATCGAAATCGGTCGGGTTAGGTAGCCTTTGGCTTTTTGTAACATTTTTTGATAACCTTTGCTACCTTTGTATCCCTCTGGTTACACCTTCCCTTTGTTCAAGTCCTGGACTGAAGTTTAACCACTCAACAACCGTCCCACAAACCTGCCATCACCCGTCAAACCTGCTTCTGTCTGCACATTCTTATAGGTTCTTTACAGTCCATATCATGTATACGGTCATTGAGGCCAACGAATATAGCAACAGCAGGATGAATAATACTAAGATTGTTCACTTGGACAATCCAGAGATTCCAACATTGCAGCTACGTCTTGAATAGATTGGCGGTTGTAAAAGTAATTCTGAAAAGTTTTTTGAGAATAAACCCCCCCCCCCACATTGAGTTAGCTCAAAATAATAAAAAATAGTCTCGAGGTATGATTTTTGTGAACCTACATGCCAAATTTCGTCAAAATCGGAAATCGATGAGCAGACAGAGCGACAGACAGACAGACATTTCGTAAAAACCACTTTTTTGGGTTCCTGGGACCTCAAAACGTGTAAATCCGCTGAAATCTCGGAATCGAAAATTTGGACCATCACAGAGCTTTCCTTTTACTACGTATAAATTGGAAAGCAATAAGCCCTAAAGGAGAAAAAATAAAGATAGAACAGTGAAATGCTAGATTAGGTGCGAAATCCATATTATCGAATTGGCTTATTCTCTTCGTTGCCGTAGTTTCGTCAGGCGGGGTTTCCACATACGTCAATCGTCAATGAGAAATATGAAATTGAAGGTTTAGCAGACATTAAAGACATACTAAAAATTCTGCTACCACGTCAAAACCATATTTCTCATTGACGATTGACGTATATGGAAACCCCACCTCACTGACGATGCCAACCGCAGAGCTCGACGAAACCTCTAGAGTAAACACTCCATTTCAACTTGGGCATATCACCCCAAATAGTTATAGCCTACCTCACTGATAATGTTAAATCATTCATATGTAATATCCGCAGGAGAAAGATGCAGTATAACCTTCATTTCGGTAGCTGTTGGTCATGAAGCAGAAGAATCCGGCCGTGGTCTTGCTGAAAGCGTACTTTCAAAAGTTTCGTCAACATCTGCGGTTGACATCTTCAGTGGAACTGCATAGACTTCTAAGATTGTATCTCGGAGGGTCAGCAGCAACGTTGCAGTAACACTGAAGATGTTCACCGCAGATGTTGTTGAAACTTTTGAAAGCACGCTTTCATAGCGACTACAGCCTATCGTCCCGGATTCTACATTTCATGACCAATTGCTGCCGAAATGAAGGTTATACTGAATCGTTCTCCTGCCGATCTTGAATGTAAATAATTTTACATGATCAATGAGGTAGGCTATATAACTAAGGCGGGTTTTCCACATACGTCAATGGTCAATGAGAAATATGGTTTTGACGTGGTAGCAGAATTTTTAGTATGTCTTTAGTGTCTGCTAAAACGTCAATTTCACATTTCTCATTGACCATTGACGTACATGGAAACCCCGCCTAACCTATAACAACGTTGCTGCTGAGCCTCTGAGTTACAATCATAGAAGTCTTCGCAGTTCCACTGAAGCTGTCGACCGCCGAGGTTGACAAAACGTTTCGAAGTACGCTTTCAGAACGACCACGGCCTATCATCTCGGATTCTTCTGCTTCATCACGTAAATCCGGCCGTGAAAGCCTTTGTAATTATAGCTGTTAGTCGCTAAGCTTGTGCAGTGATATACATTTTCGCCTACCTCATATGCCATATTGCAGTATTGCAGTTAAGGTGACGCTCCGGTTGGGCGTAGATCGTGGGTTCAAGTCCCGCCAAATCCGGTTTTTCTATGTTCTCTAATTTCGTTTACCTCATGATTTTACGTGAAAATGCAACATGAACTAGAACTACAGGCTATATCAGTACCGTAAGGTAGCCAAAGCCGCGTGGTAGAATCTTTCACGCCCGAAAACCAAAGGTTTTTTTCAGTTACAACCGGGTGATTGATTGGCAGCAACATGTCTGCAGTCTCAGTGGTTCTTGCATGCCGTCTTCAACTCCACATAGGTTGTCATGCCTGTAGTTCTATATGGGACAGATGGGACATTCGCTTCCTGTCAAAAATATATATTTTAATTTCTAGGGCCACGCCATGCCTCCTATGACCAGTCATTGAAAAAAAAGTACCAGGTTGTCCCAGGATTCACTCAATATTTTTGGCGCGCTCCAATACAAAAAACGCCTAGTGGGGTGTCAGATTGTCTCACGTTATGTATTATCTTAATTGAGACCTTATCTAGGTCAGAAGCTTGTACCTTTGCCTGTAGAAATTTTATTTTTCCCATGAACGTTGCATAACGCCTTAATGTCTTGAAGTTGATGGGCGAATGTACTACGGGTCATCAATTTTGACGTAAAGCGCTTAAAAGAAGACTCATTCTGTTAAATCAGTAATTTGCATTTTATACAGACCACCCGGACACTACTAACGATCACCACAAATTACAATTTTATAGAGTTTCAGGAAACCCCCTATATCTCAGTTAATATGAGGAATTTTGAAAAGCTGTAAAAAGTACGATAACAAAGTCAAGGTCGAACTACCTTATGGTGGAATCAAATGTTTTTTTCGGGGAGTCCGAAAAGGGAGTCAAAATTCTTAAAAATAACGGATGTGTAGGGGGTGTCCCGGTAGTCTGGAACACCAGCAATTTTTTAATTGTTACATCAAATGAAAGCTCTTCAAAAGGGCTTTCATTTGATGTGTAACGCGGCATACCTTTACATTTGAAAATTCCGAGAAACGACCAACGACACCTACGAAACCCCCCTTTCGGATCCCCAGAAAAAACATCTGATTCCACCATAAGGTAGTTCGACCCCTACTGTGTCAACAAATTTTTTACCGCATTTGAAAATTCCTAAAAATAGCGGATTTGTAGGGGGTGTCCGGGTGGTCTGAAATACCAACAATTTTGTAATTGTAACATCAAATTAAAGCTCTTCAAAAAAGCTTTCATTTGATGTGCGACACGACATAACCTTGCATTTGAAAATTGCGAGATACCCTCTGTGACCCCCCTGAAACTCCCCTTTCGGACTCCCCGAAAAAACATTTGATTCCACTATAAGGTAGTTCGACATTGACTTTGTTATCGTAATTTTTACCGCTTTTCAAAATTCCTTATATTAACCGAGATATAGGGGGTGGTCTGAAGTTGAATAAAATTGTGCTGATCGTACCTGTACCTGAAGGTGTTTGGCGAAATTAAGTTCACGGTATTCGAACATGTTTTATGTAAAGCACAAAAAGTGAAAATCTATTCTAAAAGAACAGTATTGAAATTATAAATTTTTTGACATGTTTGAATTAATTGTGCCTGAACTTTTCAAGATAGGTACATAACTGTTATTATTACATCAAATGAAAGCCCTTCAAAAGTGCTTTCATTTGATGTGCGACGCGACATACCTTTGTATTTGAAAATTCCGAGATACCACCTATGACCCCATTGAAACCCCCCCTATTGGACCCCCCGAGAAAACATTTGATTCCACCATAAGGTAAATGATCATAATATTATAAATAATTGTAAATGAAACTGATTTTGAAGAAATATTGAATTGTACGGACGTTAATAAATAAATAAATAAATAAATAAATGTATTTCGTTTCTTCAATATTACATATACAGTGATATAATGAAGTAGGGGTGGCCCAAAGGATTTCTCCCGTGCTGGGGCCCCCTTAATACTAATAAGTAAGCTAAAACTAAACTAAACTAAACTAATACTAAAACTTTATCGATAATAATTAATTTTATGTAGACTCTAAGTAACATCACTAAGTAAGTAAATAAGTAAGATCATATACTAAGATGAAATAATATAAATGTTTATCACTCTGTTGAATCCGGGGTTGTTATGCTAGCGCGCTATTGCTGGAAGATGTAGCCTACGAGCTTTTTGAAAATAAGATAATGCATGCACATAAGACAGCAACTACCCCCAAACGCCTATCAAGTAATAAAACTCCGGGGAAACCTTGGTTATCTCGGGAACTGTAGGCCCTAATAAACGAGAAATATTCAATCATAAATTCCAAAAAGACTTGCCCCTTAAATCAGGAAAGTAAGTAAGTAAGATTGAAGTATTTAAAGACACATATTAAGCAACAAGTTCAATTGGAATAAGCAAATTTTTACTCCATCAAGTTTTCAGAGGTGTCTAGTGATAGTAAAAAACAGTGGAAAGTAATAAATGAAATAAATGGGAAGTTTGGAAAGAAAAAGCAGCAGATACAACTTGTAAATGATGAGGGAGTGGCGATCTCCGGCCATAAGCTTGTGGCCAATGAGTTTAACTAGCTTTTTATGAATTTACCAGTGGAATTAAAGGAGCAGTTTGTAAAGCCACCCCTAAACAAACATACTCATACACAATACAGCAGTCAATTTTTATATCACCTGTGTCTCATGAAGAAGTAACAGCAACCATTAAAGGCTTAAAAAACAGAAACTCCGCTGGCCCTGATGGGATATCTTCTTACTGCTTAAAAAATGTTGCAGATAAAATAACTCCCAACCGTAGACATACCACAAATCTTAGTTTTTCTCAAGGAATTTTTCCTAATAAAATGAAAGAAACAGTACTAAATACCATTGTATAAAAAAGGTGATCGCCGCTCTGATAAGTCATACCGCCCAATCAGTCTTCTGAATGTTACAAGTAAAATTATGGAAAAACTTATGGCAGCTCGTTTAAATAACTTCTTTATTAAACGCAATTGGATAAGTTACAATCAATTTGGGTTTAGGGCAGGCAAAGGGACAGACTTAGCACTAATAAAATTCACACAGCCCATATACGAATCTCTAAACGAAGGGCGGGAAACGGCCAGTTTGTTCTTAGATATAAGTCGTGCTTTTGATTCTGTTGAACACAATCTGCTGTTGGACATTTTATGGAAAGCTGGTGTAAGAGGAATAGCGTGGGAGTGGTTTAGAAGTTACCTGATTGGAAGAACTCAGAGAGTACGAGTGCAATATCAAAAAGATGGATCAGTTTGTTGTGTAGATAGTGAGCCTCTACAGTTGCTATGCTCTGTGCCCCAAGGTTCAATTTTGGGCCCATTACTATTTATTTTGTACACAAATCAATTATTGCGATTGCATGGCAAGCTGACGAGCTTTGCTGATGACACTGCACTATGTTACGCTGGGCTAGACTGGGCGGAGGTACATTGCTATATAACATAGGATTTACAACATTGATATACATGGATTGCTACCACGGCACCTAGCCCACGCTGAACAAATGTCTTCACTTTTGGTCACGTGACAAAAAGGGTTATTATGGCAAGAAGTGGTTGACTCCATTGCATTCAATGCGATTTAGACGTATTTCATTGCCTGTTATTTAATATATTTACCCATTTATTCAGTTTTTCTTTGGTTTGACATAATGGTCATATCTTGCTCTGCTTATAAATGCACTAATAGGTTCAAGATATGTCGAGAAACGGGGGAAAATATTACTTTTCACAAGTAAGTGTTCGCATGGTTTGGTCATTAGTCGAGGCAACATTTATGGGTTTATTTCAGTTTTCTTAATCATTATGTTAACAAATTGCACACTTTCAATTGTCCTCAAGGCCGTAGCCAAGGGGGAATCCTTGGGGGGCGGAGGGGGCGGTCGCCCCCCCCCCTGAGAGAAATAGCATTATACTAGTTAGATTGTACTTTTGAAGGAAATTAAGGGAAATTATTACTCAAGTAAGGGAAACTCGATATTTTTTGGGCCACCGCCCCCCCCCCCCGAAAACTTTTTCTGAAACCGTCCCTGCCCCGATATAAAATGGCTTGATAGAATCGGATTTTGAGAGGAAACATAAAAACCACTATGTAATACCCAATGTAATTTTTACCCCCCCCCCCGAAAAAAATCCTGGCTACGGCCTTGGTTGTCCTGTATAATTTAAATACTAATTCTTATTATTATTATTATTATTGTTTCAACCTCAAGGCATTTTTTAGTTAGTCAAGTTTAAAATTATTTTAGGAAGCTGAAAATTCCTGCAGCCTAAGTAGGCCTAGTCCTGCAGAACCTACGGTTTTGATACCTACAAGTTTTGATGGTGAATAAAAATAGCGAAATACTATAAGGCAAATTTACAGAGGAAAAGTGTTTTTATTTCCCATTTGGGCGAATTTCGTGGCTTTCGTGCAAATCACACGTACTGCAAAATTATTAGAAATTATTAGGCTTATTGATATTGACATCCCTAAATCAACAGCATTGGCCTACTACACTGCAATATTTTTTCATCGTTGATAGCACACAGAATATTCACATCGTGTAAGCATAATATGTAGGCTATGAGATTTAAAAATTCGAATTCCGGTGTGGGTGGATCAGGGACGGATCCAGCTCAAGGGGGGGGGGGGAGCTGTGGGTCAAAATAGGAATAACCTATGTAGTATCGATTAAATCAGAGCGTTATAAAAATTAACTTATAAAATAGGTTTACTAATTTTTTTTTGGGGGGGGGGGGATATCCGCCCATGGGGTGGATCCAGGGGGTTGGGAACCTGCCTCCCTGTATCCGTCCATGGGGTCTAGCCAGAGTGACTAGGTACTTATTCTTTTTATATTATGCTTATTCTAGTTGAAGTGTATTCAAGGACAGATGAAGGGGGGAGCTGCCCCCAAAATCTTATAAGCTAGCCTGTTGTAAGTTGCCTAACTTATTACGTTATAATGTAATACTACTTACATATGTTTATTATATTTTGAGCCAAATTACCCCCCCCCCCAATGGGCTGGATCTACTCCTGGTATAGGTAGGAGCCTAAATTTAGGAAGTTAAACACTTCAAATTTAGTCCCAATGCAATTAAATAGACGAACATGGTTAGATTGGACTAAATAGTTTGACTATCTTTTCTTAAATTGCTGCTTGACACAGTTTTTCTTAGTAACATATTCCTAGCTAAATATTAGTAAATCTTCGTAAATGCCGGTGTGTGACCATAGAATATTGTTCTATAATAAATAAAAAAATATTACAAAAGCAGAAAATGTCAATTAATCGTATTAAAAAAATTATTGAAATGCATCAAATTTACACGTAAGTGTATATGGCATGGAACGCTTCTGCCATAATATCCAAGATATCAGGTTTTGTCCGATGCCGACAGCCCTAGCGCTCCTGGTGTGTTTCCAGTGTATATATATATAGTTCAATGATTTACAACGACTAAACGCTTGGTTTCAACTGCATGGTCTTACAATAAATGTGACTAAAACCTGCTATCTCCCCTTCAATCTAAGAGCAGGATGCATAGAAGAGCCACTTGAAGTTAGATGCCACGTGTATAACTGTGACTTAGAAAACCCTATTTGCCATTGCCCAGCTATCACGAAAGCATTAACAACTAAATACCTTGGTGTCCACTTCGATAGTGACATGAAATGAAGCTGTCACATAAAATCTATAAACGGTAAATATCGAAATTTTTTAAGGCAACTGCTTTACCTTCGCACTGTCTGCCCAGAAAACATTTTAATCCAGCTATACCACTCGCTATGTGAATCTAGGCTTGCCCATGGGATCCAAGTGTGGGGTGGGACTTACATCACTAATTTAAGGTCACTTATAGTTACGCAAAAATATATAATTAGAACAATAGCCGGGAAACCAAGGATGTGTCCATTACTTCCCCTCTTTGCGTCACTTGGTCTATTCCCGCTAAGATACCTTTACCTATACAAGACTTTAAAAATATTTTATTCCATCAGTGGCGATATGGTACAGATACCGAGGCCAGTAAATACCAGACAAATGGAGCACTTCACAGTACCTAGAGCATATACAACAATTTTTACAAAGGCCTACTAATACCTAGCGCCAAAGGCATTTAATCAACTGAAATTACGGCCTGAATCTCTGACCACAAATAAATTTTCAAAATTTATTCGGGAATGGCTGATTGGACGGGAAGAGGTGGAATCTTTGTTTCAAATTGTGGATTAGAAAGAATTTTTTCTGTGGACCTGTTATTAGCACGTAAGTTAATGTTAGTCGTTTTTTTCAAGGGTTTAATATTTTGTTTTTAAATTATTTATTTATTTATTTTTTAGTCTGTTATGGGCCATCTGGCCTTACAGTATTGTGTATTTGTATTTTCTAATACACATTTTGATTTGATTTGATTTGATTAGGTAGTTCGAACCCTACTTATCAAGTTTTTTTTTTACCGCATATCATAATTCCTCATAATAACCGAGATATAGGGGGTGTTCGGGTGGTCTGGAACACCCTGTATAATGCGCTAATTGAATTCCGAAAAATCTGATTTAGATTGCTTAAATCAGCGTTGCTCCGTCCAGACGAGACGAGCAATTCAGCATATTGCTGACCTTGGTTGATGTCTTACGCCATTTATTGCTTTCCTATTTAGACGTGGTATGAGGAAAGCTTTGTTATAGTGAAAATGTTTGATTCTGAAATTTCAGCGGTTGTACACGTTTTTGGGTACCAGGAACCCAAAAAAGAGGTTTTTACGAAATGTCTGTCTGTTTATCGATTTGCGGGCAAACTACTCGGTGGATGAATTATTGCATGTAGGTTCACAAGGGACATTTATTTTTATTTTGGGCTAACTCAATTTGGGAGGGGGGGGGGTGGCTTTATTCTCAAAATTCACTCGTACCGGACATACATTGGTTCTTATAGTAATAAAGTTCTCATATTTTAGAACCTTTAAGACCTTAAAAACCTAAATCTAGTCCCTAAAATTTTGGCGCCAGCAAAAAACCGTGTGTAGCAGTGATTGATGAAGGACCGCCTAACGGTAACGGTAATATAATCCTTGGTAAATAATTGTCCTGGGGAAAAATTTCAGTTTAGGTTTAAATTTCGAGTTTCCCTATCCCAAAGCACTCAATTGATCGATGGGACGCCTGCATAGTCAAGAATGGGCAGACTTCAAAAAATTATTTTTTGTTCAGAACCAAATCTTTGTTTGGGAAAGCAACCTGCTTGGTTTTGTTACTCTATTTAAAAACCTAAAACATACCTGATGGAAGAAAGCATCGATAGATAGGTTCCGTAGAAACATTATTTTTTTTTAGTAATTTTTCATGAAAATTGAGTTTTATGTTTTTTGTCCTCAGACCAAATTTTTAAGGGGCAAGCGACCTATTGGGTTTAGCTGACATTTATAACGACTACAATATATGTGAATTTAAAAGCCGTTTGGGGGTAATATTTTTTTTTAAAAAGGGTGAAAGCCCCCAAAACTGAGCTAGCCCAAATTAGAAAACGTTCTCGAGGTACGATTTTGGAGAACATGCATGCCAAATTTCACCAAAATTCACTGAGTAGTTTGACCGCAAATCGACAAACAGATAGACCGACCGACAGGCATTTCGAAAAAAAAAAACACTTTTTTGGGGTCCAGGGACCTCAAAACATGTTAATCCAGAAATCGAAAATTTCGGCCATCACGAAGCTTTCCTTATATTGCGTATAAATAGAAATGCAATAAAAAGAAGTAAGATGGAAAAGAATAACTAAACTCCCTTTTCAATTGCTGACGGTGTTGACTCTGAGATTGATAGTACGCCTTATATTTAACTTGAATATTATTAATTCTATTGCCTACTACGCAACTCCAGCCTCCAATGTCGTAAATGCTGTTGGCCTTGGAATAATAAGTTATTTTATGGAAGCAATGAGCCAAATAATGTTTTGTGGCTGTTGGGAGTCAGTTTATCCAAACAGCTGCGCCGTACAGTGGTACCTGATTAAAACAGCAAGTTATTCACTGCTGATATCATTAAACCTCAATATTGTTGCTTTGCAATTCATACGTAGTATCAATAGGAAAGCTTTGTGATGGTCAACATTTTTGATTCCGAGATTTCAAAGGATTTACACTTTTTTACGAAATGTCTGTCTGTCTATTCACCGATTTGCGGGCAAACTACTCTGTGGATTTAGATGAAATTATTGGCATGTAGGTTCACTAAAATTATACCTGCGGATCATTTTTTATTTATTTTGAGATTACTCAATTGGGGGGGGGGGGGGGAACGTACCCTTAAAACTCCAAAAAAAAGTCTACAAAAATTATTTCTGCCCCAACGGCCTTACCATGTTGATTCCAGTAGAGCAGAGCATGTTTCAAACTGCGGCAACTTGGTAGTGTGCACAGCGTTGGCAGGAGAATCTGGTGGGATATGATAACGCGCTTAGGCAGTATAAGTCGAGTCCTGGTCACCTCCGATTTAATCGTGTGACTTTACCATGTTCCCCAAGTGGTTCGGAATCCACTGTAATCAGGAGGTCCACCCTGTTAGTCAACTCCCCTTTCCCCGAGGTGAAAGAGTCTGCCCTTAGGGTGCCTCAAGTTAACAAACAGACTCACTCCCCCCGCCAGGCTGACAGGGTTGCTTAAAAGCAGAAATGGTGAAAGCAGGTGTTAGAAACAACAACACAAAAATTATTTCTCGAAAACGGCTCAAACTATTTATTTTAAATTCACATATATTTTAGACGTTATTAATGTGAACAAAACGCGGTGGGTCGCTTGCCCCTTGATCCATGATAGTTAGCTTCTGGGGATAAAAAAAATAAAAATAACTCAATTTTCATGAAAAAATGACTAAAATTTTTCTTTGCGTACCCTGCCATTATTACTGTATTGCAGTTTATTGGTCTGCCCGTTCTATAACATGCAATCCCATCGATCAATTCAGTGCTTTGGGATAGAGGATGTCTAGGGATCCGAAATTTAACCATAGAAAAATTATTTACTGTGGAATTACTCATCTATCTGAAAGCATGCTCGAGTAAACTCCGACCAGTTCTTAATTGAGTTGGTTATCCAGTTTTCATTGGACAAACCGAGGGAAAGGAGAAAATAATAATAATAATAATAATAATAAGGACTTTTATTGTTTCTATTACTAAGCCAACCTAGCGGAGTTAGGGCTATAAAGCCCTCTCTTCCACTCAACTAGGAAGTAGATTCTCTTTCGGAATAGGGGGATGGATTGTGACCATTTTTCTAACACTGACTAGTCTCAAACATGCGCACATAAATAGGGTCTAGCGGTATGCAGTAAAGGCTATTTGTACTAAAAAATTATCATCTACCCCTACCGTAATTATCAAATATAGAAATGACAATAAATAATATTAAAGCTTAAAACATTGTACAGTAAAACTTACACTACCGTGATTTTCGGAAATTGCTTAGTTGAATGCACCTTACTTTATGGCGGAGCAAAAAAAAATTTTTTAGGGGGGAGGCAAGGACGTAAACGTTTAGGCTCAACGAGGAAATGAGGGGTGAGTGGGTGCAAACAATGTCCCAGGTTAACGAGTAACGAGTACAATGTCGCTCATCCTCAAGTAGTCCAAGTAGTTCACATCAAATTAAGATTTTTGGTACCTCCCGGAAAAGGGGGCTTGAGGGTCCCCCCCCCCCCCGGGAAAACAATTTTAAAATGCCGATGTGAAAATGTTTCCTGGCACTTGATATGCAGAGTAGTGGTACGGACTTATAGCAGACGACTTTGTAGCCCTAACTCTTCTAAGTTTACTTGCAATTTTTGAAGGACTTTTTATAGACCCAGGCCTGCTTATAGTGGCTCATAGGTCCCTTGTCCAATGCCAACGACTCCATGGATTTTGGACATTATTTGAATTGTTTCCGTATGAATTTTTGGCCATTGGCAAACTGGTATACGTTCTCGATGTCAACCTACACAGGCTACAAGCGATAATGGACAAGCTGAGACAAGCTTAACATTGACGCAATGAAACAGGCGAAAGCATGACTTAACCCAGTACAGATACGAGTCAGCCCTGGGAGGTATTGGATTTCCTACTGACTGTACTTGTGCCATAAAATACACTGAAGGTACTGTACCTAAAATTATAATTTAATGTAATAACAGTTGTTCAGTTACAATGTATTTTTTTTCAGTCCGTATCGCAAGGCAGGGCCCGTGTGCGACTTATACTATCTGGCTTGTACATATACTTATTTAACCATACAATAAAACTCATAGTTTAATCTTGAATGCGTCGACATTACATAGTATTGGATAAAATAAAATAAATAAATTATGCATTCAAACTTGAACATGTCGGCATTATACAGTCAATAATTGAACATAAGTAGGAGTAGGGTAGTGACAAGGGGATGAGCGATCTGAGGAAGGAGGAGGGGGGGGGGGGGGTGGAGTGTGTAAGTGCTCTTTTAAAACAATTAAAGTTTTTTATTGATTTTATTTCCATTGGTAGTTTGTGTTGTGTGAGTGTTGTACAGATTTTTTTTTTTTTTTTTTATTGTGTACGAATATTATTGAGATTTTAATATTTAATTGTTTAACGTCTAGGACATCCGCTAAATTGTATAAGTCTTTTGTTGGATATAATGTCCCCATTTTATGTATAATTTTTAGGATTATTCTTTGTATGGTATTGACTTTGTCAGTTACATTTTGGTAGGCACCTCCCCAGCTAGGCTGATATTGCATACACTAGATGAGATTCCGCTATAGCGTAATAAAAGGATTTAATTAGAGGTTCTTGTGCAACGTTACGATGTTGGACAAATTTATATATAGTTTTTGCTTTCCAATTTATCGTAGTATAAAGAAAGCTTTGTGACGGTCGAAATTTTCGATTCCGAGATTTCAACGGATTTACACGTTTTGAGGTCCCAGGAACCCAAAAAAGTGGTTTTTACGAAATGTCTGTCTGTCTGTCGTTCTGTCTGTCTGTCTGTGCGTCGATTTCCGGGCAAACTATTCGGTCGATTTTGATGAAATTTGGCACGTAGGTTCATAAAAATCATACCTCGAGATGATTATTTTTATTTGGGGCTAACTCAATTTGGGGGGGTTTTATTCTCAAAAAACTCCAAAAAAACGTCTAAAATTTTTTTTTCCCAAAAACGCTCCAACGATTTCATTTAAATTCACATATATTGTAGTTGTTATTAATGTTGATAAAATGCGGGGGGTCGCTTGCCCCTTGATAGTTTGCTTCTGGGGGTAAAAAAACAAAAATAACTAAAATTTCATGAAAAATGACTAAAAAATAATTTTTCTGCGAAACCTTTCTATCGATGATTTCTTCTTTCAGGTATGTTTTAGGTGTTACATTGAGTAATGAAACCGGGCAAGTTGCTTTCCCAGAAAAGTTTTTGGTTTGTAAAAAAAAAAGTTTTTTTGAAAAAATGATTGAAAATTCACGCTCAAATGCATTGCGTGCCCTGCCAGTATTGCTTTGTGGTAATGTGTTGGTCTGACCTATCTAGAATTTACCTCACCTCCAGTGACGTCTGGTAACTCCCCCTCCCCCCCCCCCCCGAGATATCGGAAATTTAACCATAGGAAAATTATTTACTATGAAATTACTAATTTTCTCTATCTGCTAATTTTGATAAATTGGAAAGCATGTTCGACTATACTCCGACCGGTTCTTAGTTTGTTGGCAACCAGTTGATTATGGGGTACCCATTTCAATGGTTCATCTATTGTGATGCCTAAGTATTTCGTGTGGTCAGTTTGGATTGTATTTTCTTTGGGCAAGTTGATGGGTGCAAGCGTCTCTTTTTAATGAAAAATCAACAAGGACGGTCTTTTCCAGGTTTAACGATAATCTATTTTTTCTAACCATTGTTTGAAGTTAAATTCTGAGTTGGCTAGTGTAAAAACACTACATCAATTTGGAGCTGTTTAACTATCAAATTCTTACCGCACTGAGAATTTGATGAGTGATTGCTTTTCGTTCTTAGTCTTGAGCTAACGATGGCCTCGGGCTCTGACTGTGTTAACATATGGAAACTAATATGATAATTTTGAAAGTATAGGTGTAAAATAGTTGGAAACATTTCTATAAGCATTGTTTTTCAGAAAAGTAAGCAGTTTAAATTTACATTGTGATGGATGCCGGGCCTCGGGGGTATCAGCTCTGTAACATGAGATCCTACAGCCCCAATAGCTGTTGACAGCGCTATGCCTGTGTATCCGCATAATGAGCGATAGCCTCTTCGTTGGCATATACATACATAGAATACACAAAGGAGCTAAGCCTGTGAGGGAGAATCATTTGCGGAACTACTTTGCACATAACTTTTCAAAAGCCTTAGTTTTGAAAATGTGCTGAAATGGCAATAAATAAATATGTATTTCTGTTAAATTATACAATCAAGTAATAGTAGTGAGGGTTGCTAAAATTTAAAACACACCTACGCAGAAAAGATAAGTAGCTTGCAGTTATGTAGCTTTGTAGCAGTGCTAGCTATCTAACAATGTGAACTTAAAAGGTTCTAGCTAATGCAACAATGAAATACTATTAATCTCTGTCGACGGATAATCTGTGATGTTGATTTTATTTCGCTCTTATTTCAATGAGTTAATTTAAATTCCTTATGGTTTATTCAGAATAATTTGCGCTTATCGAATTCTAAGTTATTCTGTTCCGTTGATGTTGGGCCTGCTGGCTGGCCTTCAGGCTGCTAGTTCCTCCCCATGTTTAAATTATGTTAAACTGTTAGTTGCAAGCTTATATCTCGCTTCCCTTAAGAGTGGACTTTGTCCCCCCCCCCCCTCCACTCAGTGTTCTGCCGTGTGATTGGCCGTATACATAGTCCTGTCCACCATAGGGAAGGTGAATATTCTGTATAATATACGGGGCTGTCATGATGTGCAAGCAACTCAACTCTCAAGCTAACCAGTCCGTTTAAATAGTTTCCAAACCTAGAGGTTTTATCTTCGTCTGCTTAAATTGTGATTTTATTCCACATTTCTCTTCAGCTGCAGTCTTGGGAGAGCTAGCAAATTATTTCCTTATTAGGCAGTCGTAGCAGCTAAACTAAAATATACGTTATCCGGGAATATGTGTAAATTATCCCAAATAAAGTCATTATCTCGGTGGGGGAGGGGGAGTGTCATTGATTTGATTGAAAGTTGCATAATTTAGCAGAATGTAATGTAATGGTTTTAAAATGAAAACGCTTTAGGTCGTCAAAATTTAATCTTGCTACAGATTTTGTGGCACCGGAATGGTCCAGTTGATAAAGAACTGGACATGGAAGGTTCGAAGTTCGAGACTCTGTATAAAAGGGAAAAATTTCCGCTGGGTCTGGGTCCACTCAAACTGGAAAGGTACATTACCTTGCTATACATCTCTCGCATGATGCTAAACTTTCCCTCCGTTTAACATTGGTTTTTGTTGTTTCAGGATTGTGGTTGATAATAATGGATTCCCGTTGCCGGGAAGTAATGCGGCTTCGAAGCGGAGGCAACACCTACTCGCGGCGAAGCAGTCGCAAGGGTGCGGCAACTCATTTGGAAGATGTTTTAACATTGCGCCGTAAAAAACCTGGCGCCGTTTGTAAAAAGCGCCTCAAAGTGTCTGATTCAGTCCTCCGCACCAAAAGGAAACATCAACCTCTGCAAGCCAGTGCTCAAGGTAATTTCATGAAGTTATAATGCCTTAAAGGGTCATGAATAATCTCGGTAAGGAATACTGGACGGCACCGACATTTGTCAATGCATGGCGGTACCGTCCAGTATTACTTGAAGCCATGTTGGGACCCACCGTAATAAGAGACAACTGGACACTCCTACACGAGCCCGACCGTCCGTTTTTTTGCCCAATATCAAATTTCAGATGAAATATGGATCCTTGAGCTGTCATTCAGGCTTATTTAGATAGCTGAAGAGTTCCTCTACATTTTGATATATGTGGCAGTCATTAACACCGATCAGGTACGTATCGTAAATTCATTTGATACAAAAATTGTTGCAATTAAGTGTTAGTGACGGCTACATACGCTATGATATAGCCTATATATTTGAAAATGTAGAAGAACACTTCTTTCTCCTAATGTCTCAATAGTTGGTCTACTATCTATATTTTCAGTGAAATTAGATTTTTACTACAATACGGTTTTCCCCTTCTCCCTTACTGCCCAAGTACTTGAAGTACTAAAAGACACCACTTTACATCTAAAAGTTGAAGATTGAGATGGGATGAATGATGTAGTACCGATTTTTTCTGATAAAATTGCTTGTGTTCCAGAATAAATGGCTAAATTAGCCGCAAGAATTAAGTGTTTTAATTTCTGGTCGCATTGTATTCAATAAATCTTGTGTGTGTTAAACTCTAAGCTACTCTACCTACGTAGGGCCACTCCCACCATGTTTCAGGAAGTTATTCTGTGATTCTCATTTTCATCCTATTCCAATGTATAACAGAAAACTTATGTATCCCCCAGATTCGGTTCTCAGTAATTTGGGCAGTATTACGAATCAAAATGCAGTAAATTCATCTGAAAAAGGATACTATGTGAAATTCGTGAGACCGTGATCCGAACTTACGACCTTTTGAAGTCTTGCTGGCACAAACCTGATTCTCTACCTAGGTCACTAAGAAAGGTTGTTGCTTTGCGATTTATGAAATTCCCTTGCACTTTCGAATATTTTTGAATAAAATCTTGGGGAAATTAGGTCATTTTTTATTAGCACGGAAGAAATTGTAAAAGAGGTGTAAAATTTAATGTAATATTTTTTTAATTTATTTACAAATTGCGTTACTATATTAATGATTTAAAATTGAAGGTCTTCGTCTAGTGGGATCAAGGGGCATATCAATATCTCTGGACCGTATATCAAAGCGACACAAGCCGTCCAAAAGCTTCACTTCTTGGGACCGCGGTGCCAATGCAGAATCACACAGACGCTGTAGAAAAAGTTCACCGAAGAGAAAACTAATTGTCCCCGACACTACGAATGATATCGAAGATGGTGAGCCTAGCTCTGTTGAGGATTGGCCGCAAACGTTTGAAGAATTCTTCAATAACACTACTCTCAAAAGCGTTTTGGAGTCTTCTGCAACTGGAGGTGAATCCCCTTCTGAAAGTGGGGAGTCAACCGCTGTTGTCCCCGACGAAAGTCATGTCGGAGAGACGGGTGGCTATCATATCGGTGGACCAGGCTCATCCCTTGGAACCTATCCTCTTTTCGGCAAAGATGGCGTGGATTTGAGTGCTGAGAATATTGATCGCTTTAGCGCTGCTGTTTTCAGCTCTACTACAGCTGCAGGTAAAAAAAAAATTAGCACTTAATGTTCCGGGTTCTTGTTCACGAACTATAAGTCGGACTCACGCCTGTTACAATGTGTCAATGGTAAAAATGTCTTGCCCATTGTCACGTAACCGGTGTGAGTTGACATCGAGGACGTGAACCAGTATGCAAGCGACCAAAACTTCATGTGAAAACAATGCCAGTATTGTCTGACAATATAAATGGCAATGTCTGCGCCCATTAATAAAATACCAATAATATGAGATCTTTAAATTAATATATGAGCATGCATTTGGAAAATAGTCTCCATTGCAACTTTGTGTCACTACGATATCTCCTAAGTTATAATACAATGAGTGAAGTTCTTAGAAACAGCATGCTGGTTTCCCCTCCCGTAAAAATAGGGTTTAAACTTGTTTGTCTACGCATCTAAGTTCATGTTAGAATCACCTAACGATGTCATTTATTGCGAAATTTTTTTCATATACATTCATTGTGGTGGCACCAGTCCCCACGCAATACCAATTTACGTTTCATGCCTTAATTTACCTAACACTGCACAAAAATTTAATTTAGAATTTTAATTGGCTGTTAACGTTAAGTAAAAATGTTTTTTTTTAAAAATTCACTACTATTTTATGCGCAGGGTGTTGTTCAGCCGTTGCTCTCTGTATGGCCGGATATATAAGAGATTCAGAAGAAGAAAAGCTGCGCAGGTTTGGAAGAGAGGTGCACTTCCCGAGTTTACTTCACCCTGTTCCTCCTTTCCAAGAAGACGATGGTTAGTTGAGCTCTAATATTAATTAATACGATATTATGCCATATTCCACTTTCATAGAGAATTTTTGTCTTTGGGTTGGAAAACTGACTCCGAAGGTGGAGGAGCTCAATGAAGAGTCAACGTACATACTTGCCTTCCTTTTGGGGAGTCCGAAGTATGGTATCTACGTGGTAACAATTGCCATGATGATTGCCAATGTTCGATAGAAGAGACATTCCAAGATAAAGAAGAATAAAAATTAAAAATGCATAGAACCATAATCGTAGTTTTCATTAACTAAAAATTAAACGGATGCTCTAAACTGTAGACACGTACCATCTGAATTTAGTTCGAATTTGTGGATGTATTATCTTATTATCTTTAACAAAAACATCAGAAGTTGCAATTTTATCTTCCGTTTGATATTTCTTGCTGATTACCATGTACAGAGTAGCCAGTAATCTGTTAGTGCACTGCTTAAACAAGTTGTCCGTAGATAGTTCGGGGGCTTGGTGCTCGAGACTATTTTGATTTTGAGTTATTACGACCCTTATTAAGATAAATTATAACACTATGGTAATGCACTGTCATTACATATTTCCGTGAAATTGTATCTTTCTGTATTCTAATGATTTTCGGCGAAAGCGGGGGATTAATGCCCATTTAAGCCTATTTAAAGAGATGTCACTTTTTTAGATGGGCCATCAGCTATATGTCCTGACCAAGGTGATCTGGAGCGCACTTATGGCAGAGGATATTCACTAGCTAAAGACATTGAGAAGCAGTATATACTGGACTGCTGTGAAACAGTTAATTTCGATACTGACGTCGAAGAATGTGATGGAAATGTAATAGTGGATGGATCACACTATGATATAAATGAAGACACCGTTGACATCGATTACATTGCGAGGTATACGTGCATGTTGGTCAAACATGTCGTTTTGTAATGAAAATATGGGATGAATTCATCTTATCATAATCATAGACTATCGTAGGCAAAGTTATGACTAAATCTGCGTTTAAATGACTCCGTCAATTATTAGGAAATTAATGCGGGTCACTACAAAATCGGTTTAAATTTATCATTAAATTATTGCAAAAGTAATAAAAAAATTTATAAAATAGTTATCCACAACTTTTTATTTTATAATTTTTGTAATTTATACAACAGATTTTTATGTATAGAAATTATTCGCATACAAACAATTCAATGAATGTATCCGAATTTCAGTCGTCTCTGTAGGTAATACCTGTGTTGAGTTACGACAGGTCACCGATTGCATGATGTATACACAAGTACGAAAAAGCTAAGAGCTTGAAATATATCGTTATATGGACCGATGCAACCAATGCATGGTGGTACGGGGAAATAATCCTCAGGCAGACTTTTCAAGCGATGTTATATAAATCGCCTTTTATATGAACCAGTTCAATGATCTACCACTATGCCATCGAAGACCTTTGGGGAGGCTGTTTCATTTTTGATAACTTACGTTATAATGTACCTGATTTTGAAGTCATCCACCTGACCGCTTAATTGTTTATTATCTGTTGCAGGTGTAATAATAATATGGTCTGCTCGGCTACCCCTCCACAGGCTGTGCCTGAAGAAGAGGAGTGGGATCCTTATTTATTCATCAAGCACTTACCACCTTTGAGCAAGGAAATGAGAGCACGGTGCCCTGCATTGCCGTTGAAAACTCGCAGCAGTCCTGAGTTTTCCCTCGTCCTTGATTTGGTAAATGATCTATCTATACTATTATAAGACTGTAACGGCTAACTCTCTCACTCAAGCGTTTTACCTAGCCTATTTTCACTAGTCCGATTTAATATTTTTCATATATAGTGTCGACAGTTCATCGCCTAGTATGGTTTTTTCTACGATGGGGGATCGAACCCCCTTATGCAATAACTTCCCAACCTATACAGATAGAGGAAACCTTTTTTCACGGTTCATGGACCAGTTCAAATGAAAATAATGAAAATTGGTGGGAGATTTTTTCTGCCAGGGCCGTATTAAGGAAGTCACGCTGTACCGGATTTCCAGGCTAACGGCACGGATTATCAATTCCAAATTTTCCACACATATTTCCGGCAACAACCCACAGTGCATGAAGGACATTTCTACAAGGAGGGTTCAAACCCCCTGTGCTCTATAACTCGCGAACCAATAAACATGGAACAAAAATGATTTCACACATGTACTTGGGGTTAGTTCAAATGGAAATTCGCAGATTTATTTTTCGATCATGGTGGTCCAGATTCGATCAGCCTAAACCACTCTGCCAATTAATTTGAAATTTTGCATACATATTCTTGACGACATTTCATTGCCTCATAAGGCTGAATTTTTTTCTACGATGGGGGGTTCGAACCCCCTGTAGAATAACTTGCGAACAAACAAAGATGGAGCAAAAAATGTAGCATACTTATATTAAAAATGAATTAAGATGAAATGAAAATTGTTGAAAAAAAAATTCAATCAGGACTACATTAAGGAAGCTACATTGGGTACATTCGTTCAAATTTATGGGGACTTGGATTTTATGAAAAATGGTACACCCAAGGTGTCTAATAAAAACCAGTATTACCCGAATTTTTGCAATTTAAAATGCTCATCTTCATCGGGCTACGTTAGTCCGGGTGACTAAGCCGTTGGGGCGTTGCGCGTTTCCGCTTCTTTTCAATTGTATTGTACTATTTTTGACTATGATTTTTTCAGTTTCGGGGTAATTTGTGGAAGAACCGAAAGGTCAATGCCATAATTTCTTGGTTTACGCGTAATTGTGTACCAGCAGCTGAGGACCTGGGACAGGCGTTGTTAATCTTAAAGTTAATGTTCGTTTCCTTAGGCCGAGAACCGGTTTGCTGGCTTAGGTCTTAATATTTGTAAATAAAAAATAATAATACGACCTTGCTTAAGTTGAGCTCAAATCTGTTACAATGTGTCATTTATAAGCTGCTAACATGTCCCAGCTTGTCCATTGTCTCTTGTAGCCAGTGTGGGTTGGCATGTACGTAGGTAGTATGTTAAATAGTTTCCAATGTCCGAACTTTATGCGGAAACAATAATGCCGGATAAATCAAAGCAGGAGAAGATCCAATGAGCCACTACTAACAGGTTTAAGTCCATAAACCCGGTTCAAATGATAAATAACGGGGTCGCCGGCAGAACAAGGTTTTTGGACTACAATAAGTTAAACGCTTTAAAAGTTCGGGTCTGTTTTAGGATGAGACATTGGTTCATTGCAGCTTGCAAGAGCTTGATGGCGCGTCATTTACATTTCCGGTGCTGTTTCAAGATTGCTCGTACACAGTTTTTGTAAGGACGCGGCCTTACTTCCGTGAGTTCTTGGAACGAGTATCTTCGCTCTTTGAGGTTATTTTATTCACAGCAAGCAAACGAGTCTATGCGGACAAACTGATGAATCTCCTTGATCCGAAGAAACGGTGGATTAAGTAAGTACCTACTTTTGCAAGGCGGTGGTAAAATATGGTCTGGAATGGTCCAGTTGGTAGGGAATTGGACTATGAAGGTCGATTTTCGTGACTCGCCATAACAGGAAAAATTTCCCCCCCGGATTTGGGGCCAATTGTCTCTAATTGCATCGTTACCTTTATTGGTTGGGGAAAATCGCGGCTGCTTGGCTTGTTGTTGACCATATCTTCCCAGATAGAGCAGTGTTCATGAGAGAGGATCCAATATCAGTCTTCAATGTGTAGTTGTGGCAGTGTTTTTTTCGGTCGTAAGCACAACTTATTGGGGGTCCTCTTTCTTTTCCACGTTTAAGTTGGCGAAGACAGCAACATGCCGGCAGTTGCGTATTTGGAGGAGGGAGAAATAAGGTGCCCGTTAGGGTCCGGTGGTTCCTGTCATGCTGAGTCCCGAACGTTGACCTTCCGTTTTATTCCTAGTACAGTTTTCTACCATCTGGACTATTCCGATGTCTTCTATATCCGTTAAATGCGTCAATGCAAAAAGGGCATTTGTTCTAGTTCGAGAGCTGTGACGTGATTTTTTAAAGATTGATGTTCATTGTGCATTACATTTCTGCTGCTATAGTGATTTATAATGCTGTTACTTTTTCAGGTACCGATTGTTTCGTGAGCATTGTGTCTGTGTGAATGGTAATTACATAAAGGATTTGAGTATCCTTGGACGTGACTTATCCAAGACAGTCATCGTCGACAATTCCCCACAAGCTTTTGGTTATCAACTGGAAAATGGTATTCCAATTGAAAGTTGGTTCGTTGATCAGAATGACACCGAATTGATGAAACTCGTCCCGTTCCTGGAAGACCTTGTCCAAATGGTATGTTACCACAAGTTGTTCTTTTCTCATAAATTGTCTAATTTTAATTATTGCCCGTTTCACAGAAAAAAAAACTAAGAAAAACTGTTTAACCTCAACTGAACAACAAGTTCTTCCGCGATTCTATGTGTTCTGTTTTGTTTTTATTTTAATGTTTGATTGTTGTGTTATGAATATTTCCAGAAAGAGGACGTGAGGCCGCACATCAGGGAGAGGTTCAGGTTATTCAGCTTTCTGCCACCTGATTAAATTGCTTCTGCGCCCTTAACGCAGCAGTGGTTTCAGCCATAAATTTACTATTCATGAACTACTGGCAGCTAGAAGGGTGTCCTGAATTGACTGACCAAGTCAATTGCTAGGAATTAAATTAATTGGAAGGTGTGAGGGGTTAAAAAACGCACAACTCGTTTCCCAATTTACCACTCTGGCTGTGCAAGATGCTGGGTATTGTATTGGTTAATCATTTGAAAGCATTAGATGGTGGCCACATTTATTTTTTACTATTTTGACAAAAAAAAACTGAATAGTTTTCGCTAATTTACCTTTTATAGGGCTGCCACAAGTGCGTTGCGCAAAAATGACAGCTTTCTGCTTGAAGGATAGCATTATCATGGTATTTTTTGAGTCTCCCTCCTGTCTTGTCTTTTTTTCTCGGTGTTGACTTCTCATAAATTTTAGCTATTTAGTACCCATCTTGATTAACTTTTCGGTATACTTAGTAACTTTTTATGCAACTTTATCGTGTAAAAATATCATTTTCTATTAATGTTTATGTTTTGTATATTGCAAAATGGTGCCGTTACGTACGAGTCATTAATCGCATCACATCACTTATATACTTAAATATACCTACAGCAAAGCTACATTAGCGGGAAAATTTTAATCCCTCACACTACTGCATGTAAAGAGACATTGGAAGATTTATTGAAAAACTTAAGATTAATTTTGTTATTTTTCGAAAAATCTTACCTTGCTTGGGTGACAACAGCTGCTCAATCTTTTTACCGAAAAACATGTATTGGTTATTTTATTGCCTACCTAGTTGTTTTGTTTCTGTTGCTTGTATTATTTATTTCTCTCGTAGTCTTTAAATGTTTGATATTTTTAAGAGCATACTCTTATAACTATAGCACATTATTTCCATGTTTCTTGTCCATATTGTTCTTAATTTATTAATGAAAGAGTTGTCACTCTTGCAATTATTGTTTTAATGTTGATGTTCGATCTCAAATGCAATTTTATAGAGTATTTTTAAGTTGCGTGATAAGGTTTTTATGGAGATGCAGTCATATAGTTGAGTTTTTTTATTTCGTTTTCGTTATAGAACCTTCATGATCAATGCATAATCATTTCCTAATTTTGTTATGCCAACTGCATCTTCTTAAAAACTTACAAAGTCTTTAGAAATAGAGCCACAACGCTGAATAATACTACAAATAAGTTAGTTGTTTCTGTTACTGTATAGTTGTTATCAATTAAATTTGATACACAGTAAACAGAGATTATAGAAATATACTGTGTAGTCGTTATCAATTAAATTTGATACACAATAAACAAAGATCATAGAAATATGGTTTAGACTGGGCCTATTTCACGTCCAGAATTTTGTTTTGGGCTTCTGAGTATAGTTTTATTGCGGTTTTGACAATTTAATTTAATTTTCAAGTTAATTTTATGTTATTGTTTTTGAATTTATTAGCAGTCTCAATATTAATTAGGTATAAAGAAAAAAAATGCAATTTAAACTTAGAAATTCTCATTGCATAACATTGTTAACGTTATTCTTCATGAATGGGGCCTACCTGAATTTTAGAAAATTAACCTGGAACAAGTGCTCATGCACTAGCAGTAGAAGCCAGCGCGGTTGATAGAGATCTTTGGAGATTACAGTCGCAGAGTAATATTGAGAATTTACCCGGCCAATATGGTCAAAAAATGCAAAACAAAACAATAGGCTATACAATACTATATTAGAAGCAACACTATCTCCATACCACGAGAGTAAATACCAGAAATACGAATGTATTGATTGAATTTTATAGCAATATTTTGTGACTTAACCTATTTTAGATTTCGTACTGTGACATTATCTGACACAATTTGGATTTTATTCTAATTATTGTTTTGATCAAATATAGCCATTGACCATACTATAATCTTGTATTATAGTAGTATGCTTTTTTTATCGTGGTTCTGGAGATTTCTATCATAACACTCTTCAAAATATTATTGTTATGATATATATGTGCGTAAATTATAAATAGTTGTACTTTCGATTTAGACTTTTTATTTTGTATTCACTTGGGTGAGGCATACGAGTGATTTTTTTAAATTGCTTGCGGCACTAGTTGTTAGAGCATCAGTGGAATATCATGCCTAGTGGGTAACTGCCCTCATAATTTTATGATTACCTAATGAAATTCCTCTGATACTCGTTCTTTATTAGCATGGAGAGAGACGAAAAACTATCTACATTTTTACCAGTTATCAGGGCCTCAGGAGAGATAGGGAGTGCATTCACCCAAATTAACGGATCTACTGAAATTAATCCTTCTAAAAAGCTCACCATAACCGCTTGGAAAGTGGCGCAAAACAACCATAATATTTTCACGCCAGTTATGAGTGCATAAGGAGGCATGATTGGGTACCTAATGAAATCCCAAAGAATTTGTTTTCCATTTATTGGGGCATAGATATAGCTTATACGAATAACGTATAATCGCTTTCTCGTCTGCGGACCAAAATGTCTGACACTCCGTGAATGGCGGGGGCCAGACAGTCTATTCCGTGACGTTGCGTCACCTAACGAGGTATTAAATAGACTTAAAGGGGATTTTAGAGTAGAGAGGTTGACAGACCGAGGGTCTGGAAGGAAGAAAATTGCACAGGATACCTAGAGTCAAGCCATACATAAGGGATTAATTCATGTTTAAGTACTTTTCGTATTAAGGTTGTGCAAGGCACATTTTACTTCTAAGGGTGAGTGTAAATTATATTTATCACATTATATAGGTACAAAATAATAGCTCAATAATAGTAATTGATATGGTTACAACGCCACCTGATCCTGCGATAGATGAAATGTTGGAGGTACTAAATAATCTCAATTAGAATAGCCCCTAAGAGTTGGCGGCAGCGGTTGTTCTTATTGCAATGAGTACGGGGCATAGGACAGCGGGGATTTTTTTTGTTCCTTTGCACAACATAAGTTCCGTCTGATCCAGTCATCTTACGACTTTCAGTCATCTCTATTACAGATCTAGGTCATGACGCAAATGGACCGTATTAATGCTTCTGAGGCTAGTGGGGCCTTTGCATGATTTTTAGGATCGAATAGTCTCCTTAAGAGGTTTACTTTACGCCGAAGGTGAATTATGCCTATACCATCGACTTCGATGGCCTGGTGGGTAACGTGCTTGCACTTGCGCGAGTCTTTACACGCCATGCAATCGGAGACGTGTCTTACTCATCACGGGTAATAACCTACAGAGGCGACTGAAAGGGTCAATCAGATACATTCATTAAATTGTTTGTATGCGAATAATCTTTTTTTAAAAAACAACAAGACTAAAACCAGGTCTCGAACAACCAGACAACCGATCAACCACTACAGTCCTAGAAAAGTAAAATTATGTTATAGTAAAAAATTGAGTATTTTATTTGTTTGCCCCCATAACCTAACTCTCAATGCGCCACCGACCTACTGGGTATTGTTAACATTAATAACGACTACAGTATATGCGGATTTAAAGAAAATCGTCGTAGCCATTTTTGAGAAAAAAAAACGTGTAAATCCAATGGAATCTCGAAAGCGAAAATTTCGACCATCACATGCTACGTATAATTAGGAAGGCAATAAGTTATGTTTGCAGGTACTTTGTTGTTCCTAAATGACCTCTGATCTGGTTATTTTTAAAAATGCACCTGTGGCGTAATGCAGGTCTGTCGAGTGGCACACTCTTAGGTTATACAAAACAAATCAGGACGATATAAAAAATAATGGTGTGTATAATATGAAACAATTCCGAAAATGATGGAGTTAGAGTAGAATAGGCATAGGTACATAACCACTTCTAATCTAACTTACCATTTTCCATTATCCAATTAAGCTTAAAACAGTCAATTGTTCACAGATTAGCTAAAAATGTACAAGTGTAAATATTGAATGCCATAAATTTCTAAAAGTTAAAGTAATTAAAAATTAATATTTATAAACAGCAACGATGACATGCTCACACGATCTTTATATCGTACAGCCTTTTATAGGTACATGCCAAATAACTTAGTTACATAGTAGCCATCAAAATTGGAAAATAGGAATATTTCAATAGAGGGGGAGTTTATACAATAATTCAAGATGACTAGTATGGCAGTAAGAAGGTAATTTGCCCCAGGAGGATGAGAGCCTAATAAAATTTTCACGTATCGCCAGGAGGAACTACATTTAGAGCAAACGCAGCTATTGTCTCAGCCTTCTTTCCTTCTGCTTTGGCAACATACTGACCAACATCAATGGATGAGCAGTTACTAATTTCAAACTTGAATTTCTTCGAACCATCCATGATAAACTGATACTTGCTGCTAAGCTCATCTACAGGCTTGTTGTCCTTCAGCCACGTCACTGAAAAGATAATAGTCATGTTAAAATAGCTAGCTAGTGTATGGTAAAATGATATTTGCACAATAGTAATAAAGGCAAACAGCTTTGTATGCGTATTGAGCAACTAAGGACCAATCACCCGCCTTCAACACTATCAGTGAGTTCCGCAATGCTGCTATATATGCAAGTAAAGTAAGTAAGCCTAGTATATACCGTAGTATAGAGTAACACAAGGATGCAGCTGCGGATAGATAGGCGTTTCATAGGCATAAAGAAAATGCTACCAATAGGACGCTGGGAATACTTGTGATTGGAACATCTGTGCTCAATTAATGCAATGCCATGCACATTAAGCAACAATGGAACCTAAATAGCGATTACCTACTATATTATTTGCAGTATTTAAGGTGTTGAAATGCCACATTTAAAAGTGAAATTTTGGCAATGTTTCCAATGAGGACTAAAGTTAATTAACATGAATAAAAATAAAGAAATATTATGTTTTTCTTCCGTTAATCTCTTACACCAACCTTTTTGAGGCGTTTTTTCAGTTTCACAGACGAAGGTTGTGGTTTCACTCTCGGCGACAGTCGCTGATTGTGGGAATGTTTTAAAGATGGGGCCTTTAGGCTCTTCATTTGGAACTGAAACAGGTAAAAGGTTCTAATGGATGCACATATACGTGTTGCAAATGTATTACTGTAGGCCTACGCCGGTATCACGATCAAACATAATTATTATTATTATTTTTTAGTTCACTAAATAACGAATTAATTGTGTATTTGGAATGTCGAGGGTGATCAGCGTGAGGTGGAATTAATAATTCTACGAGGTTAATAAGCCTACGAAATGTGAAGTTACTGAGCCTCGAAATCATTAATTCATAAAATACCCGGATGAGAAAGACTAGATCGGACACAAAAAATTAATTGTTTTACTGTTACGACGAATATTGACTTGACTTTTTGTTGTTTGTTCTATTACTAAGCTACTACTAACCTAGCGGAGTTAGGGCTATAAAGCCCTCTCTTACACTCAACTAGGATGATCCGAGACCCGGGTGGCTTCACATACCAACAACCTTTCGGGTGAAAGTCGGAGTCTGTACCACTACTTTAAAGGTCCTGGCATTCCTGCAGGAATATTCAGCTTCAATCATTTAAATAGAAAAGTAGATAATCTTCATGATCGTACTAACCTAAGACGATGAGGGTACAACTACTATAGGATTCTCCGCTGTCATTGAATGCCTCACACGTGTAGGTACCAGAATCTTCAGGGAAAATTTCAGCAATATTTAGCTTATAAATATTAGCTTCGTTTGTGTACTCGAAGTCTTTACTGGGCTTTATCTCCTTATTGTTGTGGAGCCAAACGACGTCAAATTTTTCGGCGCCAATGATCCGGCATTGTAGGACAACAGATTCACCGTCTTTAACGTATTTGGATTCCAAGTGACTAACGATTCTAGGTGGTTTGTCTCCAGCCTTGCCCTTCTTCTTCTTCTTGATGCCACTTGTAGGCATTGCTGCAGTCATAACAAGCTTTCTATTATTTGAATGCAAAATAATTTCATTAAAACAATCTCCTGCTTTCTAACTTTGTTTTTATACTACTATTTTGTTCTCATAAATAATGGAAACAGCTTCATATGTTACTCGTGTACAAAAATGATAGTGTACAACTCACCTTTAATCGTTAGCTTACACTTGGTAGTTGTGGATCCGAGAGAGTTAGTAGCTTTGCACACATAATCGCCTTCATCCTCGGGGAAAACTTCTTGGATACTAAGGGTAGCTACACCGTTCTTGTAACGCAGATCTATCACATCAGAGGAACTCAGGACCTGTAACAAGGAACCATTAAACTGTAATACGCGAAGGTCGCAAAATGTCTACAGAGTTTTCCTTCAAGAATGCATACAAAGGTGGAAAGATTTGCCCAATGGAAGAGCCCTGTGAGTAATTGAACCTAAAGCGGCTTCAGCAGCGTTGCATCCTTTGTTGCCAGAGCAAGAACTGGCCACATTGCCACTAACGAATATTGCATTGTTTCACCTTGTAGAATCTCCAATTTGCCGGGCATGTGGGCTGACCAATGAGACACTTAAGCATATCTTAAGCATATCTTAAGCATATATATGCTTTGCGTCTTCCATACAAGGGGACATATTTCGCGATCAGGTTAGACATAATGACGGTGGATTGCACAACACCAAGGATGTGGGCGCTATCAGCAAGGGCATTTCTGAGGCATCAGGGCATCACCTGAGCTGGAAGCTATGTACTAAGAAGTAAGTAAGTACGGAAGCATTCAGAAACAGGAATTTTTATTCTTCTTATAATGTCACTGAAAAGTTAATAATCTCTAGTAGGGTTTTACATTTTTAAATTCCCGCAAAATTCAATTACAAAGGAACAGGAGAATCTGGGGTAATGGGCTGCGATTGGCCTGAAAGCTGAACTTCAAAACTTATTCACATCTGCGGCCAACAGATTCAGTGGAATACGAAGTTGTTCACCTTAGCTGTTGACAAATTCTTCTGAGGTTTACTTCAGTTTGGCCACGGTGCATCAGTGTGGATTCTGCTGTTTCATTTTTAAATTATACTCACATTATTTTGACATTGAAACATGCTAAAACTGCCTGAGCGCCTGTCTGTGAGTAATAAGATACGATAACCTGGCCAAAGTAAAGACTATGAAATTTACACTTACGTTGCCGCCTCTAGTCCACACGATTTGCGGATCTGGGTCCCCTCTCACTGTACAGGTCAACGTGAGCATATCACCATCATTTACTGTTAGATCATTTAGCGTCTTCGTGAATGCAGGGGCACACATTAAAGAGTCATCTGGTGGAACTGAAAGATATAAAAAATAAAAATGATTGGCTGGCTTCATATATAGGTACAGTAATGCACAGCTATACCAGTTAAATATAGATAAATTCTTTACAGTTTTGGGTGCAATGCAATATCAAAGAAAAGGTGCTTACATTTTTAAAAATAGATAAGGAAAATTCACTGTCTTCAATAAACAAGATAATACAAACTTCAGTCTGCTTCGTGATTTTAAATGTCTATAACACGATAATTTAAAACACAAATACATTATTATTAAATCTGTCTCTTATGTCGAATTAGGTGGAAAATAATGTACCATAACGGAAGCAACACAAATAAAGAGGAAAGTGCCTATTTCATTTTCCTTTTTCATTAACACGATAGGCTCGGACAACGCGATTTTCTGACTTAAGACCACCTTAATTTAACGACGTCCGCAATTTCTATTAGGAAATTCAATTAAAGTAATTTTATCGTATAGCCTTGTGACAGTTTTCATTAAAAAATGGAGCGGACGGTATTGCTAGTAGTCAGAGTTGATAATTAGCTCTTATTAATCAACTATAATTAATAAGAATATCAGACACACGATTTAATTCATGGGAGGATGACCAATAGCATGCCTTCTTGAAAGAATAGCAGCGTAAGAACCTGTGAATAACTGTGGTTTGATACCTAATTTAAACTAAGCTATGGAATCCATTGCTTTCGAAGCCGTGTTAGATTTTTCTAACATTCGGACTCGCGTGCTTCCCTCAATATTTGACTTCTCTAATCTCAATGTGAATAAAAAACGTTGTACAGTTTTACGCCATACAAATATAAAAAACACAACCGGTTTCACACCATCGTAAAGTGTAAGAAAACAGTCAAAACAAAAAAGTATGCAAGATAAAACCTAAACTCATTGTCAAGATATGTACAGTGTAGCATTTGGTAAACAATAATTAAGTATTTTAAATGTGCTATTTAAAAAGCTTAAGTCATTAAGTTATGTCATTAAGTCATTTGTTTGACTGTTTTACACTTACACTTGATGATGGCTTGAGCCGAAACCGGTTGTGTGTTTTTTATTTGTATGACGTAAAACTTTACAAAATTATTTGTTATTTTATTCACAATGAGTGACAGTAAGTTATACAAAGTAAATAAGGAGACTATAGCGTATATGAATTCACAAAGAGAGCTACGTAATGGAATGAGCGGCATTGTTTCAATAAAAGAATTAGTAGAATAACACAAATCGATTTCTTTAAGTGCCACAACAGAGGCCTTTCCCCAAACGCACATGGTTGAACATTTGATGCATTGGGATTGTCTTGTTCGAGAACAGATTACAACTACACAAGTAAAACACAGGCAAGCAATACAAACTATTAATATTATATACAGGAAAATACCAAAAGCAGAGCAAACTGTATCTAAAAATAATAGTTAAGCTAACTAAAAAACGAAAAGTTGTTAGTCTCCCCTGTTTTTACAAAGGAAGGCTTTGAAAGACATAGGAAGGGAAACAATATTAGAGAGCGAAAGGTAAATTTTCAATTACCTTCATTCATATGTGGTAAATGCGGACAATCTAAATAAAATAGGGAAGAAAAGCAGCAAGGCTCTTACAATATATGGAACAGGAAAATCAACAAATAAAGATGTACATGATGCAATAGCTACTGTAGCGATAGGTATTTTCAAACCACTTGAAAACAGTGGAGGGCTAGCTAAATGAGCAAGAATCAGCGCAAAAAATGCAATGAACAAAGAAAATTTGTACATAAAACAAGTGATTGCAGTATTGCTATAACTGAGCTCAATGATAATTATAATGAATTCGTTGTAAATACATTCAACTTTTCTGTTTAAATATTTCGGACACAGTTACAATATCATGAGAAATGTATACAACAAACAGACTTGCATGGCTAGTGGTGTGAGGTGCAAACAGTAACCTACGTCAGTAGGAGATTCAGAGAATTATGGTGAGACAACAGTAAACAGAGATTTACTCTTAATCGGGCCATTCATGAGAGCTACCCTCCAGTGATCACACCATATACCAACGTAGTACATAGAACGTTTGTCAGCGGGATAAAATAAAGCTCTGGATTTTTATAACCCAATACTCCATTTCTTTTTTAGAGATAGGCTTCATTTTTCCCCACGATTGACGGGAGTTCCATGACTCGTTTCGAAGCGACTCATTGGAGCGGAGCACTTGGAAATGACTCGCTTAAGGCGTCTTTCTTATGACTTACGAATTAATTCTTTGGTTGCGCTACGGGATCTGGATGGACTACTCGTTGAATCTAGTTTGGCTCCATACTTTTTGATGGGCCTTTTATCTGACAGTCCATCGGCAACGGCTTTCGCCAAACCAACCTAAAAGTACATCATATTTCTATAATACAGCTCTAATGGCTTAGAAAACAGATCGTTGTATTTAACTGCAACCACGAAGAGACGATAACAAAGTCTGTTGTTTTATGAAGTTGCATAAACAAGTAATATAGCTGTGTTTAATTCGCTACCTACCGAATGTTATGCAAAACGGCATCGACCTTTTTCAGGGAGGAGAAGCAGCACCATATTTTCTATTACAATAAAAGTTACATAATAAAAATAAATAAATAAGGACTTTTTTGTTCTAATACTAAGCCAACCTAGCGGAGTTAGGGCTATAAAGCCCTCTCTTACACTCAACTAGGAAAGATAATTAATAATAATAATAATAATAATTTGAAGCCAAAATATCCCTTACTCTAATATATTTTAGTCACTTTCATTTCACAAAGATAAACAGAATTTGAGGCAGAAGACAGCATTTTTAAATTTATATCTTTATTTAATTTAGTATATTTCGTTTGTTACGGGAAAATTTCGGCTTTTCCGATAATTTGGCTAATATATTATTAGGTTAGAGCGACACGGTGTTATGCTTTGCAGATAAGTATAATTGCGAAACATCATGTCATCATGTTACAGTTTGTATTTTTGTGTGTTGTGTGTAAGTGTTATAAATGCTTTTCTTGTGTATGAAGATAAATCTCTGTCAAACACGGGAAGCAGAAGTAAGCAGAAAGAGAGAAGGAAGATATATCTATTTTTCTATGGAGGAACGAGAAAGTTGGAGAAGAGGCTTACCGTTGAAGAAGCAGTCTTTGATGACGCAGAGGATGACGAAACTGCTGTCTTCGATGAGGAATATTGATTGTTGGAGGACGAAACGTTACTTGTCTTCTGTGTAGAACTCTCTGAAGAATAGTTCGACCGGTTTACTGTCTTGGCTGGCTGGGGTATTGGTTTCGGCACATCAGGCACCCGATAATCTGCAGACATTCAAAATTATAAATAAATATACCATATTAATTCGCGATTGTATTGCCCACACATTTGCTTCATATTTCATGGTCATATTGCAGCGCACACATGTTATTGCAACAAAACGGATGAATAAACGTGGTACCTTCTACGATGACGACACAGCTAGTTTCATCCTTTCCGTGGATGTTTGTGGCGACACAACGATAGTTTCCAGAATCGCTGGGCTTGCAGTCAACGATTTCCATAGTCACCACGCCATCAGCATGAGTGACAGTGAATTCATTCTTGCTCAGCTCCCGACCTTCCTTATACCATTTAACCTGAAGAAAGACAATACTATAGTAATGCGTAATAGAGTAATAGAGAGTGATAGGCTACTAATAGTTTCTAAGATCGTTCTTCCATGACTATAGTTATATATCACCATAATGTGCCGTTATTAAGCAATGTCCCGTATTTTATTAAATTGTCCATTTGTGTTTCTAATTAAATATTAATCAACGTATGCAACATCCAATAGCTTGAAGACCCCAAGATAACAAAATGTAATTTTAAACGAAGCAAGAGCAATTTTTTACTGTATGTGAGTTGTTATAGATCTATTAATTTAATTCTAATCTCAACTAATAATTTGTTGCGCCAATCATTTTAGAAAAATATACGAATTTTTATTATTATTATTATTATTAATTAACTACATGCCCGGGTATTGTCATGCGCCATTTTGATTTCTGTATTTATTAAAAAAAAAAAAACCGTAAGGTTTCAGATTGGCTCGTACAGTATATATAGTATATTTTTTCTTTTTTTTCGACATCTAGGGCCAAGTAGCTTCAAAAATATTGGCATCACTGAATTAACTGGGTAGGCTTCAATGTAAAATTTCAATTATCTTAAATTTCTGGTTCATTAATGAAACTTATAGCCTAGTATTAGTAAAAGACTCCGCAAAAAGTAGGCAATTAATTGTTTTGCTTATAGGCCTGTAGTTAACTTAAAATGTTTATACTAACACCAGTGACGGATTTCCCATTTTTAATGTGACTATAGTTCTCAACCTTGTTCACAAATAGAGGATCTCCCGGGGGAAACCCGTTCTCATGGACGCACTCAGATTTTAAACATTTAGATCTGACAGGCGATGAATGTATTGGTAGCTACAAACAAGGCTCCCCAGGCTCCAGGGGACTTTTTTAAAAATAGGCCTGAAATAATGGCGTCTTACGCATATTGATAGCTGTAATATTTAGAATTTACAGGTAAAGAATACAATTGCACACAATTCGATTAAAACTTCTACTTCATCGTAAAATTACATCACTCAATTTCATGCCTTAAAAAAACAGGGAGATTTTTCGGGCCATTTCCGAAAACCGGGAGATTACGGCCTCCCGACAATATTCACCCGGGGGCCGGGGGATTCGGCAGAAAACCAGGAGCCTCCCGGGTTAACCGGGAGGTATAGCAGGCTTAGCTAAATGGTAAGTATTAAATAACTAGTAAAAGTAATAAAAATAGAAAAATATTAAAAGAACTCTAATGACTTTTTAGTATTTTCAATGACGCACTTTCATAAGTGGTGGCTCCTTTTTTATGGTAAAAACACTTTAAAATTGGTATTTGCTTATCCACCAAGCATGATGACGAAATCAAAATGGCGGATGACAATACCTGTCAATAGAGAGTCCTATGATCTACCAAAGAAGTAATTTTGCTTCTCAGAATTGCATTATTTCTTATCGGGCAGCTATTAAATAACAGCGGATTTATTGAATAACTTACGGTGGGTGCGGGTTTTCCAGAAAGACAACAAAGAAGCTTGCAGGTGTCACGCAATTGCATAATACGTGGACGGAGAAGGAATGTAAATGTCGGGGCACTTTCTTTTTCTTCTTGCCAGAATGTCTGCGGTAGAGCCTCACGCCTTCGGACTTGTGGTGCCTCGGGCCTGTACTTAGGCAGTTCCTTTGGTAATGCTGAAAATTAAATTTACAGTGCGACTGAGGGATGGCTGTGTCAATTTTCTATAGAAGGCTAAAGCATGCTTACGACTTGTCAGTATCAGACAAGGTTGAAAACTGCTCTATGCTAATACGTCAATTTCTCACCATCAGGTATTAGAATTTTCATTACTAAGAAACTATATGGCTCAAGAAAGAACAGACTTATTAAGCACAAAGGAAATACACCGACTACCAAATTTTTTGAAGTCACGTCGAAGAAAATGGACACTTAAAAATTGAAGTAATATTTTTTATGCTTACGTTGAACATTCAGGAAGACAACTTCTTCCCTAAATCCATAATGGTTTTCAGCCTTAATTATGTATTCACCGCGATCGTCACATTTGACCCTATTTATTATGAAGGTATAGTCATCTCCAGCATAACGTTTCATATATTTTACGGACTGCTTCATCTCCTGGTTGTTGTGGTACCAAGTCAGAGTTGGTGTAGCTAATGCAATGACGCGACATGTGAATTTCGCACTTTGACCCTCAAAAGCAAACGTGCTAGTGGGTTTTATCACAAAGCGAGGAGCAGCTTGTCGGCGGTCTAAAAACAAATTAAGGAAAATTAGTGAAGCTGAAAATATTCCAGAAAATGAAGCACTGCACTCAACCATTTCCTGCAGGTTTCATAATTTTTTCTTGAGTAAAATGGGATAACTTACCGAAAGAAGTCTCGAATATCTTAAACTTTTCAAGTAGTAGCTTTCGAAGACATGAGTATTCAGCCAAACGGCCAATAGGAAGAAGGAAGGAATCCCAATCTGAGTATTGAGCTCGGATTTTGTTCCTCATGTTGAGATATCTGGATGATTCAATCATCTTCGTTCGTGATGATTCGTCGCCAGTTAGCCAAGAATGGGCGAGACACTCATGGGCAGTCAATCGCTTTCTGAAAGAACAATTCATAAGCGATAAAAATAGGATATCACCTGATTATTTTTAGAAGCGTGCTTGCCTGTTGAATATCACTCGTAATTCTATCGAATAAATGTATGTCTGGCCGGATCGGTGGTGTATAACTCACCAAGGGACGTTAAGTAATAACTTCTAAGCAACTTACTCTTTGCTCTTAACAAGCAGTCGCCGTATAAAGTCTTTGCCTTCCTCTGAAACTCCTGCAAAGGCATCCTCGTCGAACTCCCAGTCGCAAGCTTTCACATTTTTAAGAGTTTCCACGTCATTTTCACCGGCGAATGGTGATAGACCACTCAACCTGAAAAAGAAAACCAAATAGGTACAGAGAAATACTAGCTTCATTTCGAGCTAATACGTATGAATAACATTATACAAATCAGATCTACGGTAAATCATAAGACGGGGACCCACAATCTGAATAAAAAAGAAAGGGAGTGTTTTTATTTCCTTCAATTTCAAAATGTTTTCACAAAGAAATATCAACTTACAAAACGTAGGCAAGTACACCAATGGCCCACATGTCCGTGTAGAAGCCAATAGGCTCCCTTTCCACTATTTCAGGGGCAGCAAACTCAGCAGTTCCGGTGGAAATCTTAACAACATCATTGGGATCTAGTTTCGTAGCCAGTCCGAAGTCAATAAGTTTGACATTGGTGCTATTTCTAGTCTGGCACATTATGTTTTCAGGTTTAATGTCTGTAAAAGAATTCAGGGAGTTAATCTACAGACGCTGTGAGCATACAAGGTAAGTACATTACGTGTGCTTTCTGTAAGTGATGAGGAATTTTTAGGCTACCTACAAACATGGTAAATAGTTAGGAGAACGGGATACATAAACATAACCTTTGCCCTACTGAAACAACGTGTCCGGGATGTTAAGCTGCATGGAATAGAACTATAAATAAGTGTTAAGGTAAGCCCTTTCTGTTCTACCGAACATAAATTTAATGAATAATGCCTGCACCAAAAGGCCTTGTTGAACGTACCTAAATGTATGATGTTCTTTTCGTGCATGTGCTTGACGGCCTGACAAATTTGTCGCATGTAGTGAATAACTTCTGCTTCAGACATCTGGTAGCCTTCTGATGTAATGCGCTCAAACAGTTCACCACCCGACAAGAATTCAAATATAAGAACCATTTCATCGTCATCTTCGAAAGCGTCATGAAGATTAATAAGTTTCTCATGATGTAAGTGGTTCATAATATCAATCTCTCTGCGGATTAACTCCTTTTCAATAGCATGAGACACTGGAATGAATTTTGCTGCAAAAATATTGCCAGTCTTTCTTTCGCGGCAACGGTGAACGACTCCGAAAGCACCTGTGCCAATTTCTTCTAAAATGTCGTAGTAATCATAAACACTGTCATGCTTAATTTCAACGGGCTGAGGAACGTATTTGGAATAAATGTCGAAAACTGAAAAAAAAAAAAAAAAAATACGAAGATTAATTAAGGAAATTCCTCCAAAATCATCCACATTAGAAACAATGTAGGTACATACCACAACTCCAGATCCCTGGGCGTCTATAGAATAACTTTGGTATTCAGTCATAATGGCTTACTTTATTCCTCAATAATTCCATACACCTCTGCCTGGTTACACGGTATGCCTCACTCCCGTCATCTATTCTCTTCGCCAGACACAAAATATAATGTAGTTGGTTTTTCCGATAAGTAACTTTTAGTAGTTTCTGTAATAACTTACCATATTGGTCATAATCCTTCACAGTGCCATCTTGCTTCCCACGGATTTTCTTTCCTGATTCATCAACTAAAAAAAGAGATCAGGTCATGAATCTTTGCAAAATTTACTAAAATGAATTCTTATATAGTAATGAGATGAGAATGTTTGCTACAGAATAATTTGCAGCGAGCATCTATCAGAGATGAAAACGTACAAATAATAGTGGATTGAATGGAAACAGAATTGTAAAAAAGTGTTAAATACAAACCATCATATTTCTTTTTGGGAATCTTCTTCTTTGCCGCGTCTTTGGTTCGCACAATATTGCTAATAGCAGGGTCACTGCGGCCATAGACGTTTTCAGCATACACACGGAACTCATATTCGTGACCTGGTGCTAGGCCAGTAATCGCCATGGTGGTGAACCTGGAAGTAAAGCCAAATACTTCGAAGTTGATTCCCAAAACAGATTGTGTGTGGCACACTAGAATAGGGCTAAGATCAATATGCCTTACTACTTCATGCCCACATACACTCTCAATCCTGCATTGGCAAAAATATTAAAGGCTTGCAAAATCTCTTTAACGGAACTCCTTTCATCAACCCACCCAATATAAAATGTACGACAACGACTAAGGCGTTTTTACAAGATATTTAGCGGGAGGACAGAATGGAGCTAGTAGCTTTGGAAATCTGTCACTCCTATAAGACGTGTGACCTATGAACCATTAACACTAAAAAAAAATACCTAAAAAATCCAGAATAGTGGGTTCAAATCGTTTGGAATGGTACAGTTATGGGGAAGAAACATTTTCTCGCGTATCTTCCCTTTCTTTCATAATAAAGAACATTGGCTGAAGAAGCTAACCTGGTATTTCCAACACGAATCCATGAAGACATAGGAAGGTCCCTCTTTTCAACGAGGTAGTTGGTAATATTAGAGCCACCATCCCAGTCAGGTGCCTTCCAGCAGAGTGCAAGTGAGTCAACACCGACGCTTTCGCAAGTGGGATGCAATGGTGGGTCGGGTCGATCTAAAAAAAAATGAAGCATATTGTGGTACCAATATAAGCAGTGCCTTTACATATGCTCAGTGTTCGTGCTTGGTACAGAAGTCCCAACGGTAGACCTGTTTACTTGCTCTACGTCGTGGAACAGGCCAAGACCCTATATGGGGTGGAGGGTGGAGAATAGGCTAAACATTAAATCATATAAAAACGAGTCATGTCATTGCTTATGTTGATATTCACATTCATCTACTTTCTGTATTTCATTACAATTTTTGATCTTTAATAATACTTCATAATATGTGGATATTGTACATACCACTTATTTGGATCTTAATAATGGCCTGATCTTGACCGAGTTCATTCTCAGCCAGAATTCTATAAGATCCACTGTCAATTTTGCTGCCGTCGCGAATAGTTAATACAGCATGGCGCTCGCTCGTCTCAACAGCAAAATGAGAACCGGATTCAATCGTTTCTCCATCTCTTGACCAGTTAATCCTAGGCTTGGGGTATCCAACGAACGGGATCTTGATGATGACATTTTCTCCTTTGTCGAAGTAAGCCGTGTCTCTGAACCTGGGTGGCACGTTCAACTTAGGAGGGGCTGGAATGATGAAAAACGATGATTAGAATGATCCACCCCAAATCTGACATAACCAACAGAGAATAATTATAGGGCTATCGGATATAGATTAAAACATCAAATTTCCTGTTGAAAAGAATAAGAACTAGTTCAAAAATTTTACTGTCACTTACTCATGATAAACAGTGTAGCTCTAGTTGACTTGACACCCCCTTTGTTGACAGCTCTGCACACGTATTCGTCCGCATCTTCACCATACACGTCATTAATAATAAGAGTGTAGGTTTCTCCTTCAGCAAACATATGATGTCTTGCACTTTGCGTTATCTCACGGGCACCCTTATACCTGCAGAAGAGTTGACTTTTACAATCGTTCAGTACTATCAGACCAGTTCACATTGCACTTTAAGAGAAATCAAATATCCATAACTCGCACATCTTGCTGATTTAAGTCTCACCTACATTTGGCTTAGTGTCTCAATAGAAAGCTAGCATCTTTCTCGTCCATAAGAATACATCGAAAATTATATATGATTAATAGCAGCGTAGAAATGTGCGAACGCTTCCCCCCCCCCTACAATGAATATTAATAATAAAAACGGTAGAGAAAAAGCATGAGTACGTACCATGTAATAACTGGCTTAGGTGTACCAGAAATAGTACACTGGAATTGGGCATTGTGGTTTTGAATGCAATTGACGTTTCTGAGTGGCTTGGTAATTTCTGGTGGCGTGGGCGCTTTAGGATCCAAGATTTTAATGGACGTGGAGTTGGTAGATGGAGGACTAAGACCAGCTTCATTTTGAGCAATAACCCGGAACTCGTACTGTCTGCCTTCTATTAGATTGCTGATGTTAATCTGGGTTGTGTTGCAGATCTGAGAGGCATTTACTCGTTGCCAACCTTCGCTTCCCGCCTACAAGACGAAAAACATTACAGAAAATTACTACAATTCTAAAAAAAAATATGCTCAACATGTCATTGGCAACAATTTTATTACTTCCTATGCAATCAATTCATTGTCATGCCATTAATAAAATCAAGTGTATTTTTTCTTCTTGCAACACAGCAAAAAAAGAAATACCATACCCTACCCCAAATTATCACAAGGGATTGTGCTAGGGGAGGGTACATACCATACTACATGTAATTACTACACTTTCATGTACTGCTGGCACTAATAATCTAAATGTAAATAGAAACTGTAGTGAGGTATAAATATATACATTATTTTGAATAAACATATTTAGGAACAGAGAAGAAAAATTGCTGGTTTGAATTGATATGAGTGGGAGGTTATTGGTTTTTGTAATAAATGATAATTTCATCTGAAGATTTCTGATATTGTACTGATGTATCCACTGATAATGGTTAACTCTGATTTTCAGGCCTATTTCTGCTTTAAATATAGTTGCTATCTGGCTATGGAGACGTGTCGGAACATTGAGAAAGGTGTATAATGTTGCAGCAGAGATGTGGGGGGTTGTCCACCTGACCTCACTGGAGATGAGGTAAATTCTAGATAGGTCAGACCAAACATTACCACACAGCAATACTGGCAGGGTACGCAATGCATTTAATCGTGAATTTTCTATCATTTTTTCAAAAAAACATTTTTTTTTTTACAGAACCAAATACTTTTCTGGGAAAGCAACCTGTCTGGTTTCGTTACTCAATTTAACACCTAAAACATACCTGAAGGTAGAAATCATCGATACAAAAGTTTCGCAGAAAAATTACTTTTTAGTCATTTTTCATAAAAATTTAGTTATTTTTATTTTTTTACCCCCCGAAGCAACCTATCAAGGGGCAAGCGACCCCCCGCATTTCGTTAAAATTAATAACGACTACAATATATGTGAATTTAAAAGAAATCGTTGGAGCCGTTTTTGAGAAATAATTTTTTTAGACGTTTTTTTGGAGTTTTTTGACAATAAAACCCCCCAAATTAAGTTAGCCCAAAATAAAAAAAATGGTCCCGAGGTATGATTTTTGTGAACCTACATGTCGAATTTCATCAAAATCGACCGAGTAGTTTGCCCGGAAATCGACGCACAGACAGACAGACAGACAGACATTTCGTAAAAACCACTTTTTTGGTTCCTGGGACCTTAAAACGTGTAAACCCGTTAAAATCTCGGAATCGAAAATTTCGACCGTCACAAAGCTTTCCTAATACTACGTATAAATTGGAAAGCAATAAAAAGGCTGTAACAGTCAATCGGCAACCCAGTCACGTCAAGGCAAATCATAAGTCTCATAACCAAATACTCACCTCACGTTTGTCTATCCAGTAACCCTGTATCCTAGCACCACCATCAGATGCTGGTTTCTCCCAAGACAAGTTCACAAAATCGCCACCAACTTCAGTAACAGATGGAACTCCAGGGGCAGACGGTGGATCTAAAAAAAGCCAAATACGAAAATGTTTAGCCACCTATCTCACATAGAATAATATTATTAGCATTTAGTCTTCTCCACCATAAATGTACATTAGAAAAGTACTGAAAGTTATGGCAATAAAAGTGTAAAAACTTAGGCTAATATTCATCATGATGTTTTCTCAAACTGAATATTTTACAATATCTCCTGCAAGATGATTTGAATAATGCCAACATACCGAATGGAGCCTTGGCTTTGATTGGATTCACTCCTTCAAGAGGTGGTCCCATTCCATTTTCATTGACAGCCATTACTCTGAATAAATATTCCTGGCCTTCAGTAAGTCCTTGAACAGTGAATGTAGTCTCTTTGCAGAAAGAGTATACCAACACCCAGTGGGTGTGTGTAACATCGCGACGTTCAACGACATAGTGAGTAACCTTAAGACCTCCATTTTGAAGTGGAGGCAGCCAGTTAAGTGTGCAGGTGTGCTTAGTAATGGCTGAAGCGTCCAGAGGTCCTTGGGGAGGTCCGGGTAGGCCTGAAAGCAACAAACTACCGTCAACAGGTGCACTAAAAACTGTGAAGTTAAGAGAATCGAGAGAAACTTGCCGACCGTTTAATCTAAACTTAGTAATAGAGGCTTATGCAATAGAATCGATCTAGATTCAGGGATTCCATGGGCAAAGCGCCGTAAAGTCACCCATGTAATAACCCTGTAATAACCTTTAACAATCAATTCGCATTGTATTAGGTCGAAAAGTAGGAACAAACTGCAGAACTTACAAGTATTTTTCGAGTATAAATTAAAAAATAAGTATTTGAAAAATCTATAATTTGTACCTGTGGTTCTGACAGTGAATGTACCCGAAGCTGACCCACTGTCATTGCTACATTCAAGAGTATAAGTTCCGCTGTCTTCTTTGGTTACTTCTCGAATGAAAATAATGATGTAATCATCAAAGATAGTAAATTTAATGTGAGTCGTTTCTTTTATGATTTCGCCGCCCTTCTTTAGAGTCACTGTCATGGGTTGGTCTCCAGAGTAGAATATCTTAATCTTTGTATTCTCATTTTCAGGCAGACATAGGTCGCCAGGCATCTTGTCAATTCTAGGTGGAGCTGAAACGTACGATTCAAAGTTAAAGCATTGATTGCAATAGCCATATTAAACTCGGCAGTTGTATGGTTAATACTTTTAACACCTAGATACCTAGCTGTTTGGCAGAACGCATTCTCAGTCCACAGGTTGTAAAGTTCTTGAAAACGACGTGAAATCAAATTCAACGAAGTTGTGTCAGGAGGATAATTTTCAGGTTTTGCAATAAAAACTTTGGTAAAATGACATGTTTATTTGATTAATAAAAAACTTATGTTTACGTTATTTAATTGAAGTTCTCTTTATTACGAAACCTGAAAGTCTTCTTCCTGTCCCAACTTCCATGAATATTTAACGTTTTTTTTTCAAAATCCAATAACGGGTATGTTTAGTTCCCACAAACTCATTAACAGTAGAAGACAAGTGGCGTTCACTGATTTGTTCTCAAATCATACACTGTGCGCCCCTTCATTTCAATGAATGCGGCTAATGTAAGTTTTAACATTATCATATATAAAAATGCATTTTGTGCAAACTTACTTCCAATCTTCAGTCTAGCAACAGTTGTAGCAAAACCAATGGAGTTGATTGCTTCACAAACAATATCTCCGTTATCCACTGAACAAAGGTCTGTGATAGTAAGTTTGAAGACACCTTTCGTGCAAACACTAGTAAATCTGCCTCCCATTGCGATCTCTCGACCATTCTTCAGCCACCGGGCACTTGGTACTGGATTACCTTTAGCCTGGAAAGTTCAATTTTTTATTAGTAATTATAACCAGTTTATGTAATTCAGGTACATTGCGGTAATTAAATTATCGTATGGATGAACTAAGTAGGTACCGCTTTCACTGGTTGAAAATGTACCAGTAATCCACCCCCAGCGTAACATAATTTACAGAGGAATAGAGTTACATTTCAAATGAGACTTAATTGATTATTATTATACTACTTATTCTGAAGTATAAGTTTAAGTGACAAATTATTATTTGCATAAATTACACTCACCTCGCATTCGAGTGTGAGAGTTTTTCCAAGCGGAGCACCCTGGTTGGTGAGGGGGCGAACAAACTCTGGTTTTTCACCTCCTTCCACTTCTTGAATTTTGACAGGTGTAGTGCAAGAGCTAGGTTCGCTCTTACCGGCTGCGTTGATGGCAAACACCCGGAACTCATAGTCTGAACGCTCCGTAAGGTTGAGTATCGTGTACTCGCAGTCAGTGACATGGTAGTCATTGCATTTATGCCAAATGGATGGGCCACCAATTTCACGTCGTTCAATAATGTAGCCAAGAATTCGGCTTCCACCATCCGATGCAGGTGGTGACCATTTAAGATCAACATAGTTTCGGCCAACCTTGACAACTTTCGGTGATTCAGGAGGAGACGGTACTGAGAACTTATTCTTGAGTTTAAAGGTAGAAGATGGCATGGATGGTTTGCTTAGGCCAGCTGCATTCTTAGCCTTTACTCTAAACTCGTACTCGTGTCCAAGGAGAAGGCTGTGCACAATGTAATTGGTGTCTTTTACAAGGTAGTCATTAGCAATTCGCCAGTTCTTATCTTCTGCAACATCCCTAAAAGCAAGAATATTGGTTTTGGATTATATACATACGATAACTTCATGCAGCTAAGTTTTCTTGTCAGAATTGTCATCGGATAAACACGGCTTTAGTTAAAATTGTGAGGGTTGCAATGAAGCATAGACAATCTTTAATTCAGGTATTTTAAATTTTAACACTAAGGCCAGGCTACTTATTCAAAAAAAACTGTAATTATATCGAAATATGCATTATTAAGTTACTTCACTTTAATGCTTTTCAGACATGTATTGAAATCAGTAGTGTAGTCATGAATTTTTAAAAAAAAGAAAAAAAATATTGCTTTAAGTTGGGCTAACTTAGGGCGTAATTTAACCTCTTCCCTTCTACAAGCATTGCTAGAATGTGTGGGAATTGAAATAAAATGTACCGTGTCATATTAATGAAACTAACCTGTATTCAATTTTGTATCCTTGAATCCTGGAACCACCATCCAGGCGAGGTCTATCCCATGTAAGCGAAACATTTCCTGCATCCCAGTCAATGATGCGGGGCTGTCCGGGAGGATCAGGCACGGAGAAGGGGAATTTAGCTACGATCGCACTCTCTGTCTCCAATGCGTCGCTCAATCCATATTGGTTCTCTGCGCGGACACGGAAGTTATAGCTTCTGTTGGGTTCCAAACCAATTACGTCATAGTGGCAACTGCGTACAAAGCTACTAACCTTTACGTACACCTGTAAGAAAACAGAATATTCCTTCAATAAAAAACATTAATCTTGCATAATTCAATCATGACTATCATACTATCGCAAAAATCATTTCTATGAAATTAAATGGAAAGGGAATACTTTACACACTTTTACATTTTACACATCTTCGAGTGGTATGGAACGAGAAAGATGGTTCTTTCAAACGCAAAAGACTTACCCCTGTGAACGGATCCATTCTCTCCACAACATAGTTCGTAATCGGAGATCCACCATCGTCAAGAGGAGGTCTCCAAGAGATAGAACAAGTCTCGGGTGTAATGTCTGAGACATCAAGAGGTCCAACAGGTGGAGATGGGCGATCAACAACAAGTACCTTGCAGGTGCCGGTGTCAGACCCAGCTGAATTAGTCAATTGGATAGTGTAGTTACCAGTATCACTTCTCTTAGCTTTTTTGTTGCGGAAGATACTTTGTGAATCGGTTGTGTCAAACTTGATTCTATCTCCAGTGATAACTTCTTCGCCATTGACACTCCATGATGGCTTGGGTCTTGGATTGGCGGTAAATGGCACAGTGATGCAAAATTCTTCACCTGCCATGACTGTGAGATCTCTAATACTGAGGTCACTTGTTATTTTCGGACTGAAGGGCTGAGCTTGGCATAAGAATGCATCAGAGGGTTGACTCCAACTTCCTTGTCCTGCTGCATTTACGGCGGCCACTCGGAATTCATAAGTATGGTTCTCCAGGAGATTAGGAACTCTGAAAGCCAAAGTGAAATATTGGATATTATAGAGCAGGGAGGGGGGGGGGGGAGAGAAGTAGATCGCATACTTGTCGTGCGCCCAGGACGCAGAGATTTTTCTATGGTGACATGAACGCACCTTCAAAGACTTGGAGTTATTCATACACCTCTGATGTTGGTGCGATCCTAGAGTCATTTAGTAAGTAAACCAGTGAATACATTAAGAATGTGAGCGGTAGTGGTACGTTTCTCACAAACGTCAATATGATAACCGGCTAGGACTTAATCCAGCTGGCAAACACAGCATCAATCCACCATACTGTTGAAAATTCACTTGGAGGTTTTGGTCACAAATTGAGAAACTTACAGGGATGCATTAAATGCCTCAATTGCAGAGAATCTTATGTGTGGTGATGTTGATAAAACATAAAACAAACTAAAAGACTGTATTGATAAATGTGCGCTGCAAGTGATCCCTAGATTTAACGCCAAGAAACAAAGGCCGTTTTGGAATGAAACACCCGAGAAAAGGGAAGAAGAAGAAGAACAGAATAAGAGAAAGAGACGCTGCGCGAAAACGTTTAGAAGAAACTAATACCACTGGAAATCTCATAAACATGAAAAGAACAACAGCAGTGTTTAAATGATAAATAAGCCCGGCAAGGAAAGAGACAATCTTTCCATACATTCTCATTCTCAGAGGAACTTGATTTAAGAAAACATGGCGTCGAAGCTCACAGGTTCCTCTCCTAAATAAAGTTAACAATGAAATATGAAACAACCCTATATTCGAGGTAGTGAGTGTATCACGACAAGAAAAAGAGCCAAGATTTTCTGAAGCACCAAACAAAAACGAGTAACTTTATGAGTTAAGAGTTAAGAGTTTAAAAGCAGTTTCGCTACTACACGGGCATGTCTGAAACGGAAAGCAATAGGTATTATAGGCTGGAGGGGCACAGATTGTTAATTCAAGCTGTACCGATTTTTATATAAATATACGGATTTTTTAATCTATGTATCTATCAATTATGAAATCACCATGGCAAGAGATGACCAGTGCATTGGCGCACAAAAACTAGGCATGGCCGCTGGCCCTGATGGAAACTTGTCAGACATGATAATGAATTTACAATCAGAAGAAAGGAATGTAATATTTTTAACTTTATGAACATGGTAAGGAGGTATCTACCTAGGTATTGCGAATAAACAATAAAGCCACGTAAAAGATTTCTTACTTGAGCAATGGCCTTAGCAAAAGTTTACGGCTAAGAATAAGCGTTCATTTTGCACGAGAAGATAAATATTGTGTGTACTGAAATAAAACCGGCACCGTTATTAATTTTTTTACTGTACATTTAAATAATGCATAATGAACACTAAACATACAGTAATAGGGGCATACCTGAATGTTGTGTCTGGAATGTGAAGATGACATGCCTTAATCCATTTGTCTTCTGAAATAAGGCGTTTCTCAATGACATAACCGGTAATGGGTGAGCCACCATCATGGCGAGGATTGCTCCAGGTGATAGTAATGCTGTCCTCCGATGTTTCAACTAATTGAGGCGTGCCAGGAGCACCTGGTGGATCTGAAAGAGAAATGATAGTAAGTAAAAAATTAGCATGGGTAGTTTGTATAGGTCACCCGGGGACTAAGTTGCTGCATTTCTAGTTAACCTTTTTAGTTGTGTGACTGAACCCTTCACTGCAAGGCTTTACTTACAGTACTTTCCAAAGCTTCCCAATGAGCTATAATCTGCGAGGAATTCTAAAATCATCCCCAAATTGCATAGGAAGCAGGTAATAACTTTTTTGCTACCAATTAGACCTAAGAAAATTGAAAATAATGGCCTGACTATCTGTCATTATTGCATGATTCAATTTTTAAGTCGTTAATTATTAATTCATTGGTTTATTTAGCGAACAATTCAGCCCCACTAATTTCTTTACGTTAACATAATATAGAATCATATTGATAATAATAATCTACAGGCTGCCAGCTATATTTTTAACTGCTTCGCAGCAAATTAAAAGATGCAGTAATTCCTTGTGTTCAATACTTCATTAGCTACTATTTCTAGGAGAAATTGTAGCTATTTACCAAATGGATGTTTCGCCTTGATTGGTTGAGAGGTCTCAGCGGGATCAGAAATGCCATATTTATTCTCGGCCATGACTTGGAAGTCGTACTCTTTCCCGATAACAAGGTTGCGAATACGAATGAATGGGCTAGTAACGTAACTGCTCACCTGAAAATTAACAAACAAAAAAAAAACTGAAAATTACTGGTACCAAGATGTCATACTTTCTTCTCAACGCCTCTCCACTTCTAATTACAGTTATGATTTATGGAGATTTCGGTTCCCTCTTGGCTTTATCAAATCAATACACGTAATACCGATGGATAAGCAATGCCATATCGGATAAAAAATTAGAGATATTAAAAACTACAGAACTATGTCATTTTGAAACATAATTATATATAAAATTGTGAAGTGTATTGTTTAGATAGACATGACAAATTATGCAAATGATGAATTTTTTATTAAACTACTTAAACTACAGTAAGATAAAATTATAAAAGCAACCGCCTCTAAAATCCCGAACTAAAAGATTAAAGTACCATTGGGAATACTTACTTTCGACCAAGTATTGGATCTCGACTCCTTCTTCTCAACAATGTAGTTAACAATATCTCCACCACCGTTGTCTTTTGGTGGATTCCAGTATAGTGTGAGAGCATCTCCGGCGAATTCTTCAGCTCGAACATTTTCAGGTGGCCCGGGCCTATCCAAGACGCGCACGTTCACAGTAGCAGTGTCATAGCCAGACTCGTTTTTCAGCTGTAGGCGGTACTGGCCTGCATCAGATCGCTTTGCATTCTTCACAACAAAGCTGGCGTAAACGTCCGTTAACTGCTGATATATCCTTGGGTCTTTGTCGCTAACGTTGACGTCGTTAAAGAGCCAGGTAGCAGTGGGTTTCGGGAAGGCAAGGAAAGGTACATGAATAGAGAAGTCTTCTCCTGCTCGAACGGTGATGTCCCGAACATTACCCAAATCCATGCAAGGCTTATTGGGCTGCTCCTCAATTTTGATAGGTGGCGTCGGCTTGCTAGGCTCAGACTCCCCGACGTCATTCACTGCTATTAGTCGGAAGAGGTAGTTTTCGCCCTCTTTCAGCTTAGGTACCTGGAAATAAAATTTATGCAGTATGTTGACTATGAAAATACAAAATGGCCACAAAGGGACTCTTAAATTAGATTAAATGCATCATCCAAGTAGAAATAAATTGGGTTTTACAATAAAATTTGATTAGGTAGCAAACCTCTCCCACTGTGTTTGGTGTACCGTACAACTTACATGTGATTGCCACAAACGTATAATTTCAATTTAGAGTTTTTGGAAATTAAAAAAAAATCATGGCCAATTGATTTCCAGTAATAATTTAATGTTATTATTGAAGGTCAATAGGTATGTGTACTTACTGTGTATATGAGAGCATTGACTGGAGTATTATTAACAGTTTCCCAGTCTTTATCTTGCTCGAGTCTCTTTTGGACCAAATATCCCTTGATTTTGGCACCACCATCGTGCCGAGGAGGTTTCCAAGACAAGGTGACGCTGTCTTTAGTGACACGGTCTGGTTTAGGCGCCTCAGGAGCATCTGGCCGTTCTGAAAAGAATTATTTTGTTAGGTATAGTTTCTAACAGCTTCTGTAAAAATGTCATATCCATATTTTGCATTTAATTGAAGTACAGTAGGCACAGTGTCTGTGTCAGTGTCTGGGACACGTCGTAAGAATGTCAGAGGACCTCATGCCGAACAAAATGTGCAAAGCAAGCATGACGGGAAGAAGACTGCAGGGACGTCTACGAAACCACTAGGAAGACGAACCAGAAGCCGACCTCCGCGAGTTGGGAGTCCGTAGATGGTGGAGGGTTGTTCAAAACGGAGATGATTGGAGGAGTGTTTTTTAGGGCTGTAGGGCCAGAAGAAGCAGTATGCTGTATAATTATTTAAATTAAGAAAATTTGAAATCTAAAAAAAGTGTGTAAGGTATATTGTAATTTGCATATTTTTTTATAAATTCTTCTAAAAAATATATGGCCAATGGCTGGGTCGATGTGCACCGTATGTTAGGGGAGAGGAGGCCGAAGCTGGTTTTCCAAGACACCTTCAACCACCCTAGGTGGCCCGGTAGGCCAAGGATGGAGAGACCAAGTGCTCGAGGATGTGCACGCCACCGGCACCCGAGACTGGAAGCTAGCGGTGGAAGATCGTCCGAGATGGCGTGGTGTAGTGACAGTCCCCCTGGGCGGGACGTGCCTACCTAAGTCAAAAAAAATATGCTCCTTCTAGCATATTCTAATTAAATTGTTGTACGCTATATCGCATATTATAATTGAAAGATAAAAAATAATTACGTGGAGATGTGAAAAAATAACTATAATTTATGGGGACTATGGCTGGAGCACGAAACAGAAATTGGCTGGATCATGAAACAGATATTATTGTGCAAACTTACTCTTTTGCGCAGAAGCCACGATGGGTTCCGTAGGTTTACTAGGCTTTCCAGGGCCAGCTTCATTGATAGCCAATACACGGAATTCATAGCGGGAGCCTTCGTGCAAATCTTGGACGGTAAAGTTAGTGTTTGGCGTGGGGTAGTTGTTGACACGCATCCATTCTCCTCCTCGTTCTCTTTTCTCCACATAATAACCTACAAGAAACATGATAAAGTAAAAATACAAATCGAATTCGGACAGGTTTCACCTGGAAGATTACTTGCGATGTAAATAAATATTGACTTTTTTGTTCTATTACTCAGTCAACCTAGCGGAGTAGGATGTGTTCACCCATTTTAAGAGTACATACGAGCACTTGTCTAGTTAGGTCAGGCTACATTTTTGAATGGACATTCATCAGTTGATTTGAATGTGACTTCATATTTCAATCTACCAACAAACAATACTAGATCAATGATGATACTAAACCATACGAAGGTCCAAAGAATTTGGGGTTCTATCACATTAATTTGTCTTGCAGAAGTTTTGATTTTAATTAAATAAACATGTGCCTGTTGTTCTATCATAACCTACTATTGTCATTCAGCGGTACCGCACCTGTAATTGGTTTTCCTCCAGTTCGTTGAGGAGGCTGCCAAGCCAGATTACATGAGTTAGGCGTGTATCCCATGATGTCTGGGGTGTCAGGAGCATCAGGCGGGTCAAATGGACTCTTAGCGACCACAGGCTTGCCTTCAAGGGGTTCAGAGAGCCCGTACATATTTTCAGCTCGAACACGGAAGACGTACCGCTTTCCTTCGACAAGTGACTTTACAACAAAGTTAGTTTTGGGACAGAATCCAGGCACGGTTCGCCATGAGTCAACACCAAACTCAGTCATTTCGATGACATAGCCTGAAAAAGTGAAATACAATATTTTTGGCAAGCGTATATAACGTCTTATGAACATTATTTTTTTACTCTTTAAGCCCCCTTGGTCTTTAAGGACCATTAAAAGCTTCCAAAGCGTTGCCATAAAATCTAGGAAGTATGAATTCAAAAATTCTAATTATTATAAATGACAGTATTTACTATTACTTCTTTATAGACTTACCGGTGATGTCACTTCCACCGTCATCCTTCGGTGGTTGCCAATCCAATCCAATGTTATCGTGGGAAATAAGTTTGTATGTAAGAGGGCCAGTAGGAATGCCAGGGCGATCAACGACCAATACTTCGATATCAGCCGAATCCTTTCCGAATTCATTGACAGCTTTTATTACATATTTTCCAGCATCATCGCGGTTGCTAGATTCAATGCGTAATTTTGTTTCTTCACTGTTGGTACCCATCTAAAAAAATTCGTTCTCAATGTCACCAGTGGCCATGAACGAAAACTACACAGAGGGGCATAATGGGCAATTCCGATTTTGAAATCCATCTACCAAGCCATTGCGCTCAATTCTTCGTTAATAAGTAGCAGATGGTGGCTAGACAAAATAATAAAGGTACATACGGCCAAAAAAATCCGATACGCTTTATTTTTTCCCTAAGTTACAATGAGTTTTTGTTTTCTAAATGTATTTTTATTTGAAGTTGCAGACAACTACAAAGTTTATGCGTCATACCATTTAAAATTTTTAAATGACTGCTCCAATCATTTTCCATAATTATCTCCAATGGTAAAATAAATTATAAAATTCACTCACTTTTCACTTTTTGCCTTGACCAGTAACCCCGGACAAGGTGCATGTATTGAAAAAAAATTGTTATGAGCATAATTATCACGCATAATAAGAACCGGTCCGAGTTTACTCGAACATGCTTTCCAATTTATCAATTAGTAGGGAGAGAAAATGAATAAATCCATGGTAAATAATTTTCCTACGGTTAAATTTCAGATATCTCGGGGGGGGGGGGGGGGTGTCCACCTGACGTCACTGGAGGTGAGGTAGCCTCAATATATTTAAAACACATTACAACACAGTAATAATGGCAGGGCAGGCAATGCATTTCAGCGTGAAGTTTCTATCATGCGCAAAAGCAAATAGGTTTTTGGGAAAGCCAACTGTCCGGTTTCGTTACTCAACTTAACACCTAAAACATGCCTGAAGGTAGAAATCATCGATAGAAAAGTTTTGCAGAAATATTATTTTTCAGTCATTTTTCATTAAAATTAAGTTATTTTTATTTTTTTACCCCCAGAAGCAAACTATCAAGGGGTAAGCGACCCCCCGCATTTTATCAACATTAAGAACGACTAGAATATATGTGAATTTAAAAGAAATCGTTGGAGCCGTTTTTGAGAAATAAGTTTTTTTGATGTTTTTTTGGAGTTTTTTGAGAATGAAACCCCCCCAAATTGAGTTAGCCCCAAATAAAACAAATGGTCCCGAGGTATGATTTTTGTGAACCTACATGCCGAATTTCATCAAAATCGACCGAGTAGTTTGCCCGGAAATCGATGCACAGACAGACAGACAGACATTTCGTAAAAACCACTTTTTTGGGTTCCTGGGACCTAAAAACGTGTAAATCCGTTGAAATCTCGGAATCGAAAATTTCGACCATCACGAAGCTTTCCTTATACTACGTATAAATTGGAAAGCAATAATATTAATTGTGTACTGACCAGAAATTAGAAAATACATTATATTCTAGGGGAAAATGATAGAGGCAAAATTAGAGGCTCAATTATTACAATTTTGGAGAAGATGAGAAGACACACAGATTTTTTAGTTGCATTTTATTCTATTAACTCGTTGGGAGGAATGGATCATTAATTGCAAGCCGCCAGTACGGAAATGTTTGAGTGTATCAAATAGACTGCAGCCCGGAATGTATTTTCAGGGTAGGATTAAAGTGTATGAAAGGGACATAGGCATGCTTTAAACTATTCCTGCTCTAGCTCAACGTATAAACATGACAGGCCATCTTTGCAATGTTATTAATTTTAAAATCTTACAACTGGGTGGTAAGGGAAAATTTGCTGGACTCCCTAGAGGTGATAGACATTATAAAAAGCTATGAACCCAGGGGCAAATGTTCTCAACGATGTAACTTATGAGAAGATCACTGCTAGTGGAGCTTGCCGCCAATTTTCCAATGCCACTAACATAAACATCCCGAACCATTGTTTCTACATGTTTATTTATGTAGTGATTTTAGTTTGCCTGTAGCCTGCTATTTTAGTAATACTTGGCAAAGTTATTTTATATGGTTTACTACTGAAATTTCAGCTTGCTGTAATGTAGTAACTAGTTATCTGCAACTTAAGAGGGTTACTTTAAAAATATCAAAGTATCATTTTAAAAAAATAAAAGTTTCGTGTATATGTACCTAAATTTTGTCTAGCTACCATTTAATCTTAATGGAGACAACAAAAATTTTAGCCAGACAGTTGTACTGAATGTATTAAATTATGTGTGCCCCTACAATATGACTAATGAGCTACCCAAGTTAAAATTAAAGGACATCGCATTACTGGAATTTAAGTTTAGGGCTAAAAATAAATAAAATTAATTAATATAAAATAAAATAAAAAACAGCTTCAAAATCCCATTTCCTGAATAGTGAATCAATCGCTCTTCTAGGTTCAGCTTTGAATTTACTTACTGAGATTCGTGGAGACTCAGTGAGAGGAATGTTGCTTCGTGTCCAAGTTATTTTGGGAATAGGAGCGCCAGCAATTGGTATGACAACATTGACAGGTTCTCCTGCGCGCACTTTAATTCGCTTTCCAACCAATCCATCCAAGAACAACTTGGGTTTCTCTGTAAAATAAAACAGGTTGTTCATGGCCTGATCCGTTATCCACTTGACACTGGTATATTAATTAAGTTAATATTAATTAAGGTAATTAAGTTTTTATTTCAACACCTTTCTTCCTAGGCATTTTCATGAACACTGACGCACCTTTCATAGGTTTCGCTGTCAAAACATTGGAGTTGTCACTCGGCTTTCCAGGACCAGCGGCATTAACGGCAAGTACTCGGTATTCATACTGATGTCCTTCTTGCACTCTATCGTCAGTGTAGTCAAGGTTGCTAGAGTAGAAAACACATTTTTAGGGTCGTAACTGTTCATTACCTTTCCACTTAGATGTAATAATGCAAAAACAGAGGCAACATTGGAATTTTCCTTCAATGTGCCAGAAGCGTCCAATTATATCCCATTACCAAATTAAAATAAATAACTTCACTGTTAAATTTATTTCAAATTGTATCAGGCATACTCTTCGTCGGTGGCAATCTATGGAATGGTTTGCAGCAATGTTTTCCATCATAGGCCTAATATCACCATCTTATTATATAAATAGACCACAATATCAAAAAGTACCTACCGTCTAGGTTCGGACGTTAAAGTTACCCAGCGGCCGGTCATACGTTCACGACGTTGCACCTCATAGCCAATAATAGGCGACCCACCATTGCTGATAGGTGCTTTCCACTGAATTTTAATATGGTCTTTATCACTGTCGACGAGCTCAGGCTTGCCAGGTTTACCAGGAACATCTGAAAGTCACGAATATTTTCATTTCATCCAGGTGAAATGGAGACAACTACAAAACAAAGCAAAAGTAGTTGAAATTTCAGATTAACAATTGTATTAGCTTAATTCAAAATGCAATCTGTAAAAATGTGAAAAAATTACAGTAAGCTTAAGACTATCGATTCACAATGCAGCTGCACTTTGTGTAGTACACTCACCAAACTGCGCTTTAGCCACAACAGGCTTATCGGTGTTGAGGGGATCTGAGCGTCCCTGTAAGTTCTCTGCCATTACTCGGAACTCATACTTGGTTCCTTCCATAAGTCTGGGCACAGTGGCGTGGTTATATTTGGCATTAATATATTGTACTGCAGGTACCCAACCACCTCCATGGGTTAAGTCTCGTTTTTCAATTACGTAGGCTCTGCAAATAAAAACAGATAGAAAAATCATTTTATGCCAACACTATATGATTTTCTAATGCATTTTCTTTGAAAAGAAAATATACTTTTGCAATCACTCCACTCCAGTTGTGGCAAAGTGGGCACAAATATACTGATTTAATTTTCGCCACGCATGAACTGGGGACCCCAAAAATGCAATTTCCCTTTGGAGCACATATATATTTTGGAGCGCGAGGATTAATTCAGGTAACGCATGTAATAAGGTAAGGAGCATATTTATATATGGATACATTCAGGTCTGATTTTTTGTGGATGTTTGTGTCACGCAGCACGCAGGACAAGTGCCTACATTATGTTGGAAAAAATCTGCCTACAAATTTCCAAAATCTAATAAAAATTTGAAAAAATGCCAATAAATTGTTCCGGCACCATTTTACCAAGTTTGAAAAAAATCGCTGCATTGACTTCAAGATTCTACTATTTCAAAATGGCGGCCGTTTATTCAAATTTTTTCCAATTGTGGCCTCGTTGTCAAATGAAATGTCTCAAAAAAAGTTTTGGTTAGTGGTGTTACGCACAGCAATCGACAATAATGTGGCAAAACAAATCTGCCAACAAATTTTTACGATTTTATTAGATTCTCCACCTGTTGCCGGCCCATTGTACATAGAAATAAAATGACCTACATCTCTTCTCTCTGCATCGGAAGCATATTAAAAGGTGTATTGAAATTGAACCGTACTTTGTGGACAGTGAAATTATTTCATAAGAAACATAATTAATAGGTAACAATTAAGTATTAATCATACTCTCTTTACACTTCATTTAATAATTATACTCACGTAATTTCGCTACCACCGTTGTCTTTGGGTGGTTTCCATGAGAGGGTGACACTTTGTGCAGTCACTTCTTCATATTCCAGAGGTCCTTCAGGTGGACCTGGGCGATCTAAACGATAGAGATAAGAGAATGAATAGTTTGCTGCTAATTATAAATACGTTGAAACATCGCATTAGCATTCATGATCGAAATATAAATCATAATCGGCGTTACTTGAAATATAATTCCCCTGAGTTATAAATTTAGTTACAACTGAATGCTGTAGAGTGCGATTATGGCATAGCATGATTTCAAGTATTCTCTCCCAACACATATTAGGCTAATTATATTTGAAGACTCAGATCATAAGAACATGTAGACCATTTTGTAAGGTTTTATTTAGAATGTACTGATCATGCTACTTACCGAGAACCGTAACGAGAAGTGAGCCTTCATCAGAACCAGATGCATTCTTAAGCATCAGATGGTAGGTTCCGCTATCGGACCTCTTTGCATTAACAATATGAACGATAGTATGGTAACCAATGGACGTAATAGTCGATCTGGAGTCAGTAATGACAGGATTAGAGTTGACGGTCCACTTCACTTCTGGAATAGGCTCTCCAATGAAACTCACATCAGTGTGGATGATGGTACCAGCTTTGACACGGATCTCATTGAGAGGTGTTATAATTTTGGGTGCAACTGTTAACAAAAGATTGCATGGGTTAAATTAAATTTAAATGCAATTTCACAATTCCTCCACACTCCACTTCACAATTAACAATTATTTCAGGAAACGTCACGGGCTACGGTCTAACGGGTTCAAATTGTAATGTTACATGGGTACCATGTTTCTTTTTTTCTTTAGCAACAAATATTTAGTCAATAAGTCAGGTTCAGGAGTAGTGGTAGTACGAACAATATATTTCTTGGAGAGATTCAAGCGCACTGCGTTATCGTTTTTAGCATAGTTTCAATCGGCTGACTTCATAAATTAAGGATTAGTAAGATGTGGGACGAACTATTCCTGAGACTATTGTGATGATGACGAAATTTAAAAGATGAAGTAACTCACGTTTTCGTGGCTTGCAGGTTACAAGCTCTGAGACTTCGCTAGGCTCACTTTGGCCTGCTGGGTTTACAGCTATCACTCTAAATTCATATTCTTGACCTTCTGTTAAGTCTGGTACCGTGCACTATAATCAAACATACACTTTAAGTTTTACATAAATACATGAGAAGAATCAAATTTCTCATATTTGAGGATACATTTGCGACGTTACATTTACTGATTTAAAAATACATAAATAAATAACCGTACTAGTATTTAAATGTAATAAATTTTTGGTGTAAGTAGAAAAAAAATTAATAGCTTAATGTTTAGCTTGAACAACTATCTAGATTCTTCTAGATACTTTTTATTTCTAATTATTCTCGAAAACTTAGTTCATTGATGCTTTTTATGACATAGGTATAAAAATAAGTAGGTACACAAAAACATACGTTAGTCTGTTTGGGAGGAACATGGACTGCATTCATCCAGTATGGGCTGCCCTTTTCTTTCTTTTGAACAATGTACTCGGTCAAGGGCTTTCCTCCATCTGATTTAGGTGGTGTCCATTCAAGATCCACATGATCTTTGTCCCAGTCAGTGACAAGTGGTTTCCCAGGAGCACTTGGTTCATCTGTAATGTTACTGTAATGTTATTGAAAGGAACATGTAGCGATAAAATAATTTCAACTCTTCGCGTTTCGTACTTTTATCTGAGTCTATATGTACAGGGCCATACAGTATCTATATCTTTAGATCAAGCTAACTTTCTGTACAAATTAAAATCTCCCTAATGAACTTACCAAATTCATTTTTGATCACCACGCTCTTAGGAAGCTCTAGTGGGTCAGATTCACCAATAGCATTAACAGCCTTAACCCGGAACAGATATTCTTTCTTATGAACCAATCGATTGACTTCTAGACTAAGATGGATAGACATGCCAGCGTCAGACCAGGTGCCACGGGACAGATCCATTTTTTCAACTACATAATGCAAAATAGGGCTGCCACCATCATCTTTAGGAACTCTCCAAGTTAAATGACAGCTTTGCTTGGTGATGTCGCTCACTTCAAGAGGAGGTTGTGGTGGCGATGGCCGATCTGAAATGAATGACAGAAATTTCTGTTACCGGAATTCTTTCCTCAACTTTATTTTTCTAATTTCTGCAATCGATCACAGCACGGATTAAGCGTAATTTTAAAGAAATTGTTCCTAAAAATGATTTCTGTAACCACTAAAGTTTAGTTACCCTGCGATATATCTGTGTCTATTATCTCTACGATTTATCTGTGTCGCGTGGTCCCTTACCGAGGCTTGGAACTTTGCCAAATTTACTACTACTACCCTACGGTAGACACGGAGGCAACGAAGCTACTTCGTGGGTAGGTACCGTGTCCAAAATCTACTGCATTAGGGCCACAAACGGAAAGCTTTGAAGTGTGAAGTGAGAGAGCCTTATAGTAATTTATGGTATACACAACAACTTAAAAAACATAATACAATTTTGCCATCATGCAATTGCCCCATGTCGGCTGACGAGATTAACAATGATTTAAATGACTGTTATCTTACCTAGAACAGTTACATTAGCAGAACAAGAGGTTGATCCATGGTCATTGACTAACTTGAGCGTATATCGTCCACTGTCAGTGCGCAGTGAAAAGGGAATGTCAAAATAAACATGAGTATTGGTCACGCTCATATCCACACGAGTACTGGCTTCGACTTTCGTTCCATCGCGACTCCATGTAGCAGTTGGTTTGGGTGCTGCTTCGATTGGTATGGACCAATTGATCTTTTGACCAACTTTGACAATGATGTCCTGCATAGCCGTGGTGTCTATGACAGGTTTTTCTGTAAAAAGAAACAAGTAAAAATGTTATCAACAATAGAAATCGATACTCTTATTTCCAAATTAAAAAAATTGCAATTTTTACTGGAGTGTTGGTCTTCTTAGATTTAAAAATATTACATAGAAATCGTAAAAAAGAAGAAAGATTTATTCACAATTGATTTTGTTACTTACGGAATCGTGGTTTTGCAATAACAGGTCCTGAAGGGTCGCTAGGCTCTCCTGGACCTCCCTTATTGACTGCAATAACTCTAAATTCATACTCCTCGCCTTCTTGAAGGTTTGGAACTGTTCCTTTAGTTTGGTTTCCAGGAACTTCAGCAGCCTTTTCCCACGGCCCGAATTTCGACCTCTTTTCAATGATGTAAGATTTGATAGGTGAACCACCATCTTTTTTGGGTGGAGTCCATTGTAAATCGACGTGATCTTTGTCCCAGTCAGTTGGTTCAGGAGCTCCAGGTTTGTCAGGTTTGCCGAAGGGATCCTTGGCTGTAATCGGCTGAGTGCCCGCCAATGGCAAAGACTCTCCAATTTTGTTAACAGCTTTTACACGGAAGTTGTAGTCATGGCCCTCAATGAGGTAGTCGACCCTGGGAATAATAATTATCTCATTACATTCACATCAGACTTGAAACAAAGCTAAACATTATATGCGCATCGCATATACGCTGCGTGATGATGTATACATAGCAGATCAACTGCACTGGAACGGTGTGTAAAGTCTGAAGTCCCGGTTGAAAGTAATTCAAAACAATCTGCATAACAAGAGGAGTTAATTTTTGAAAAGAATCTGAGGTTGGTGCCTACCTCATGGTGGTCGAAGACGAGTCTCCTACTGGTACCCAGCGATGATTTTCAATATCCATTTTTTCAACAATGTAATGGGTGATGTCTGCACCACCATTATCTTTTGGTGGTCTCCAGTATAAAGTACATGAACTCTTTGTAATGTCTTCCGGCTTAAGCGGACCTTCTGGAGGTGTAGGAACATCTAAAAAATATACAAGTTAGCAACTAAATGCAACTGAAACTGCAACAAGGAGATTTAAATTATTGTGTAGTCAACTGGATTTTGTTACTGCCACAGATAAAATACAGTCAAAAAACAGATATTCCTTACGAAAGTACAACATGGTAAAATTTTGTGTCGAGGCCATTAACAGTTCAGCTCAGGCATTAGGGATATTGGAAAACGTTGACTTACCAAGAACAGTGATTGTCAAAGTTGCTGTGTCTGTACCATTGACGTTATGAGCTCTTAGAGTGTACTCGCCACTGTCACCTCTCTTTGAGTCAATCACCTTAACTTTGATGTTGTAATCTTCAGTCACAATCTAAAACAACGTGCGTTGTAATTAATTGTAGTTAATTATACAATTTGGATATAATTATTTATCCATAAGGCATTGTCATTCTGGGTCACAACGGAACTCATCGATTACAGTGGTGATTGTAAATTTAGTGCCAATGTACTGCCAGCCTGTTTTTCACGCCATTTTAGAAAAACCTTTCTTCGTGGATCTTACCATCTTCACATGCATATTTTATATTTATATAGTTATACACATTGATTCATTTGTCATTTTAAAACAAAATCTATAATTATACCGCAGTATGTAATGTAGAGAATTGAACAGTAAAAAGTAGTCTACCTTGAAACGATCCGTGTTGATGAGCATATTACCGCGGACAGTCCATTCTTTGCTTGGGGGCGGTTCTCCGGTAACTGGTACGTCCAAATCGAAGTTTTGTCCAGCGCGGACCTTGACATCTATCATTGCGTTCCTGTCAATCTGTGGAGGAACATTCTTGGGGCGGGCAAGGTGAGGAGCAGAAGGCAAGCTGGGTTCTGATACTCCACCTTTATTCACAGCAATGATTCGGAATTCATAAAGTGTGCCTTCAATCAAATCCTTGACCTCTCCTGTATTATTGTCACCTTCGACTTCAGCGCATTTCTCCCATGATGAGCTGGAATAGGATTGAGTAGTAAGCGTTTATGAACCTCAAAACACATGTGCCATAACATTCATCACTGGTGAAAACCCATCTTGTTTAAACAAAGTTCCCTTAATTACTCTGTGTAAACAATAGTCCTACAATCTATCCAATTTTAAATTAGCGAAAGGTATGATACTGTGCAGTATCAGGGTTAAGCCGTAGAAAAATTGAAACCAGGCAACTCACCTGTATTTATTTTTACGCTCAATAATGTAACCAGTAATGGGAGATCCACCGTCTGTCTCAGGACGAGCCCATTGAAGTTGGACATACTCTCTATCATAATCTTTAACAATAGGCTGTCCAGGTCTTCCAGGTTCATCTGAAATAAAGACAAATTCAATTTAATTAAAAGAAATATTGCTAAAATTTTGACATATAAATTTCTATACTCAATCAAATTAATTTATCATTAAATATTTTCCTCTTGCTGTAAGACAAAACTACAACAGTGACTTGACTACAATCGAACAACTCATTCACTCACCAAATGGATTCTTCGCTTCAATGTACTTGTCTGATTGTAGAGGATCCGACTTGCCCTGCTTGTTCACAGCCCTTACTCGGAATTTGTATTTGTGACCTGGAGTCAGACCAGACACGGCCAGGGTAGTTTGCGGACCAGTCGTTTCCCCAGCAGGCACCCATCGCCCTGTTGCTTCGTCCAGTTTCTCTACGACATAGTTTTCTATCGGCTGGCCACCATCGTCGGAAGGCGGGTTCCAGCTTAATTTTGCGCCCTCAGCAGTTACGTCTGAAATCTTTAATGGACCTCCAGGTGGACCCGGTTTGTCTAAAATGTAAAAAAAAACATGTCACTTGTGACCCAGCAACATAATATAATTATTATAATAATATAATACAATAATTATTATTTTTTTAGCTATAGTTTGGCATTTCAATTAGGTTAGTCAATAAAGCCAAGAAAATACCTGCTAATCTACTCCTGCCTTGGAAGGTCATAATGAAGTTTCGCGGAACTCACCTAAAACGATAACTTCAACCTTTGCTGTGTCGTTGCCATTAATATTGTCCGCAGTGATTGTGTAAGTTCCAGAGTCAGCTCTAGTCGCCATGCGAACGACAATCTTTGTATTGTAATCAGCATGGTTAACTTTGATTCTTTCTGTCGGTCTAAGTTCTCGTTTGCCGAGCAACCATTTCGTAGTAGGAACAGGCTCACCGGTAACCTAGAACAAAATAAACTCTATTAAAAAGATTCCAAATCAATCTATTAATTTTAAGACTTGTCTGTAAACACTGGCATTCTACTATTAATATGCAAGTTTTTAAGTATGATGCAGCAAATAATAGATAAATGCTTACTTTGACATCAAAGGAGAAATTTTGCCCAGCTTTAATGCGAACGGTTTCGAGTGTAGACCGATCAATTCTTGGCGCCTGGTTGCGTGGCTTGGCAATTATAGTTGGCGTGGCCTCACTTGGTTCTCCGGGACCAGCTTCATTTACAGCTCGAACTCGGAATTCGTATGGCTGACCCTCAATTAAACCAGGCACCTTGGCCGATGTTAGGGATGCCGGTACTTCTAGAGCTTTCTCCCACTCACCATATCTAGATATACACAAGAAAACCAACGAATTAGTGGTCAGGTATGCCTTCGAGCTGTTATGTCCAATCAAACAAATTAGAATTTTAGGAGGAAAAAAAGGTTCAACATACATTAATGTTTTGAAATATTGACATTGTTCTGATATGTGTTTAATATTTAATGGGGTTTTCAACGCACAATTCTCAAGGCAAATGGTGATTATTGCTAGTTATTCAACTTTGTTTCCAAATAACGCGTTATAATAATCTTATTTCATTATTTCTAGGCATTTGCGGCTTGCATACGAGTACGCCATATATAAAGTAAAGGGCTGCCTTACTTGTCTTTCTTTTCGACAATGTAACCGGTAATAGGTGAGCCACCGTCCGAATCTGGAGGAGTCCATTTCAGATCTACGTGGTCAGAATCCCAGTCTGTAGCTTCAAGATTTTTCGGCGCGCTTGGTTCATCTTTGAAATAAAATTAATATCAATGCCAATTCACATGAACCTTCTTTCTTAATGTCTAATTGCCTTTTTTGTAATCATCACTATTGACTTACTCTTCCCTCTGACACTTAGAAACAATCATATTTTGAACATTGATTCAACTTACCGAACGGATTTTTGGCAACAATTGTTTCGGCAGCAACCAATGGCTGTGATTCTCCTTCCGCATTTACTGCACTTACTCGGAATTTGTATTCCTTCCCTGGAGTAAGTCCAACAACATCCAGTCCTATAATATAAATAGTGACAGATAGAAAGGTGATCGACAGAAATGCTACATTAAAATTCAACGGTGAGGTTATTTAAGGTCGGGTTCGATGGGGTTCTTGGCAGAGGAAGGTTCAACTACAAAAAGACCTACATCCATATAAAGCCCTTCAAATAATGATAACAATAAGGTCGTGTCAACATTACGGATCGCACAAAAACTTAACAATGATCCCTAGGGCCAAGGGTGAGTTGTTTACCAGTATCCAAATCCAGAAAGTAGTGAGAAACTAACGGTGGAGAGAGATTTAAAACCAATTTATTTAATATTGTTACTAGGGCCCGGTTCACATGGACGAGCTGCCAATTTCATTTTCCAATGTAGCCACAAGGCTAGGTGAATGGTTGGTGCAAAACCACTGAGCCTGCTTCAGCTTCTATGGGGTGGAGTGTCCAGGGGAAAATCGTGAACTTTCGCGTTGGCTTCATGCCAGCTTCAGAAATCGACAAGAAATCTACCGCTAGCCCTGTCGCGCGTGCGGAATCGTTTGTGTGCACCGGGCCATAACTAATAAGTTCCATATGCCATGAACAACGTAAAACTCAGCTTTCCAAAGAGTTTTTTAAAATACTCACCAGGTTCGGTACTTCTGCCACATGGTACCCAGCATCCAGTATCAGGATCCATTTTGTCTACCTGGAAGTACTCAATAGGCAGTCCTCCATCATCGCGAGGCCTCTTCCATTTCAGCTTGCAACCTTCCTTGTGAACGTCAGATATCTATAAAAAAAAAGTACATGTTTAAACGTTAGTTTTTTCCCCAATATAATGGCTTTTTGACTCTTTCTTTATTAAGTATCCCAACAAATGTGAAGTTTCCATACGGTAGGTGTACTTCCTGTAAGCAATATTACAAATTCTTACTCTGGTTTAATAAAAAAAATCATATAAAACATATTTACCTGTAATGGACCCTCTGGAGGACCAGGCTTATCAGTTACTGTAACAACAACAGTGACGGCATCTTTCCCTGAGCTGTTTGTCGCTGTTATCGTGTATTCACCAGAATCTCCTCGCTTCACTGGCCGTATAACAAGTTTAGTGTTGTAGTCCACGTTATCAACAGAAACACTTTTCCCTGTTGAGAGAGGGGCAGCCCCAAATGTCCAGAGAATTTTTGGAGGCGGTTCTCCAATTACGTTAACATCAAACTTCAGTGTTGATCCGCTAGATAGCGTGACGTCGCGCAGGTTGCGTCGATCGATCTTTGGAGCCACTAAAAAGGAATTCGAATTGTAATTAGCTACGCCATTTGCCACTTTATCACAATTATGAGTCATCAGCCATGCGTGGAAAGTGTATTTTTAATTTATACTAAATGCAAATAAACTGCAAAGAACTGCTAATAAAAGAAGCTGACATTATCACTCAATATAAGGATAGATAAAATTGAAATATTCATTTATCCTTCAAGTTAAAAAAGAGTTAGGATGCCATTAAGATAACAAGTGACCTGAATAATCTAATTTGATAGTACATTTTAATAATCAGACTTACAAAATCTAGGCTTAGCTATGAAGGTCTTGCTGGGATCACTTGGCTCACTTTGCCCCGCCTTATTGAGAGCGCTTACTCTGAACTGATACTCATTGCCTTCAATGAGACCATGAAGTACGCCCTGAGGAAGAGCCGAAGTAGTTTCTAAAGCCTTTTCCCAAATCATGCTGTATTTGTCTTTCTTCTCAATTATGTATCCAGTAATTGGAGTTCCACCATCAGAAATAGGTTCTTTCCAAATAAGGTCTACTTGATTGCTACTCCAGTCTACAGGCTCAGGAGCTCCAGGCTGGCTAGGAACAGCTATAAATAAAAAAAAAACTTTTAGTATAATTGGAAAACACAGGTTCGAAGGAAATGAGTAGGAGCTGTCCAGAAGTTCATGTTTTTTAATTAATTAAAAAAAACTTTGTAGGCCTACCTACAAGCTGTAGATTGTTGCAATAATGTGAAGGGCCATATTACATGATGAAAACTAGGCTATACGGGGCTAAATACAATTGAGTTTG